>CAUDMG010000837.1:0-35441 GCA_958450375.1 Homarus gammarus
AAAACTGAAAACTGACATTAAAAAGTATTTAACAGATAAGAAAGATATGGATAATTTTGAAAAAAAAGAATCAAAGTAGCATTGACACCTGCTCATTTTCTAGCTAATGTGATAGATCCAAGGTATCAGGGCAGACATCTGACTCCTGAGCAGCGAGACATTGCAGAACAGCATGTGTGCGAGTCTCTTCCACATTTCCTTTCAACATTAATGTCCTTCCATGGAAGAAGTGCACCATTTAAAGAGGTCTATTTTGGTAAAGATGTTGTAAAATCTCTCTCACCCCTTGCTTGGTGGCAGTATTTTGCCAATGATATGACAGAAAATGTAATGGATGTTCCTAGGCAATTATTTACAGGTGTTGCACCATGGGTAAAGTAGTTTTCGAGATTCTCGTGCGGACACACCACACACAAACAAACAGACATACTTCTTTGTTTTATATAGATAGATAGATTATGTTATGTAATCGTTACGTATATTAATTTACTTTTTATAAAAACATGAATCGTTTGTTAGTGTCTGATGTAGAGAAAGACTTAACACCATATGCTACTACATACCTAAGAACATAAGAACATAAGAAAATAAGGAGTCTGTAATAGGCCGGTTGGCCTGTGCATGGCAGCTGCTGTCGAGAGTTACTACCACTCTCTATCATCCATGAATCTATCTAGCCTCCTTTTGAAACTTTCGAGAGTTCCCGCACTTACTACAAAGTTGCTAAGCTTGTTCCACTCGTCCACCACCCTATTTGTGAACCAGTTTCTTCCTATCTCCCTCCTAAACCTAAACTTATCCAACTTGAATCCGTTGCTCCGAGTCCTATCCTGCTCGGATATTATAAGAACTTTATCTATATCACCTTTATTGATTACTTTCACCCACTTAAATACTTCTATCATATCTCCCGCACTCTTCGTCTTTCTAGGGAATGCAAATTAAGTTTCTTTAACCTATCCTGATATGGAAGGTTTTAAAGCCCCGGAATCATTTTTGTCATTCTTCGCTGCACCGACTCTAGTGAATTTATATCCATTCTATAATAGGGGCACCAGAACTGAACCGCATAATCGAGGTGCGGCCTGACTAGCGCAAGATGTAGTTGCAATAAGACCTCTGCACTCTTGTTACTTACACTTCTAGATATAAAACCCAATACTCTGTTTGCCTTATTTCGAACATTAACGCACTGCTTTCTAGGCCGTAGGTCCGGGCTTACAAGTACCCCTAGGTCTCTTTCACAAGTTGACTTCTCTAGTTGATGTTGTTAAGGCTGTACACATTATAAGTATTTGTTCTTCCAATATTAAGTACGCTGCACTTGCTGGTGTTGAATTTCATTTTACCATTTTTCAGACCACCCCTGCAGTTTATTTAGATCCTCCTGTAATGCATTTGCATCCTGCCCTGAATTAATTTGCCGCCCTATTTTGGTGTCATCCGCAAACTTGCTTATGTCACTGCTGATCCCAGTATCTAGATCGTTTGTGTAGATTATGAACAAGAGTGGGCCTTGTACTGATCCCTGGGGAACCCCACTGGTTACACGGCCCCACTCAGATTTAACACCATATACCCTGACCCTCTGCGTTCTATCGGTGAGCCATGATTTTTTCCAATTTAAAACGTTCCCCTCGATACCATGAGCCTTAATTTTTCTGAGAAGCCTCTGATGCGGTACTCTGTCAAATGCTTTGCTAAAGTCTAAGTAAATAACAATTGTAATTTTCGTCATTATCTGCTACCTCGAAGACTTTCCTAAAAAACGTTAGCAGATTTGTTAGACAAGATTTTCCCTTTGTAAACCCATGTTGAGAGTCGTAGATTAATTTGCTTTTCTCTAGATGCGATCGGATGCTATTTGCTATAATTGATTCAAGAAATTTCCCCAATACTGACGTCAAACTGATCGGCCGGTAATTTGACGTTGATGCTCTGTCTCCCTTTTTGAATATGGGTACTACATTTGCCTGTTTCCACAAGTCTGGCACAACTCCAGTGTCTAATGATTTTGTAAATAAGTTTACGAGGGGTCCGCTAAACTGTTCCCTACACTCTTTCAAGACTTGAGGGAAAATTTCATCCGGCCCTGGGGATTTTGTTTTCTTTAGTTTATTTATCTTCTTAAGAACATCCCCTTTTCTGATAGTGATATTCTTTAATTTCTCCTCTTCCTTTCCATTAGATATCAGTTCCACCTCTGGAATTTCATCCCAAATTTCTTCTGTGAAAACTGATAAGAAGTAGCTGTTCAATGCTTTGCTTATTTCTTCACTGCCATTTATCACTTCTCCCCTCCCTGACTTTAAAGGCCCAACTTTGTCCTTGACCTTTGTCCTATATACCTGGAAAAATCCCTTGGGATTCGCCATGGATTCTCTTGCTATTTTGATTTCATAGTCTCTCTTTGCTTTCCTTACATTTTTCTTAACATTCCTAGATAGTTCATTATACCTATTTCTGAGCTGCTCCTCCCCTCCCTCTAATTTCTTATATATTCCTTTCTTTATTCCTATGTCATGTTTAAGTTTTCTGGTCATCCACCTTGGCTCATTCTTATTTGACCTAATTTTTCTGCATGGTATATTTTGTTCTTGTGCTTTATGTAGTATACTAGTGAATATATTATAGTCATTGTTAGGTTCTGAATAATAAGTTCTATATACAGCAGAGAACACAAACACCTGTATAGTTTTGTAGGTTCGGTTTACTGGATAAGAGTATGTACACAGAGGAGAGCAGCGGTCTCCCTGGCTAGGCTCCTTGTCAACTGCTATAGGCGACGTATGGCAAGTGATACATTAGCAGCTTCCATACGTCGCCAGGCACATTAATTAAGCGTGTGGGATATGGTAATAACATTGCCACACGCTGCTAGCTAGGCTGAATAAATAATACATAAATGGAGCACATACATAATATACATACATGATATATAATCCAGCATACATAATATACATACACCTCCCTCCCCCCTATACGCTCATAGCAAAGTCTTGAGCGGACCTTTTCTTTTGGATCCGTTCTGAGCGTCGAGGGACTTCATCACTGGGAAGGGTATGGGACTCAACACTGGTGGCGGGGCCAGCAGAAGGCATTGTTACGGGTCGGAGAAAACGGCGGTTCCTCCACCACACACGACCACTGGGTAACCGCACCTGGTAGTCCCGTGACCTGCCGAGACCCATGACTACGCCTACTTTGTCCCAACGTAGGGAGGTCGGGTCCTGAACACGGACTTGGGTGCCGACACTCAACCTGGGGAGAGAACGGGCGTGGTCATTGTAGCGGACGACGACGTCCTGAACACGTTCGGCGGCTCGGCGATCACAATCCTCTGTCTTGGCCTGCCACTCCTTGGAGAAGGATTGAGGGTGAGCAGGGACACAAGAACGAAGGGGGCGTCCATACAAAACCTGGGCAGGGGAGCGTCCGGTGTAGTTAGGTGTGTTGCGGAGTTCAAGAAGACCCCTGTCGAAGGCCTCGCAGTCAATGTTCCCAGAAGGGGCCACCTTAAGGATGAGGTGCTTCAGGGATTTGACCACAGCCTCAGCGTGGCCGTTGGACTGCGGGTAATGGGGCGATGACAACACATGCCGGACTCCCCATCGGTCAAGGAACACAGCAAAGTCCCGGCTTGTGAACTGAGGCCCTCCGTCGGTTCGCAGGCGTACAGGAACGCCCACGTCACGGAAGTAGTGGCGGAACTTGCTGATGGTGGCGGCAGACGTCGTGTCATTACCGCACTTGATGACAACCGGCCAACCAGAGAGACGGTCGACGATAACGAGGAAGGACTTTCCTGACACACAGAAAAAGTCGGCCGACACAGACTCAAAGGGGCGGGTGGGGTTGTCGTCACTCATAAAGGGTTCCTGCTGCTGGCTGGGTTGTAATACTTGGCAGGGCTCACACGCACGGACAACATTGGAGATGTCGGAGTTGATGCCGGGCCAGAACACAGTCTGTCGTGCACGTCGTTTGGTGGCCTCAGCTCCACGGTGACTGTCGTGAAGGCGGGCCAAGGCGTGGGGACGTGATGCAGCAGGGACAACTACACGTGCTCCGTACAGAACAAGGTCTCCGTCGCAGTAGAGTTCATCGCGGAGTTTCCAATACGGGAGCAGGGTGTTGTGAAGATCGTAGCGGTTGCTAGGAAATCCATTCCTCACACACTCGACAAGTCGGACGTAGGAAGGGTCATCTCGGGCCGCTGTTCGAAGGTCCTCCATTGCCTTGTCGTCATCTGGTGACAGGTCCGAACGAAGGGATTGGACGGCATGGAGAGTGACCACAGTCCTGACGGAAAGAGCGAGGTCGGCGTCGAGTACATGGTCTTCTGGAGTAGGGCGGCTGACAGGGGAGCGGGATAAGGCATCAGGGATGCAGAGCTCCTTGCCAGCACGCCACACTGCAGTGAAGATGTACGCCGAGAGCTTCTCTTTCAGACGCTGGAGGCGAGGGTTCTCAACGGCGTCTAGCGTGTAGTGGTTGAGGATCGGGACAAGCGGGCGATGGTCGGTCACTAGGTGAAAGTATTGCAGGCCTATGAGGTAAAACCTGCACTTGGACATCGCCCAAACCGCAGCCAACAGCTCCAACTCAATAGTGGCGTAGCGCGTCTCAGTGTCAGAGAGGAAACGCGAGCCACACTGGACGAGCCGGAACTGCCCTCCACCATGATCCTGCAGTAGGGCGTATCCCACGCCATACAAGCGTGAGGCGTCTGTCTGCAGAACTGTCGGCAAGGCTGGGTCAAATGTGGCGAGGACAGGTGGACGAGACAGGGCCTGTTTCACTTGCTGGAAGGCCTTGTCGTGGTCGGGGGTCCACAGGAATGTCCTCTTGGGGCTCATCAGGGGGCGAAGTGGTTGAGCAGCTGCGGAGATGTCCGACGAAAACTCTGCTAACTGGTTGACGAGACCGATGAAGGACCTCAAGTCAGTCAGGTTAGCAGGGGTGGGAAAATCCGTAATGGCGCGGACCTTTTCCGGGTCAGCTGCGATACCATTCCCTGAGAGGGTGTACCCACAAAAGTCAACTGAAGAGCTGGCCAGAACAAACTTGTCGGCATTTAGGGTAATGCCGTGCTTCCGGCACCTGTTGAGTACCTCGTAGATACGGCAGAGGTGATCCATATAATCCTCGTCGTACACGAGTATGTCGTCGACCACTTTCACGCAGTTTGCCAGACCTTGTAGAGCCATATCACCTCGAAGACAGAAAGCGTCTCCTGTAGCGGCGAATCCCATGGGGCCACGGCAATAACTGTAACGTCCATGCGGGGTGATGAAAGTTGTGAGTGGTCGGTCTTCTTCGGCAAGCTCTATCTGCCAGTATCCACACAGGGCGTCCATCGTCGTGAAGAAACGCGCCTTCGGGTTCACGCTGCGTATGGCTGCAAAGGGCGTGGAAGAAGGGTGCGCAGGACGAGACACCTGGTTGTTGAGCTTGGAAAGGTCAGTGGTGATCCGAACACCACCTTTAGGTTTTGCGACGACAACCATCGGGTGACACCATGGAGACGGGTCATCGCCGGTTGGTACTATAATTTCTTGGGCGACCATGGAGTCCAGCTCGTTTTTGACCGCCTCGCGGAAGGCCAGGGGAACCAGTCGAGGGGTGTAAATAGCGAATGGCTTCGCGTCGTCCCTCAGGTGGATCCTCATGGGGGGGCCTGCCATCTTCTTGAGAGGCTTGGATTCCAGAGCGGACTTGGTCACCAGAACGTCGCTGAATTCCTTCAGGAAGTACTTCCGAGCATCCGAAGGAGAGGTGTCACTGGCAAGAGGCAGGGGTAGGGCGGCAGCAGGGTCGTTGCTGCTCCCTTTTTGCACCCTGTTGGCGTGTTTTACCTCAAGAATAGGTTTGGGGAAGTCCTGGGAGATGATGGCCAACTCCTGACAATGTCTGTAGGACAGCAAAGGAGTCTGGACACCGTTATGCACATCAATCCAGGCTTGACACGACCTGTTGCCAAAGGTGACTTGTGCTTGGAGTGAACCCAGGGCCGGGGTCATCTGTGAACCATCTGCCATAAAGCGGAGATCCTTGGGGGGCGGTCCTAGATCACTTGGAGAGAGCCCCAAGCATTGCAAATGCTGGGGACCGATGACTGTAGCATCAGCGCCGGTGTCGGGCAACATCTGAAGACGGGATGACACACTGCGGTAGGTCACAATGACACTGATGTACTGGGGGACTTTGGTCCTGGGACGCTGGGGGGAGCACACATTCCTAATGTGGCTCGAGCGTTGTCAAGAGTCGTCGTACCTCTGATTGGAAGACTGTGGGCGGCCCTCTCTGGTGGAAGGGGGCTGAAGCTTCCGCCGACGCGGTCCCTTGGGTTTGTTGGGAGGGCAACACTTGTCATAGTGGCCCAGACGACCGCACACATTGCACTGGGCGCGTTTGGCTGGGCACCGTACTGTGAGTGACCAGTGGCCCTTACGGTCACAACTGTTGCAGGTAGACTGAGCAGCTGGACACACCTGTGTTCCGTGCTGCTTACCGCAGTTGTTGCAAAATAAACCGGGCGTGGACGTGGTGGGCGAAGGCGTAGGAACAGACTTCTTGTCCTTCTTGTACCGGGACACAGCGCGTACAGCTGTAGGGGGAGCGCGGATGGCAGAGGTGGCACACCTGGCAGCCTCATAGGAGCGACATATCGTCGACACATTCTTAAGAGAAGAGGAAGAGTCGAGGGAGGTGAGGCGTTGGACAAGTTCCTCGTCCTTAACACCCATCAGGATCACCTGCTTCAACTGGGTCTCCTCGCACTGCTGGTGGTGGCCTGGACATATATCTACCTCTTCCGAGGCTCTCTTAAGACGCACATAAAAGGCATCAAAAGACTCACCCTCCAACTGTCTGCAGCTAAACAATTCCCTCCTGCGCAGAGCTTCATTCTGCTGTCCTTTGATGTGCCGTTGTAGAACGTCCAGTACCTCCTCTACAGACAGCGAAGAGGTTGGGGGTACCTGCAACGTATGTTCCAAGACACGCTGAATTTCCAAGGACAGGCACATACGCAGCTGGATGAGTTGTTTAGGCTGTGACAAACTCTGGAGATCCACCATCGTAGAATAATCAGTCCACCGTCGCCGCCATTCACGAAAAGTCTGGAAAGTCTCATCAGGCTTCAAGATGGGCGGCGTTTGAGCTGCTGCTTTAGGTGGGGCTGGGGGGCGTGAAGGAAGCATGGATGAGGTATCTGAACCAGTCAGTACCGAGGCAGTGTTAGAGCCAGGGGCTTGGTTAACAGTGAGGCGAGATATCAAGGCTTCAAACCGTTCACTGTCTTCCAATCTCCGTTGGTGGTCTCGCTCTGCCTCTGCTTGCCTTCTGTGCTCATCCGCCAAACGTCTGTGGGCTTCATCCTCGCGTTTCTCATCTCTCATAAACTTCAGTAAGGCAATTATCTCTGGAGACAACGCTGAATATTGAGGTGAGGGACTGCGCGATGTGGGGGCTGGAGCGTCGTGGCCGGCCTGGTCATCCATCTCTGCGGGGCTATCACCCGCCTGGCTCATCCAGGCTCTGGGTCCACGGCTACGTAAGGCGTGAGACATAACTACTTCCTCTGTGTACTATGTCTTAAATCAGTGTTGACCGGTCAGCCCGTCGTATCAACAAGATTTCAGACAAAATATTAATTAAATACACAGATATGTAGGTTATATATATAAAATATATATAAGGAAGGCGCGTGGTCAGCGAGTGTTAGTACATGTATGTGTGTGAGTGAGTGTGTGTCCTGGGCGGGTAGAGCGTCTCGCCCCAGCTGTGAGGGGGGGTGGAGGCGGCGCTGTGAGGGGGTGGAGGGAGAGGCGCGGCGACTCCCAGTCAGTCTAGTTACCCTCAGGACATGGTCAGAGACGGGTGCACTGAACTCTACTCCTTACAAATGCCCAGAACGTGCCGTATACCTTGGGAATCCTTTAGAACAAGGTCACACATGAATGGCACGAAACACACAATGCACTAAACACTTCACAGAAAATCACTGACACTGCTCAAAGTTGCTAAATTCTTCGAGGAGAGGTGACGCGCGCGGGAGTTGACCCAAGAGAGAGTCCATAACCGGCTTTCCACAAACTTTGCACTATCACTCGTAATTATCCAGTAAGATCCTACTCACTGCGCCATGTTAGGTTCTGAATAATAAGTTCTATATACAGGAGAGAACACAAACACCTGTATAGTTTTGTAGGTTCGGTTTACTGGATAAGAGTATGTACACAGAGGAGAGCAGCGGTCTCCCTGGCTAGGCTCCTTGTCAACTGCTATAGGCGACGTATGGCAAGTGATACATTAGCAGCTTCCATACGTCGCCAGGCACATTAATTAAGCGTGTAGGATATGGTAATAACATTGCCACACGCTGCTAGCTAGGCTGAATAAATAATACATAAATGGAGCACATACATAATATACATACATGATATATAATCCAGTATACATAATATACATACAGTCATGATCAATTGTTGTGTCATCTATGACCTCACCCCTTCCTACTGTTAACTGACGTGATTGTTCCCAGCTGACCTCACCTAGGTACCTTCTTAACCCCTAAAAATCCGCCAACCGAAAGTTTGGGACTCTGACCATATTGTCATTGTTTTTCGTTTCCCAATTTAGGGTGAACCTGATTTCTCTGTGATCACTGTTACCTAGTTTTTCCCCTCCTGTGGTATCTCTGATAATATTTTCTTTATTTGTTAATACTAGGTCTAATATGTTGTCACCTCTAGTAGGTTCTGTAATTAGTTGTTTCAAAAAATTGTCCTGTACTGCGTCTAGGAAGTCTTCAGATTCATAGTCGCCTACAATGTTGTCCCAGTCAATATTTCTGAAATTGAAATCCCCCATAATGCATAGGTTGTTATATTTTCCTGCCCTACTCATTTCCTGCCATATAGGCTAAGCTGCTTCTTTGCCAAGACTTGGGGGCCTGTACATCACTCCCATAATTAGTTTTTCTCTTCCTTACGTGATTTCTACCCACACAGACTCGGTTCCTATTTCACCCTTTATTGAATTATTAATACAACATTTTAATGTATCCTTGACGAAGAGTGCGACCCCTCCCCCCTTCCTACCTTCCCTGTCTTTGTGAAAAAGACTTGCTGATGTACCAAAATAACAACAACAATTAAGGAAGCATATAACATCATAAATTACAAAACAATAAACTCGAGGCAAAATAATACAACTAATTTCAATACATACTCTATATAATTTACTGAGAAAAAATATTGATTTACTTGGAAATGTCGATGACAACACAGGGTCATCGAGAAACATAAAGGTCAGATGTTAAATGATAATATTTCATATACTAATTGACTTATAAAGGTTATTTATTTTTTTAAAGGTAAACAAAAAAAAAGCAAGGTTATTTATTTTTTTTTACTTCTGCGGTGTTGGCGATGTTGTACTACACTTCAACAATAAAATTATTTAATTAAAGCGTGAAGCAAGTTTAATAATTACACTTACCCATCAACAAATATTAAAAATTAGTAGATAATATTTAGTGTGTGTTTTGTGGCACTAGTTCGTGTCTCTTGCGGGGTTACCAGATGGCCGTTTCCACGACCAAATTTCTCTAATTAGGCCGTAAACAAATTCATTTGGCCGTGGAAAAAAGGATGCTTACGGCAAAATATTTGGCCGTATTTTGGCCGAATTTTGTAAAACACGTATTAATTCCTCATCTAGTGGATTTTGAAGATAAGTCTAGCAGATTTTCAAATTTCACAATGAAAATGCTGGCTCAGTGACCTCACACTGTCATGACCTCACCTAATCAGTGACCTCACCTCTTCACATGTTTACGTGACCTACTGAGCTGACTGATCTTTCTAGTTACTACATAAGAACATAAGAAAATAAGGAGTCTGCAATAGGCCGGTTAGCCTGTGCATGGCAGCTCCAGTCGAGAGTTACTACCACTCTCTATCATCCATGAATCTATTTAGCCTCCTTTTGAAACTTTCCAGAGTTCCCTCACTTACTACAAAGTTGCTAAGCTTGTTCCACTTAGTTCCACTACCTTAGTTGTTAGTTCTCATATGTGATTTGTTCAGGGTGAACGTGTCCAGCATATGGGTTAAGCTTCAGAGCTCACAAAGCCATCTGAGTTACTTTCTGAAATTCCGAGTGCTAGTTTTCAAACTTTCCACTAGTAAATGGAAATGGTCCTACGACAGTGGTAGAAAATATAACAAACCAGGGGACGATGACGAAATAGACGTTTTTGCTTACGCCAACTAGTGTTATCAAGTTCTCCACCATTATCATGCTCCACCACCATTTCAGATTAAGGTAAATCTTCACTGTAGATTATAGATATTATGTTTATGTAATTATTGGGCTCTCAATTCAAAGTGAAAATTTGGTTTTATTACGATATTTTAAGAGGATATTGTAGGGGATACTTTTATTTTGTGTAGATTGCAAAAATAGCCTTGTGCTTCCCATCCAAAAAGTTTTGGCCGATTTGGCCGTGAGATAGCGTGAAATTGGCCGTATGCTTGTCGTACATCTGGCAACCCTGGTCTCGTGTGGTGGCGGTGACGCGGCTCAGCCTGAAAGACAAGACCTGGGGCCGGATACTCAAAAACATTTATGGGACTGTATGTCTTTGTTTACCCCGTAACTGGACTTACAGTCTCGGATCGGTATACTCAAAACACAGATGGTATACTCAAAACCAATATTTGACATCGAACAACGTAAGTTAACGCAAGTAACTTACACCAGCTCCCGAGGTCGTGTAACACTCTCAACCCGGATGTAGTAGTGACTAATTCCTGATTATATAGAAAATAATAATAATATATGTTGTAATAATGCTTGTTAGACTTGTTTTATCATAGAATAATGAAGAAAATGTTTTGTACATCAACATACTGAAATATAATATTTCACTTCGTCTTTTTCGTAACTTTTTTGTTGTATAATAAGCTGCTTGAGTGTTTGTGTTTGTCGCAGTTTGGAAGAGACGCATCTTTTGTCTTCTTACACATTATAAAGTATTTCTTACCAAAATAGAAGGTTTGTATTGTTCACACTTAGGGTAAAAATATGTTTTATGACTGAGTAAACTTGCAGATAGAACTTATTAATGTTGTATAGCCGTAAATATCCCTCAGTAATGAAAGCCAAATATGAGGTCAAGTGAACATTCCTGCCAAGACTTCGCCTTGTTTTTCTAATATTCAACCAATAGCCTTAGCCTAATTTCCTATGTGTAGGGCTTATTATAACATGAAAGGCTATAAATTTCCATAGGCTAGCGAAAATTAAATGGTATTAGGTGTAAAATATGGATTGCAATTAACTTGATTAATAGGTGCCTATATAACTGCTTTTTCAGTCTTAGGCAAATAAATGTTTAAACATGGGGCCTACTTAATTTAGTTAGAACATGAGGATTATTTAAATAAGAAATTATACTAATAGGGTATAGGTTAGATAGGTTTGGTTATGTTATGTTATGGTATGTTAGGTTAGAGAATGTGTACATGGTTTTTGGTGAGCGTCAGGCCGTCAGTGAGACACTTTGTGTAGCAGCTACCTTAGGCCTAGTTCCAGACTTTTCTTGAACAGTATCATAGGTAGAGTATTAATTTAAGAAAATTTACGGCTAATCCGATATATTTTCAGGTTTTAAATTGTTGTTTTTTGTATGAACTTGAAGACAATTCAGACCAAATGTTCCCAACATTGAAAGGAAAACACTAGGGTCTAGGCTAAATGAGTAATTTAAGAGAAGTGATTTGTCATTTAGGTTAGGCAAGGCTATACTATCATTAACCAATTTATTTGAGTTTGCCCAGAACAAGGATATCTTAGTATAGCTTATGTGTCTTGTCACAGGCCAACATTATGCAAGGGATTATTTACCTAAATTCTAGTGGGGTAAAACACCAAATACTGTGAGATCTCTGTTAGCCGGAACAATTGGTGAAGAGCACTACCGTGAATGAATGAGTGTTTTCCCGTTAACGAGACAGTTATCACAAATCAAGAAAATATCCCTCATCCCCAGAATGTTTATGGTAATGGAAAAATTTTCTCGGTAGTTCCTGCAATTGCCCATTACATCATCTCTCGAACCCGGAAATATATCCCCCATCTCCTGAATTTTCTCGGTTATCTGGGAAACTTTCCTCATAGTTTTCAGGAAAATGTGCCTCTCTGAAAGTCATTTACCTAAGCCGTAAGTTTCCTGCAAAATCATGCTTTGGGAATTAATTTTAGATAAAATTTCAATTACGGCTTTCAGAAAGTTCCGGGTTTCAAGGATTCCGGCTAACGGAGAAGGCTGCTGTTCCTACCAGAAATCAGTTTCAAATGCGAGTATGTGACAGACTTTGAGGCAAGAGGATGTCTTTTAAATGCTTTTAACACCCTTATTTACTTGAATAATGAACAATTTTTTTCAATTTTAAATGAATACTGTACAGAGATTTTAACGCGTTGTGCATTTTTCAGTATTTTACCCCTAAGAGCCAGGCAAAACCTTAAGGCTGTAATTTTTGTTTTTCACAGGCATAACCCTTCAATTCTAGGCCTAATGATAAAACTTTGAATTAGTTAGTATCAACATAAAAACAGTACTGTAACAAACTTCTAAACCATTGCATAATTTTTTGTCCTGCAGATTGATCCAGTAACACTTGGACCTCATTTTCCAGTTACCCTGCAATGGATCTTGTTGTAGCTTATCTGCATGATCGAGCTTTACGACGTGAACGAAGGTATCGGGACCCTTTGGATCCCAAAAATATAAGCGATGAAAATCTAATTAGATATAGGTTTCCTCGATGTGAAATTCTAAGACTGTGTTAAGATTTAGATCCATTTTTAAGGCGTAGAACGAGAAGATCTCATGCTGTTCCCATACACACGCAAGTGTTAGTTGCCTTAAGATTTTATGCCAATGGAACCTTTCAACATGTACTTAGTGATACAGCTGAAGCTGTAGCAGGGACAGGCCAAGCAGTCCGAGCCAATGTAGTCCGTAATTGGTTTACTTGATGAATTAAAATCAAATATCAATTCACCAACACAATTTTCCTCTATGTTTAAATAGTACTTTTTAGTGCAGTATACAGAGGTAATGCGAATAAAGCGTACATTGATTTAACTTTTATTTTCAATATTCTGTACATAAATAAATAAACTTCTTTATAGAAATTAAATGGCTTTCTTTTACCTTAATAATATATGTACCATATCCTTGAGCAAATTTGATTCCAATACAGTATACTTTTAATACTACTAAATACCAAAGGCACTACAGTTTGTGAAACAAAAAATCCCTTATATAAAACATATTTGAGAAATTGAAACAATAAAAAAATATTGCTACTGTTTGCATCTTAAACTACCGTACACAATTTGACATGGGTCACCACATCGTTGTGAAATAATAATACAACTACTGTTATTTGTTGCCATTTTTTAGATTTAAGAATGGAATACAGTACAATTTTCATATGTCTAGAATTACCTGCATCAATACCCGTAAATAAAAAGAAACTTATAACCCAATACTGTACTACTACAAGTAATAAAGAAAAAATAGAATACAGTACTCTTTGCTTGTTAAGCTATAAAATGTAACATGAGACAGCACATCCTTATGAAAGAACCAATGCAACAACTTGCGCTTTGGAGACTAATGTGTGTTAAATAGCAGCGATTACAGTAGGCTGTTGGTGAATTTGCACCATTATTTCTGTTTCAACCTACTTGAATCATACTTCGCAAACTACAAACTAATAAATAAAACTCGTTGAACTGGAAATTGACTACGTCTTACAAAATAAAGGAACCTTTAAAAAATAAAAATAAGTACATGAGCCTCTTTTCAAACATATAATTTTGAGTGTGGTAGGAACTTTTACCCAAAACCTGGGTAAACATTACCCGTAGTAGCACTGCAACCCATGTTATTAGTTGACAAATGTGTGTCTTTCACTTAACTTCGTGATTTTAATGAACTTATGGAGAGCTAAATATTCCTGTTACATTTTCATGACTAGTAAAGGCTGCAAGTGAAAGTTACACAATTTTTTAACATGCGGTCTTCCTTCATAACAATCACTCAAAGGAAAATTTATAATAAGTGTTTGATGACTTTTCAACTACGCTATTATCACATTTACCAAAAGTAAAGGACTTACCTAAGTAAACAACTACATATACACAGACCATAAACACAGCATCATTGGATAGGATTTTTCGACTGCATAACTTTTGCAATGCATAGCATTGCAGATGCAATGCACTCTGTGTGAGCTACAAGCTGTAAAAAACTGTCCCTCATTTGTGTTTGAACACGAAGCATCTCTCGAAGAAGATCTTCATCTTTTCGGGCAGAAGAGGTTCGTGGCCTCCTGCCACTACTGTTCGTACTTGGCATTGGAGATGAATCCATTTCATCAGTGTAATCACCAGTTACAGTTGACCTAACAGCTGTGGCAGAAGGGGTACTAGACCTACTTCGCTGTTCCTTGGTAGCAGCAATAGGTTGACGAGTATTGCTTGAACTACATGTTTCTACCTCATATGTTCCGGATGATGAAAATCCAGGAATGTTTGTAGGTGCTGAAATTTCAGGTTCTAAATGCACAATGGGTACTGTGATATCATGTTCCTGTATATCCTCATTCAGAATGAGGGTTATAGAATCATCTTTCTCTTGAACGGGCCGAAACATAAATTCCTCTCGGAAACAACTACCGGTAGCTGTAAACCTAGCTCCTGAGGGTCCGGGGGTTGGTTCTCTTTCTTCTTCTGGAAAGAAATGTAGTATAATAGGTTGATTGAAGTCTATGTTAAGAGTATAATTAAAATATTACACTGTATTTCCAAATATACAAAGGCTTTTAGGAAAAATAATGGTTTGAAAAATAGTGTTGACCATCTAAATATATTTGTTTAAAATATTTTTAAATCTAAATATCAACTAGGCGTTAAATTTCTTATATTTGCACTTCTCAATTTTGTCCATTAACATACGAGTTATAAAAACATTTAATATATAAATTAGGGAAGCAATAAACAAGCTAGAAATGAAACCAACTTACTAGTGTCGTTATTTTTCAAAATTATATAAAAAAATCAGTATACTGTACAGTATTTCCAAATCAAGATGTGAAAAAATGTCTCCAAAAGTTTTTTTTTAAATAAAAACAAGGGCAGAAAAAAACAAAATATATCAGGGGGTTGGAAAAGTATTTTGACTGAATTACCATTAATAGGTTCTTCACTTTCAACATCCCCTGGAATCCCATGTATAGAGGCTGGATCTAATAGTTGAAGAATTGCTTCTTCAATTGCAGTGTATGTAATTTCAATTTGGGGGCTGCCACCTTGAAGAGAAAATATAAATAATAACTGTCTTACTGTGAGCTGTGGTTACATACACTATATGCTAACTATGTTATATTTGGCAGAAATCATAGTTACAAAGGAATCTACTGAAATAGTTCCAAACATTATAACCTAACCTATCATTGTAGCTGTAGCCACAAAAATTCTCCTTTATCTATGTCAAAAGTTAATTAGATTTAAGGTAACAAACAATAAATGGTAAAATAAGTCAAAAAAAAATAGTCGCAGTCAGAAATTTTCAACCTGTATTAGTTGTAAACTCATAAGATAGAACATCCTTGCCTATAAGCCTAACAAAGTAAAATTTACATATTAATGTATACCAAATATGAATATAAATCTATTGATGAATGAAAATTAACGACATATAAAAAGGAATTCTATGGCAACTTATACATTATGACCTTCATTACCGTCGGAAATAACGTAATTATTAATATGTAGTTTATAACAGTAACCAAACCTACCTAACCTAGCTTCCTTTACCAACGGGAGGCCTCCGCCGCCCTGCCACACAAACTCATATTAACTATCTCTGTTCCACGTCAGTTGCGACACAATGACAAGTGTGTCTTAAAATTGTGTAATCTATATGATAGGTATAATAAGAAAATCCAAAAGTTGTGGGGAAATTATTAACAGTTGTACAGACTTCCCTGACTACCGGGTGGGAAGATATTGGAAGCATAATGTGTTGTCTAATGGTAGACCCTGCTGCCATATGGCATCACGAAAATTAGGAGCAAGTCCAAGGTTGCTGATCTGACTAAATGTGTCATTTACACACAATTGCAGGGTCGCAATTGTTTCTCGTAATATCAACAACACAACATACATACTGTATATTGATTCTCACTTTTTGTGTTTTCATTTCGGTATTTATGGTTATTTATTATTAATATTATTATTAATAAAGAGGTATTTTTATTAATAGTACTAAAGAATTATTATTACAGGCCCCGACGTGGGTCAGTGACTGTGCCTGGATTGGTTAATCCACATAAAAAAAAAAAAAAAATTTAGGTTGAACGGTAAAGTTTTTACTATTTACTCACACGGAAAACTTCGAAGAACGATGTTTCTTTTAATGAATGCGCTCATATAAGGAAAATATGTGTATTCATTCACGATGGAGAGCCACCACACTACTTACTTCCTTGAGTTTACAAACACGAAAATCGTACCAAGCCTCAGAAAAACCATAGTTAAGTTTGTTTCATATTGTCAATCAATAACCACGCTAACAATATTAAGACTTACCTGTTCCACCAGCATATTTCTTATCTTGTGCTGCTTTTTTCTTAACGCTCACACGAAGATCAGCAGAAAACTTCCGCCGAATTTCAGTAACATTGCGGGTGACTCTACCAACAGCATTCACCGCATTTAACACTTCACCCCAGGCTGGTTTTTGAGTTGAAGTGTACAACTACTTGAGTCCAACTTCCCTAAAATCATTTCTTTTCGTTTGGCTACCTCAGTCACAAGAGCGTATACTTCAGCCTCACTGAAATTAGGTCGTCTCTTCTTGGCTGGTGGTCCTTCCATGTTTACACAATAATATCACGTGCGTCGCTCTCAGCTGATTTCTCCTTCTCTTGTGATTGGTTGATGATTTTGTTAACTGAGCGTTGATTGGCCAACTAGCATCTGCACTGACATCTACCGTCCGACAAGAGAACTTAATTTACAAGGTAAACACTAGAGTTATGGTAGTCTTACGGTACCATAATTAAATTTTGAGTATGCTAAATTTATGGTAGTGTAAGGCTCCCACAATATATGGTACTGTATCATGCTGAAAAACGTAACTTATGAGGTGTTTTGAGTATCCCCCCCCTGTTAGGGTGTCACCTCTTTACCTCAGAACAATGGCGACCGTTCAAAATGAAACACAGTGGCGGGTCATGGGATGCTGCTTTCATGATGAAACAACGTAACTTCAGTCGTGAATACAAAAAAGATTCACCCGATCACAAAGACAGATTCACCACCGCCATTACAACCGTTACTACTGAATATCGCCTGGATGTTTACCGAGCGACACACGGAACTCACATTAATTCTACCGTAAATCATTGATAAACCTAAAGAAATTATTGACATTTACAAGAAAAATCACGTTGTAAGTCAATTGGTACATAAAATATTACCAATTTAAATTTAAACGATAGCCATTAATTTTCGCAGATCGTAGCGTGATGTATTGTTACCCCTTCACATGACACACACATAGGTAAGGTACAATTATGTCTATCAACACCTGTGTATGTCTACCTGACCTATATAATAATAATAATAATAATAATAATAATTGCAACATAAAATGTCACCCACATGTACACACTTAACAACAGAGGCTACGAGTCTTCCACACGTATGTCATTTACTAGTTCATAAAAATCAAATGAACTCAACAACATTTTATCATTATCACCAAAAAAATTAAACACATCCATTATCTCTCTCTCTCTCCTCTCTCTCTCTCTCTCTCTCTCTCTCTCTCTCTCTCTCTCTCTCTCTCTCTCTACTCAAACAATCTTAATTCCATTTTAGCCCTTATAGAGTAGAGGGCGAGACAAGAGGTGTTTTAGAAAATGTCAATCTTCTTACTCCTCTTCTTCCTCTTCCTCTACATCTTCCTTGCTCTTCGTGATTCATTAGGTCAGTGAGTCAGTGAATCCATGAGATAAGAGTTAGCTAATGATATATTGAATCGCCTAAACAATGATTCAGTGGATAGGTGAGTCAGTGAATCAGTCAGTTATTTCACCAGTCACAGTCGATGAATCAGTGAATCATTATCAGTCAATGGGTGAATCAATTTATCAATCAGTAAGTGAATGTGAGAGTCAGTTAAAGGGATTAGTAGGATTAAGTTAAGTTAAGATAGGTTAGGTTTGGTTAGGTTACGTTTACGGCAAGGTTAGGTTACGTTTACGGCAAGGTTAGATAGAGGGAACAACACATGAGGAAAGACAGACACACAGATAGACAAACAGCAAGAGAGATATACAGACTAAGAGACAAAGCAAGAGAGACAGACAGACTGACAGACAAAGCAAGAGAGGCAAACAGACAGAGCAAGAGAGACAGCAAGAGAGACAGACTGACAGACAAAGCAGGACAGAGAGACACACAAAAAAGCTCCATTATTTCCACCACACTACAGAACTATGGACACAAGCCATCTTGTTCACAAGAGACAATGGACTATGCTACCCCTTTACGCTCTGGTTTGCGTCTCTAGCATAAACTAAAACGACGCACGACAGCTAAAAGTTTAAGTACTCTATGACCAAAAGTTAAGTGGTAGCTTATGGGATAAAATTTTACCCTGAATACGATTTTGGGTCCGATGTTAAGTCTTCCTGAGTTATAAAATATTAATTGAATTTGACTTGATCCACTGAGTACAATAAATTAGCCCCAGGGAGAACGAGTTGGCCTAGTGAGTCCAATGAATTGCCCCAGTGAGTACAGAAAAATCCATTGAGTACGATAAATTAACCTTTTAAGTGTACATTGTGAACAGGTACAGTGGCTAAGTCGCTACAAGACTCACCTCCTGTCTTCTGAGTCACTGGTTCTCTCCCCGGGTAGCCAATTCCTTGACGATATAAATGTGAATTTGTACCTTATTTTACAGTTAGAGAAGTGAAGGTTTTCGAGTGCATTGCCAGCCACACTTCCTCATTTAGTAAAGAAAAAATATGGCTTTTTCTACAGAATGCTATTTCCACATTGCCCCTAACCAGTCGTCAGAACTATATGACTATTATTTTTTTTTAATTATTGCCATATAGAATCTAATATAGGTTTGGTGGTTAGTAAAATATCCAATGGTGGTTAATAGTTTCAATTTGTTGTATTATTCTGATGTACATAGGTAGCATAATGTTGATTTGAGCATGCTGTGATAAGAATAACACACACACACACACACACAAACTAAAGCTGTCTAGATCATCCTGGGATAAAATCATATATACCGCCTTAGGTTAACACTGTATAACTGTGTGCTGGACTTGTGGTTCAGGGAAGAAAGAGGAATTTACCGCCCAAAGAGTTTGTTATAGGAAAAAAATAAAGTTTGAGAAGTTGGACATTTCTCTCAAAATTTTGAAAGTTTCGTCCCTTTGTCTGTCTGTCTGTTTGTCTCTGTCTGTTGCTTTCCTCTCTCTCTCTCTCTCTCTCTCTCTCTCTCTCTCTCTCTCACTATTTCCATGTGTGTGTGTGTGTGTTGCCTGTACAGGTACTAAACATAAACTGCATCACATATGTGTCCAATAAAACAACACATGAGGCGAAAACAGACACATCAGGTGCACCATTTCACCTCGGCACCTGAGAGCACCTAAGGCGACTCCAGGTGGCCTCGTATACACCTAATACTCTTTCACCTAAATTAACCTAACAGAATCTCGGGCTTCCCTCACCTTCCTCCGTGCCCCTCCCCCTGACTAGTACACACACACACACACACACACACGATCAAATTTCATGTTCTTGTGTTTGAGGCTGATTGACCAAAACGTTTTTAAGTGTGGCAGACAGACAGACAGACAGACAGACAGAGGTTAAGATAAACATACATAGACAGTTAAAAAATATAGACAGGCAGACAGAGGTTAAGGTGAACATACATCGACAGTTAAAAATAGACAGACAGACAGACAGACACACACACAGACAGACAGAGGTTAAGATGAACATACATCGACAGTTAAAATAGACAGACAGACAGACAGAGGTTAAGATAAACATACATCGACAGTTAAAAAATACAGACAGGCAGACAGAGGTTAAGATGAACATACATCGACAGTTAAAAAAGACAGACAGACAGACAGACTAACAAAAATAAACAAAAAAAGAGACAAAGATGAAGATTGCAAAAGAGATAGAAATATAAAAGAAAAAGAAAGATAAAGTGAGAGAGAGACCAATGAACAAGGACGTATACCTTGACACAGAGAAGTAAATTGAACTGAGTGTAGTTGACTTTTTTTCCTGGCAGCAGTTTTCTCCATAAAGGTGAATAACATCAGAACCTTATATATTGGTGGCGAGATTTTGGCCTAACCTAACCTAACGTAACCTGACCTAACCTAGCATAACCTAACCTAACCTTGTACATAGATGGTGACATTTTGCCTAACCTAACTTGAATTGACCTGACCTGACCTAGCTTGGCCTAACCTAACCTAACCTAACCTATCCTAACAGAACCTTCTCCTTAACATAAAAAAGCTAAAATTCTTCCCCTTTCCACAACTTGAGAGGTAAATACCCAGGTGAGATGAGTTAGCTTTGGACAGCTAACCCAATCTTAACTAAACCAAAACTAACCTAACCTAACCTAACCTAACCAAAATCTTAACTAGCCTAATCTAACCAAACCTAAACCAATCTTTACAAGCCTAACCCAACCTGTTACTGCAAGCGGTACTGAGTATGAAGACACATAAACAAATATTATGTTAGGCTGTAAGTCATGTCATGTTTATTGGGTGTGCCTGCCCATATACAGTATATATATAGTGTTGAGATGGAGGCAGATGAGAGACCCAGAATAGGTTGAGGTGTTGGGTGGTGTAAAGGGAGCGTGTTTGCGTATAACACGCCTGACGCACTGAGTCTGAATAGCCGGCCTGGACACGTGATGCCCGGCAAAGCACAGCTTCCTCACTGTAGCTATCCCCATCATAGTGCCAACACCTAACCTGTTTCTCCTGAAGACTTTCAACACGTAAGTTTAACTTGTACTTATTGTGTACACAGGTAGACTGTGTCCATTGCATCGTTTATCATTGTGACGACATAAAATTATGACAAATTAAGTATTGTAAGTGTTAAGATTAGACTAATTACATAGTTATGATTGTTATGTAAATATATATTGGATTAAACATTTATGTATGATTGCCTATGTATGATTTATTTGAAATACTAAAATGAATTGTATTCAACAACTTTGACCAAATTATAACATTAGAGTTTAACGTGACGAGTCTGATTAATCCTTTAACCGCCCGGGTGGCGATTACACAACCTAACCTAACCTTACCTAACCCAGGAATCAAATAAGCCTCCAATTTACCGAGTCTCGTTAAATTAAATATAAAAGATAATGAATTCCTGAAGAGAGTCGAGGATGAGAAAGAATCAGATTAGAGTTGTAATGCAAAAGGGTAGAAATCTGATTGGTTACACTGCCTGGCTTTGGGGGGGGGGGGGCAAGAGACCACATAAAAGGTATTACTTACTGATCTGAACTTGAACTTTAGAATTACTCCCTTACTTTTATCAACATTAGGTTAGGTTGGGTCAGGGTCAGGTTAGATTAGGTTTTTTACAAATATATATACAGTAACTAGTAAGTGTCGATCAGCTTAACAATATTGAGAAAAAGTGACAACAAAACAGTTAAAAGTTGTTAATGTTACCAGTCACAGGGCAAATAATATATATGTTTACTACCTCGTGTTTTATGGCTGAATTGAATATTAATGTTGCACAAATTATACCATTACGTTACAGGATTATTTATTTATGTTGCATTAAGATGCAATGTTTAATGTATTATCGTATATTTATGTTTAATTATATAACTATTAAAATTATATATATATATATATATATATATATATATATATATATATATATATATATATATATATATATATATATATGTATGTAATATTCAGAAATTTCAGTGTAAGTTCAAAGGCCACACCATTGGCGATACTGAGTTCAAGGTAGTCTGAGGGAAGACCTCGCTCCTGCACTTAGTGAGTTTTTCTGGAACTAGGCCTATACGATATTAAATGTAACTTACCGAATTAATATGGAGGCGAATTATGAAATTAAATATCAGTTATCTAATTAAAAATAATCATAGATCGTTTCCCAGTCTAAAAATGTTGCTTACGTCCTAATTAAGCTATTAATCGTCTGGTAAATAAGTCACTCCTGAAAAGAGTGAACCAGTGAGCAAGCGTGGCTGGGGAGTTGTGAGAGAGGTCATGCCAGAGGACCATCTCTGTTTTGTACCCAAGAGAGCCGGACCACGTGAACTGGCTCATTCGTTTATTTAACATCAGTATTAACAAGTAAGTTTTATTCAATCTCAGACAAAGCTAGATAGGGTGGTAGGAACAAACGGTGTTGTGAGACAATAGCTAACAGCTCGGGTTTTTTCAGGGTTCTGTAGAGCCCACGCCGTATGATAACGTCCACTGGCGGTATGAGACGAGTGGTGAGGCGAGCTGTATGACCGTCCACTGACCTGGGTTTGAGCCACCTGTTGAGTATGGTGAGAGTTGGAGTGAAACCAGCTGTCTGGGTGCCCAACTAACGACGTGACAATCGTTTGGGGTCATCAGCTCTCCTCTTCCTCGGCTCACAATACCACATATCTTCAAGCAGCTTAGTGAAAACCTTTTACTAACGGGAAGCTAAAGCTTCTCTCAACTGTACAAGGTCTGATTGGCTCACTCCCTTCTGTTTCATGGATTTACCAGGGGTAAAGTGAAGCCAGCTGAGTGAATACAATGGTCACACACTGAGACCAGGAGTCTTGGGGATACCTAGAGAAACATTTTATCTCCCTTATTATGGGTGTATGTTGAGTTGGGTGAAGCATGGTTCACAGGTATTGGTGGACCTAGTAGCTTCTTAATAAGAGTGATAATATTTTTGTGTGTAGTTAATATTTTTTAAATAATTTTGATAGTATTGTTTTTTTTAATGTTGTGTCACCAATTGATGCCAGAGAATGAGGGAACTTTTTCAGATGAGTTTTCCCCCTTATGTTGCAAGTGATACTGTAATTTAGTTCCTTTTATGCATTGAATATTTCTTTATAATTTCAATCTGAGGTATAACCTTTGTTCCCCAGAGTAGTGTTTAAGTTAGGTTAGGAGGTGTGTATCTGTTGGGGTAATATTATTTTATTGAGTGCCCTTTAGGCCTATTCATGGAAGATTGAATACTTTCTTATTTTTTTATACCATTTTCTCAGTGCTTGATATAATTTTGTTGAGTGCACTTAAGGCCTATCCATGGTGGATTTAATAATTTCTTATTTTATTACCATTTTCTCAGTGATTGATATTATTTTGTTGAAAGCCCTTAAGGCCTGTTTCATGTGCACAAGCAACATTTCTTAATACTTTGAATTTATTGTTGTCTAATGAGGCATTGTCTGAGTTCTAATGATTGCAATATCATGTATAACTTTTATTCCCCAGAGTAGTGTTGTAAGTTCAGGTTAAGAGGTGCGCATATGTTCGTGTACCATTATTTGATTGCGTCTGTAGTGTTGGAAGGAATATAAGTGTCTAAATTTTACAGTGTGTCTCATTCATCCCGATCACAGACGCTATCCTTAAACGGGTCACTGACAATTCATTTTGCTTGTAAATTTAAGGGTTCTTGTGCTGGTTCAGGTTTTTTCTTAAAGGGGCGCTTCCACTGCAATTTCCATCTAATAATTAATAAACCCCTAATCAAGTGAGAAATTAAAGGTCCAGTAATTCCGACCGGTTACAAATATATATATATATATATATATATATATATATATATATATATATATTTATATATATACATATATATATATATAATCAACGACCTCACCAGCAAGGAATCGAACCCTCGACCTACTGGGTGTGACTAGGGAACGCCCTAGTCACACACAGTAGGTCGAGGGTTCGATTCCTTGCTGGTGAGGTCGTTGATTATATGTTCAAAGTCCGCGTGTTAAATGGACTAAAAATGAAGTATATATATATATATATTTATATACATATATATATATATATATACATATATATATATATATATATATATATATATACATATATATATACATATATATATATATATATATATATATGCTGATAACCACCAGGAAAGAAGAAAACACGAAGTTCCCAAGCGCTTTCGTGTAATTCACATCTTCAGGGGTGAGTACAGACTAGAGAGAGTAATGCAAAACAAGATGAATATATACAGAGGAGGGTGAGACCAGGTCCACAATGGTCAGGTAATTAGGTAATGACCCTACTAATCTTTAAATGGCACACAACGGTTGGTGGTTGGGTCAGATGGGACAGTGACCCGCCCTCTCACCTGATCACAAATCTTCTTAATTACAAAGTTGTCCAGCTTGTACATGCCGTTACTCAAATTCATGTTGAATGCTTCGGTATGTTTAATAAGACTAGATTCTATGATGTTCCTACTATCAATTGAATTACATGGTAATATTGAGGAGGCATTATCCCAGTCAATGCAATGCTTGTTATCCCTCAAATGAACAAACAGAGCATTGGATTCCTGGCCTGTCCTAACACTGTATTTGTGTTGTTTAATTCTAGTTACAAGATCTTTACCTGTCTGGCCTAAGTAAAACATATTACATTCCTTGCAAGGAACTTTATAAATGCAACCAATTGTGTTGTTGGGGGAGTTCTTGATTAACATTTGTTTAACAGTGCATGAGTTTTTAAATGCCACATTGACGTTCCAAGATTTTAGCTGTGCCGGAATGTGTGAGAAATTTTTGTGAAATGGTAATATTAAGATATTCTTATGGTCATGGGTGGGCTTGGGATCAGTTCTATAAAAAGTTTGCTTAGTAATGTTTAAGCATTTGTCTATGAAATATCTAGGGTATTTAAGGTTTGAGCCAATATTATATATATATTTGTATTCCTCATCGATGAATTCCGGACTGCAAATTCTCAAGGCACGTAAAAACATTGTTGTAAATACTGACTGTTTGACTTTATTATGGTGGGCAGAATAATAATGAATGTATGAACACACATTGGTTGGTTTTCTATAAATACTGAACTTAAAAGTGTTACCTATTCTGTGTATCAGGCAGTCTAGGAATGGCAATTTACAGTCTTGCTCTAATTCCACAGTGAATTTGATCGAGGGGGCTAAGTTGTTAAGTTGTGGTAGGAAAACTTTTAGGTCCTCATTACATGGCCAGAGACATAATACATCATCAACATATCTAAACCAGACTGCTGAGGGTGGTAAAATATTACTTAATAGTTTCTTTTCAAAGAATTCCATATATAGGTTGCTTAATACAGGTGAGAGTGGATTACCCGAGTCCTTGCTGGTGAGGTCGTTGATTATATACATATATATATATATATATATATATATATATATATATATATATATATATATATATATATATATATATATATATATGTATATATATATATAAATATATATATATATATATATATATATATATATATATATATATATATATATATATATATATATATATATATATATACATATATATATATATATATACAATCAACACCTCAACCCGCCAGGATTCGAACCCACGGCCCACGAGCCCATGACTCTGACCGGGGAACGCTACCTCTGGACCTCCAGGATACTAAAAGCAGTCCTAGACTCTGTTATATATCACACAAAGCCTGTTCAACGAGCTTATGGCTCCGTGAACCTCTAATAGGGACTACCCGTATCACGTAGGTGGTCAGAGTAACGTTTTACCAAATCCGGCTTCGAAACACGAGGATCCATACATATTTCATTAGCCCAATAAAGCATGTGCACTTCTACATACAATCAACACCTCAAACTGCCAGGATTCGAACCCACGGCCCACGAGCCCATGACTGTGACCGGGGAACGCTACCTCTGGACCACGAGGTACTAAAAGCAGTCCTAGACTCTGTTATATTTCACACAAAGCCTGTTTAACGAGCTTATGGCACCGTGAACCTCTAATGGGGACTACCCGTATCACGTAGGTGGTCAGAGTAACGTTTTACCAAATCCGGCTTCGAAACACGAGGATCCATATATATTTCATTAGCCCAATAAAGCACGCGGACTTCTACATACAATCAACACCTCAACCCGCCAGGATTCGAACCCACGGCTCACGAGCCCATGACTGTGACCAGGGAACGGTACCTCTGGACCACCAGAGTGTTGATTGGACTAAGGATGCCAATCGCAACTGTGTAGTGAATCTCTCCATTAAACAACTAGACAATGATACCTTGTGTGCCCTCGGCTATGATTTAAGTTTTGATGGCTCTAGCAAGGGAGTTGACAGTGTTGACATAGCCAGAGCATTTTGCAATTTGGAGAAATTCAGCAATTTGACAAGTGAAGAAGTGAACATGTGTAAAGGTGTTGTGTATGCATACATGTCCAAGCCTTGTGTACCAAACTGTCCAGATAGATTCACCAAAACAATCCAAGCCCTTAAGAAAAATAGGGATCTACATGTCACTAAAGCAGATAAAGCCAACACAGTAGTGATTTTAAACAAAGATGATTATATTTCTAAAAGGAATGACCTTTTATGTGATGCTGAAACATATTTTAAGCTCATAAATAATCCTCTCAACACTGTTAACACCCAGTTCAACAAAAAACTTAAGTCTCTTTTGAGAGGCAAAGCTACTCTCATTAAACATCTTACTTCCAAGTCCCCTCCACGGTCATACATGTATGGTTTAATCAAGACCCACACGCCTAATAACCTAGCAAGACCCATCATTAGCTCAGTTGGGTCAATCTGTTATAAATTATCTAAATGGTTAGTTTCTTTACTAAATCCCCTAGTTGGTAACATTTCCAACTCTAATATTAAGAATAATATGGATCTGGTTGATATACTCAATAACTTACATATTAATTAAGATTTTAAAATGGTCAGTTTTGATGTAACATCACTCAAAACAAAGGTCCCAGTTGATGATTTACTAGAGTTCCCCATAGATTCCCTAGATAATATTTCATTGCCTGTCTCGAAAGATGACTTCATCGAACTCATCAAACTATGTATTAAGGGTTGTAAAATTGAATTCAATAGAGAATATTATGCTAAAAAATTTGGTATGGCAATGGGTAATCCACTCTCACCTGTATTAAGCAACCTATATATGGAATTCTTTGAAAAGAAACTATTAAGTAATATCTTACCACCTTCAACAGTCTGGTTTAGATATGTAGATGATGTATTATATCTCTGGCCAAGTAATGAGGACCTAAAAGCTTTCCTGCCACAACTTAATAACTTAGCCCCCTCGATCAAATTCACTGTGTAATTAGAGCATGACTGTAAATTGCCTTTCCTAGACTGTCTGATCCACAGAACGGGTAACACCTTTAAGTTGAGTATTTTTAGAAAACCTACTAATGTGTGTTTATACATTCA
Source organism: Homarus gammarus (assembly GCA_958450375.1). NCBI lineage: Eukaryota > Metazoa > Arthropoda > Malacostraca > Decapoda > Nephropidae > Homarus > Homarus gammarus. Next base: position 27,662 of record CAUDMG010000837.1, read on the forward strand.
TTATTATTCTGCTCACCATAATAGAGTCAAACAGTCAGTATTTTCAACATTGTTTTTACGTGCTTTGAGAATTTGCAGCCCGGAATTCATTGATGAGGAATATAAATATATCTATAATATTGGCTCAAACCTTAAATACCATAGATCTTTCATAGACAAATGCCTGAACATTACTAAGAAATCATTTATAGAACTGATCCCAAGCCCACCCATGACCATAAGATTCTCTTAGTATTACCATTTCACAAAAAATTCTCTCAAATTCCTTTACAACTAAAAACCTGGAACGTCAATGTGGCATTTAAAAACTCATGCAATGTTAAACAAATGTTAATCAAGAACTCCCCCAACAATACAAATGGCTGCATTTATAAAGACCCTTGCAAGGAATGTAATATGTTTTACTTAGGCCAGACAGGTAAAGATTTGGTTACTATACTTAAACAACATAAGTATAGTGTTAGGACAGGCCAGGAATCCAATGCCTTGTTTATTCATTTGCCGGGTAATAAACATTGCATTGACTGGGATAATGCCTCCTCAATATTACCTTGTAATTCAATTGACAGTAGGAACATTGTAGAATCTAGTCTCATTAAACATACCGAATCCGTTAACATGAATTTGAGTAATGGTATGTACAAATTGGACAATTTTTTAATAAAGAAGATTTGTAACCAGGTGAGAAGGTTGGGTCAGTTTTCCCTCTGACCTGACCACCGACCGCTGCGGTGCTTTTGTGAAGATTTGTAGGGTCATTACCTATGCTTGACCTCTGTGGAATTGATCTCACCCTCCTCTGTAAAAATAACTTGTTCTGCATTTCTACTTTAGTTTGTACTCACCCCTGAAGATGTGAATTACACGAAAGCGCTTGGGAACTTCGTGTTTTCTTTTTCCTTGTGGTTATCAGCACATACCTGGTTCACGCGCACCTACAGTGATATATTTGCATATATATATATATATATATATATATATATATATATATATATATATATATATATATATATATATATTGTGTGACCAACACAATGTAATGCGACACTGGAATATAGAAAACCCTGCTCAGAGGAAAGAGGCCAGCTAGCTATTGAGAGGGTTGGTGAGGCTTTGTGTACAAGTAAGCTTAGGTGGATCGGGAGATGTGGAGAGAATGAAGACCAACTGGATCAAAAGATGCACGAGTTTGGATGTAGAGGGAGGAGAGCCACAGGTAAACTGAGAATAACAAGGGGAGAGAGAGGATGAAATTGTGAGACATTACCTCCGCGATAGGAACCTGAAGTGAGAGACCAGAAGAGGCTGCGTAAAATAGAGAGCTGCCACCAGAAAACCATGGCTAATCCACACAAGAGTAAGAAAATGTCCATAAAATAATGAATGATGATGATGATAATTGATGATGACTCAACATATTCCACACAAAGAGACTCCTCGTCCTGTAGTGAAGTAGGATCTCGCCCGAGGCTACAATTGCCCTCCACACAGAAATACACTCGGATTCAATTACTGCCCGGCCACTCAAGAAAACATTAGGGTCTGTCACAATAAGCTGAGACTTAATGTTCCTAAGAGAAGAAGCTCAGTGCTGGTCCTCACAGTCAGCCAGGTGAAATATTTAGAGGTACTGAGGAGACTGTCAATGTTTACTGCCATGAGACCTGACAGTGACTGGCTGACACAATAAGAAGTGAAGCGTCTTTACTCTTTCTCGTATTTATAAGTGAGTGAGTGTGTGTGTGTGTGAGTGTGAGTGTGTGTGTGACAGACAGACAGACAAAAGAGAGAGATTCACCAACACACAGAACCTGTGACCACCTGAACACACACACACACACACACACACACTCACTTATAATTATCTATAATAATCATGTCAGTGTTGGGGGAAGAGGTGGAGGAGAACATCACAGACTTTCCATCAACGCTCGTTCAACTCCTAAACAACCCCGACACAGTATGAGTTTCTGCCTCTGTGAAAGAAATTTTTACTCCCTTTACATTCCGGGTTATTTTTTACCTATTTTAAGGTTTTCAAGTTTCTTCTATTTCTAATATGAGAAAAACAGTGTAAAATTATGACAGTAGGAAAACTTTTGCTCTATTTTTCACCATCTTTTGCCTCTTAATAAAAACAATATTGGTTTGATTAAATTTTCTCGGGAGACGTGAAGCAGTGAGAGAGAGAGAGAGAGAAGGGTGAGAAGAGAGAGGGGACGAGGGTGAGGGAAGAGAGAGAGAGGGAGACACAGGGTGGGAGAAAGGAGAGAAAGGTGAGAGGAGGGAGAGGGGAAGGAGTGAGATGTTGACTAGAGGAAGATATAAGAACATAAGAACATAAGAATGGAGGAAACTGCAGCGGGCCTATTGGCCCATACTGGGCAGTCCCGTTTACACCCAACCCCTATTGCTCATATAAGAATCCAACCTATGTTTGAAGCTATTCAGCGTATTCGAGTTAATGATGATATTTGGTAACTTGTTCCATTCATCCACTATTCTGTTTCCAAACCAGTGTTTAACTATGTAACGCCTAAATCTAAATTTGTCTAATTTAAAACCATTGTTACGAGTTCGCTCCTGGTTGGATAGTTTGAGTACCTTTGCAACGTCCCCTTTGTTTAGCCCTGCCTTCCACTTATACACCTCTATCAGGTCGCCCCTCGCTCTACGTCTCTCGAGGGAGTGCAAATTAAGATGCTTTAACCTGTCTCTATACTCAAGGTTCCTACTGCCCGGGATTAGTCTTGTCATTCTCCTCTGAATTCTTTCCAAGGATTCTATATCCATTCTGTAATACGGTGACCAGAACTGGACTGCGTAATCCAGGTGTGGTCTCACAAGAGCAAGATACAGTTTTAGGATGACCTCGCTAGTCTTGTAACTGACACTCCTTTGTATGAACCCAAGTACTTTATTAGCCTTGTTACGAGCAAAAACACATTGTTTACTTGGCTTAAGGTTCCTACTTATAATTACCCCTAAATCTCTCTCGCAGTCGGATTTCTCTATGGCATCGTTGTTCATCTGGTATCTGGTTTCCCTGTTTACATCTCCTATACTGAGTACTTTACATTTGTCGACGTTGAATTTCATCTGCCATTTTTCAGACCATCCGAAAAATTTGTTTAGATCTTCCTGTAGTTTTGTCGAGTCCTCGTCAGATTTAATAACACGTCCTATTTTAGTGTCATCAGCAAATTTACTTATGTTGCTGTCTATGCCGATATCTATGTCATTTATGAATATAATAAATAATAATGGTCCAAGTACTGAGCCTTGGGGAACTCCACTTGTGACGTTGCTCCAATGGGACTTAGTGCGGTTAATGCTCACTCGCTGTTTCCTGTCCTGTAACCACGCCCTAATCCATTTAAGGATGTCACCTTTGATGCCATGAGCTTCTACCTTTCTAATTAGTCTTTCGTGGGGGACTCTGTCGAAGGCTTTGCTAAAGTTGAGATATACCACATCATAATTGTGCCCCTCGTCCACCGATTCGAAAACTGATGAAAAGAATGTTAATAGATTAGTTAGGCAAGAACGTCTGCTTGTGAAGCCATGCTGGGAATCAGTGATCAATCGGTGCTTCTCCAGGTGATTTCGAATAGAGTTTGAAATGATTGCTTCCAGTAATTTGCCTACTATTGATGTTAGACTGATTGGGCGGTAGTTAGAGGATAGTGATCTATCCCCCTTCTTGAAGATCGGTATTACATTGGCTATCCTCCAGGATTCTGGTACTACACCTGTTTTTAAGGACATGTTAAACAACTTTGCTAAGGGCATACTAAGCTTTTCCTTACATTCCTTTAATACTCTGGCAAATATCTCATCAGGACCAGGTGACTTATTAGGCTTTAGTTTGTCTATTTGCTTACTAACATCGTTACTAGTCACTACTATCTCACTTAATTTGTTTTCTTCACTATCTCTGAATAGGGTCGGTGCCTCGGGTATCATGTTTAAATTTTCGGTGGTGAAAACTGTTGAAAAATATTTATTCAAATTATTGCTCATTTCTCCGTCGTTATCAGTGAGCTCGCCGGAGTCTGACCGTAATGGTCCAATTTTTTCTTGTGTTTTAGTTTGATACATTTGGTAGAATCCTTTGGGGTTTTTCTTCTCCTCCCTTGCTATCCTTACCTCATTATTCCTCTTTGCTTTCCTTGTCTCGGTTTTAACCCTACTCGCCAATACCCTACAATAGTCCCGGAGGTGAATTTCGCCACGATTTATCCTTCTATCTATAGCCTTCCTTTGGCCAATGATGTTCTTTAAATAATTATTTATCCATTTAGGGTCATTGTTGTCTGATCTGAGTTTTTTGTATGGTATGTTCTGCCTTTGTGCATTAAGTAACTCACTATTTAAATTGTCGTGGAACTCGGCAATCTCAGATCTCGTTATCAGGTCCGTGTCCTCTGTCAGGTTCACGGCCAAGCGCGACACCCCCTCTCTCAGCTGCCTCTTTAAACTGTCAAAGTTTGCCCTTCTGAAATCTGGTACTTTAGTGGAATTTTCCTTACGTCTGCCCGGAAAATCTAACTGGAATTGAATTTCTTTGTGATCGCTGTTTGCAAATTCGTTCCCTACCTTGACATTGCTAATGAGGTTTTCTCTGTTCGACAGAACTAAATCGAGTATATTATTACCCCGTGTGGGTTCGGTTATATGTTGACTTAGGAAACAGTCCTGGATCGTCTCGAGAAAATCCTCTGATTCTGAGTTACCCGTAAGGTCAGTCCAATCTATTTGGCCAAGGTTAAAGTCGCCTACTATACAGACTTTGTTGTGTATGGAAGCCCTGCGCATTTCATCCCAGATAAGTTGCCCATTGACGCTATCAAGATTGGGGGGTCTATATATTACTCCTGTGATTAATTTTTCCCGACCGTCGCTAAATTCATCCAAATTGTTTCTGTATTCCTCTCAGTTTTTATTTCCTTATTTATTTCACACTTCAGATTATCCCTAATATAGATTGCTACTCTGCCTCCTTTCCTGGTCTGCCTATCGGTGTGGAACAGTTTGTAACCCGCAATTTGGTATTCGACTGGTGGGGAGGATAATGATGGAGGATGGATGAGAGGAGAGAAGCGAGAGTGAAAAGAGAGAGAGGAGGAATGAGAAAGAAGAGGGAGGGGGAAGAAAAAGGAGGAAGCGAGAGAGGAAAGAGAGAAGAAATAAATAAGAGGAAACAGTGGGCAGTAAGCGGAAAAAACTAAGAGAAAATTATTTTTTCCCCAATTGAATATATTAAACTAGGAAAAATATATTCCTCTTTAATTAAATCACCTCAGACGTAAAAAATAATTAAACCAAATCCTGAAATAAATCCTTTAAAAATGATCTCAAGTCATAAATAACACAACAGAAACATCCTTTGGTAAAGTTTATTCATTTTTACTTAAAACAAATTAAAAACAGGTCACAGAATAGTGTTTATATTTTTATGCTAGACAATAAAATTTAAAACTCATGAAGCAATTATTTTTTTCAATTATCTCCGACGAATAATTTAAAATCTGGTGTTGGGGTAATTTGTGTATATAATTAGAATAATATAAAATAATTTACAACATAATTAAGACAGACAGAGAAGCTGAGTAATGTAATGTCTTGTTTGACGTAGTAACACACACTCTCTCTCTCTCTCTCTCTCTCTCTCTCTCTCTCTCTCTCTCTCTCTATCTATCTATCTATCTATCTGTCTATCTATCTAACTATCTATCTTTAACACATGTACCTTTTTACAGCAAATTACAATATAATAATAATTTTAAAGAACCAGACTAGTGGCTGTTATATAACATGGTCACAAAGAGAGAAAGTTTTATATTACTTAGCAGAGTGTAACATTATCACCGAGGGGGAGAGGGGGAGGGAAGAGAGGGGCAGGAAGAATTTGAGAGGGGGAGGGGGAGGGGAGGGATGAAAGAGAGAGGGTGAGGAGATGGAGGAGAGAGAATGGGTTGCGAAGAGAGTGGGAGGAAGAGAGAGGAGGGTAAGAGGAAGAGTAGGAAGGAGAGTAGGAGGAAGAGGAGAGACAAGGAGAATAAGGGGGAGATGATGGAGGGAAAAGGGAAATAGAATGGGACGACGATGAGGGAGAGAAATTTAAACAAAGAGAGAGGGAGAAGAAAGGGAAACAGAGGTAGAGAAAGAGGAAGAAGGATAAGAGGGAGAGAAGATGGATGATGAAAAGAGGAAAGAGAGGAGGGGAAGATTGAAGGAAATAAAAGAGTTACAAGTATAGAAAAACGAAATGGGAAGTAATAAAAAAGACAAAGAAAAGAGGAATAAAGAAGCTGTAATGATTGTTTATCAGACCACAGCTTACAGCCCAGGGAATTACAACATATATAACAGCGAGTACAGTACAGGCCTTGTGGTACCCCAACATACCAGGTTGACACACCCTGAGTCAAGACCCAAGGGACCTGACCTCGTCCACTAATTACTTGAGTTAGCTGGTGACTTAACTAAACCACATCTAACCAAGACACACCCGGGCATGACCACGCACCTGGGCAAACACAGCTGTCCAGATCTAACCAGTTTAGTGTTAATTGGCAGGGGTCAATCGCCGGCTGTTTCTCCCCCATATAAAAGCCCTGCAGTCCCGTCCACAGCCTCATTACTCTCGTTACTCTCATTATTCTCATCTGACTCATCTCTCTCCCGTTCGGGTCGTCATTCTGTTCACTCACACAGAGTCACGCTCGTCCTCCCCCCAGGTCGGGAGAGAGACTTCCCGACCAGACCCCGGCGTCACCAGCTAAGCAGAGCCTCCCATAGGAGACAGTCCAGTAGCACCCGCTGGGCCTCCGTCAGGTCACACGTGACTCTTGTCAGAGCTATCCCTAGGGTGAGTTACCTACTGTGGGGAGTGTATTCATTCATGTTTGTGTCCGAGTCAGTATCCAATAACGTAAATATAATGTTCTAGTAATGTCGATATAATATTGATATTAATGTGTCATTGAGTGGAATAATAAATAGTTGTATCGGAGTGGTGTTTGAGAAGTTGTCCCTTAAGAACGTATAAGATAATATTGGTGTAAATAACTAATCGGCCACGCTACCTAACTTCCCCTCTTTACATTTAGAACATAAGAACAAAAGAATGGAGGAAACTGCAACGGGCCTATTGGCCCATACTGGGCAGTCCCGTTTACACCCAACCCCTATTGCTCATATAAGCATCCAACCTATGTTTGAAGCTATTCAGCGTATTCGAGTTAATGATGATATTTGGTAACTTGTTCCATTCATCCACTACTCTGTTTCCAAACCAGTGTTTACCTATTTCGCGCCTAAATCTAAATTTGTCTAACTTAAAACCATTGTTACCAGTTCGCTCCTGGTTGGATAGTTTGAGTACCTTTGTAATGTCCCCTTTGTTTAGCCCTGACTTCCATTTATACACCTCTATCAGGTCGCCCCTCGCTCTACGTCTCTCGAGGGAGTGCAAATTAAGATGCTTTAACCTGTCTCTATACTCAAGGTTCCTCACGCCCGGGATTAGTCTTGTCAGTCTCCTCTGAATTCTTTCCAAGGATTCTATATCCATTCTGTAATACGGTGACCAGAACTGAACTGCGTAATCCAGGTGTGGTCTCACAAGCGCAAGAAACAGTTTTAGGATGACCTGGCTAGTCTTGTAACTAATGCTCCTTTGTAAGAACCCAAGTGTATGTATATTATGTATGCTGGATTATATATCATGTATGTATATTATGTATGTGCTCCATTTATGTATTATTTATTCAGC
>CAUDMG010000839.1:0-39755 GCA_958450375.1 Homarus gammarus
CTTTAAATGGCACACAGCGGTTGGTGGTTGGGTCAGATGGGACAGTGACCCGCCCTCTCACCTGATCACAAATCTTCTTAATTACAAAGTTGTCCAGCTTGTACATGCCGTTACTCAAATTCATGTTGAATGCTTCGGTATGTTTAATAAGACTAGATTCTATGATGTTCCTACTATCAATTGAATTACATGGTAATATTGAGGAGGCATTATCCCAGTCAATGCAATGCTTGTTATCCCTCAAATGAACAAACAGAGCATTGGATTCCTGGCCTGTCCTAACACTGTATTTGTGTTGTTTAATTCTAGTTACAAGATCTTTACCTGTCTGGCCTAAGTAAAACATATTACATTCCTTGCAAGGAACTTTATAAATGCAACCAATTGTGTTGTTGGGGGAGTTCTTGATTAACATTTGTTTAACAGTGCATGAGTTTTTAAATGCCACATTGACGTTCCAAGATTCCATATATATATATATGCAAATAAATCACTGTAGGTGCGCGTGAACCAGGTATGTGCTGATAACCACAAGGAAAAAGAAAACACGAAGTTCCCAAGCGCTTTCGTGTAATTCACATCTTCAGGGGTGAGTACAAACTAAAGTAGAAATGCAGAACAAGTTATTTTTTCAGAGGAGGGTGAGATCAATTCCACAGAGGTCAAGCATAGGTGATGACCCTACAAATCTTCACAAAAGCACCGCAGCGGTCGGTGGTCAGGTCAGAGGGAAAACTAACCCAACCTTCTCACCTGGTTACAAATCTTCTTTATTAAAAAATTGTCCAATTTGTACATACCATTACTCAAATTCATGTTAACGGATTCGGTATGTTTAATGAGACTAGATTCTATAATGTTCCTACTGTCAATTGAATTACAAGGTAATATTGAGGAGGCATTATCCCAGTCAATGCAATGTTTATTACCCGGCAAATGAACAAACAAGGCATTGGATTCCTGGCCTGTCCTAACACTATACTTATGTTGTTTAAGTATAGTACCCAAATCTTTACCTGTCTGGCCTAAGTAAAACATATTACATTCCTTGCAAGGGTCTTTATAAATGCAGCCATTTGTATTGTTGGGGGAGTTCTTGATTAACATTTGTTTAACATTGCATGAGTTTTTAAATGCCACATTGACGTTCCAGGTTATTAGTTGTAAAGGAATTTGAGAGAATTTTTTGTGAAATGGTAATACTAAGAGAATCTTATGGTCATGGGTGGGCTTGGGATCAGTTCTATAAAATGATTTCTTAGTAATGTTCAGGCATTTGTCTATGAAAGATCTAGGGTATTTAAGGGTTGAGCCAATATTATAGATATATTTATATTCCTCATCAATGAATTCCGGGCTGCAAATTCTCAAAGCACGTAAAAAGAATGTTGAAAATACTGACTGTTTGACTCTATTATGGTGAGCAGAATAATAATGAAAGTATGAACACACATTAGTAGGTTTTCTAAAAATACTCAACTTAAAGGTGTTACTTGTTCTGTGGATCAGACAGTCTAGGAAAGGCAATTTACAGTCATGCTCTAATTCCACAGTGAATTTGATCGAGGGGGCTAAGTTATTAAGTTGTGGCAGGAAAGCTTTTAGGTCCTCATTACTTGGCCAGAGATATAATACATCATCTACATATCTAAACCAGACTGTTGAAGGTGGTAAGATATTACTTAATAGTTTCTTTTCAAAGAACTCCATATATAGGTTGCTTAATACCAAATTTTTGAGCATAATATTCTCTATTGAATTCAATTTTACAATCCTTAATACATAGTTTGATGAGGTCGATGAAGTCATCTTTCGAGACAGGCAATTAAATATTATCTAGGGAATCTATGAGGAACTCTAGTAAATCATCAACTGGGACCTTTGTAAAGAGTGATGTTACATCAAAACTGACCATTTTAAAATCATAATTAATATGTAAGTTATTGAGTTTATCAACCAGATCCATATTATTCTTAATATTAGAGTTGGAAATGCTACCAACTAGGGGATTTAGTAAAGAAACTAACCATTTAGATAATTTATAACAGATTGACCCACCTGAGCTAATGATGGGTCTTGCTGGGATATTAGGCTTGTGGGTCTTGATTAAACCATACATGTATGACCGTGGAGGGGACTTTGAAGTAAGATGTTTAATGAGAGTAGCTTTGCCTCTCAAAAGAGACTTAAGTTTTTTGTTGAACTGGGTGTTAACAGTGTTGAGAGGATTATTTATGAGCTTAAAATATGTTTCAGCATCACATAAAAGGTCATTCCTTTTAGAAATATAATCATCTTTGTTTAAAATCACTACTGTGTTGGCTTTATCTGCTTTAGTGACATGTAGATCCCTATTTTTCTTAAGGGCTTGGATTGTTTTGGTGAATCTATCTGGACAGTTTGGTACACAAGGCTTGGACATGTATGCATACACAACACCTTTACACATGTTCACTTCATCACTTGTCAAATTGCTGAATTTCTCCAAATTGCAAAATGCTCTGGCTATGTCAACACTGTCAACTCCCTTGCTAGAGCCATCAAAACTTAAATCATAGCCGAGGGCACACAAGGTATCATTGTCTAGTTGTTTAATGGAGAGATTCACTACACAGTTGCGATTGGCATCCTTAGTCCAATCAACACTCTGGTGGTCCAGAGGTACCGTTCCCTGGTCAGTCATGGGCTCGTGAGCCGCGGGTTCGAATCCTGGCGGGTTGAGGTGTTGATTGTATGTAGAAGTCCGCGTGCTTTATTGGGCTAATGAAATATATATGGATCCTCGTGTTTCGAAGCCGGATTTGGTAAAACGTTACTCTGACCACCTACGTGATACGGGTAGTCCCCATTAGAGGTTCACGGTGCCATAAGCTCGTTGAACAGGCTTTGTGTGAAATATAACAGAGTCTAGGACTGCTTTTAGTACCTCGTGGTCCAGAGGTAGCGTGCCCCGGTCACAGTCATGGGCTCGTGGGCCGTGGGTTCGAATCCTGGCAGTTTGAGGTGTTGATTGTATGTAGAAGTGCACGTGCTTTATTGGGCTAATGAAATATGTATGGATCCTCGTGTTTCGAAGCCGGATTTGGTAAAACGTTACTCTGACCACCTACGTGATACGGGTAGTCCCTATTAGAGGTTCACGGAGCCATAAGCTCGTTGAACAGGCTTTGTGTGATATATAACAGAGTCTAGGACTGCTTTTAGTATCCTGGAGGTCCAGAGGTAGCGTTCCCCGGTCAGAGTCATGGGCTCGTGGGCCGTGGGTTCGAATCCTGGCGGGTTGAGGTGTTGATTGTATATGTATATATATATATATATATATATATATATATATATATATATATATATATATATATATATATATATATATTATATATATATATATATATATATATATATATATTATATATATATATATATATATATATATATATATATATATATATATATATATACATATATATGCTGATAACCACCAGGAAAGAGGAAAACACGAAGTTCCCAAGCGCTTTCGTGTAATTCACATCTTCAGGGGTGAGTCTGTACTCACCCCTGAAGATGTGAATTACACGAAAGCACTTGGGAACTTCGTGTTTTCTTCTTTCCTGGTGGTTATCAGCATATACCTAGATCACGCGCACCTACAGTGATTTACTTGCACATATGTATATATATATATATATATATATATATATATATTATATATTATATATATATATATATATATTATATATATATATTTGTAACCGGTCGGAATTACTGGACCTTTAATTTCTCACTTGATTAGGGGTTTATTAATTATTAGATGGAAATTGCAGTGGAAGCGCCCCTTTAAGAAAAAACCTGAACCAGCACAAGAACCCTTAAATTTACAAGCAAAATGAATTGTCAGTGACCCGTTTAAGGATAGCGTCTGTGATTGGGATGAATGAGACACACTGTAAAATTTAGACACTTATATTCCCTCCAACACTACAGACGCAATCAAATAATGGTACACCAACATATGCCCACCTCTTAACCTGAACTTACAACACTACTCTGGGGAATAAAAGTTATACATGATATTGCAATCATTAGAACTCAGACAATGCCTCATTAGACAACAATAAATTCAAAGTATTAAGAAATGTTGCTTGTGCACATGAAACAGGCCTTAAGGGCTTTCAACAAAATAATATCAATCACTGAGAAAATGGTAATAAAATAAGAAATTATTAAATCCACCATGGATAGGCCTTAAGTGCACTCAACAAAATTATATCAAGCACTGAGAAAATGGTATAAAAAAATGAGAAAGTATTCAATCTACCATGAATAGGCCTAAAGGGCACTCAATAAAATAATATTACCCCAACAGATACACACCTCCTAACCTAACTTAAACACTACTCTGGGGAACAAAGGTTATACCTGAGATTGAAATTATAAAGAAATATTCAATGCATAAAAGGAACTAAATTACAGTATCACTTACAACATAAGGGGGAAAACTCATCTGAAAAAGTTCCCTCATTCTCTGGCATCAATTGGTGACACAACAATAAAAAAAACAATACTATCAAAATTATTTAGAAAATATTAACTACACACAAAAATATTATCACTCTTATTAAGAAGCTACTAGGTCCATCAATACCTGTGAACCATGCTTCACCCAACTCAACATACACCCATAATAAGGGAGATAAAATATTTCTCTAGGTATCCCCAAGACTCCTGGTCTCAGTGTGTGACCATTGTATTCACTCAGCTGGCTTCACTTTACCCCAGGTACATCCATGAAACAGAAGGGAGTGAGCCAATCAGACCTTGTACAGTTGAGAGAAGCTTTAGCTTCCCGTTAGTAAAAGGTTTTCACTAAGCTGCTTGAAGATATGTGGTATTGTGAGCCGAGGAAGAGGAGAGCTGATGACCCCAAACGATTGTCACGTCGTTAGTTGGGCACCCAGACAGCTGGTTTCACTCCAACTCTCACCATACTCAACAGGTGGCTCAAACCCAGGTCAGTGGACGGTCATACAGCTCGCCTCACCACTCGTCTCATACCGCCAGTGGACGTTATCATACGGCGTGGGCTCTACAGAACCCTGAAAAAACCCGAGCTGTTAGCTATTGTCTCACAACACCGTTTGTTCCTACCACCCTATCTAGCTTTGTCTGAGATTGAATAAAACTTACTTGTTAATACTGATGTTAAATAAACGAATGAGCCAGTTCACGTGGTCCGGCTCTCCTGGGTACAGAACAGAAATGGTCCTCTGGCATGACCTCTCTCACAACTCCCCAGCCACGCTTGCTCACTGGTTCACTCTTTTCAGGAGTGACTTATTTACCAGACGATTAATAGCTTAATTAGGACGTAAGCAACATTTTCAGACTGGGAAACGATCTATGATTATTTTTAATTAGATAACTGATATTTAATTTCATAATTCGCCTCCATATTTATTCGGTAAGTTACATTTAATATCGTATAGGCCTAGTTCCAGAAAAACTCACTAAGTGCAGGAGCGAGGTCTTCCCTCAGACTACCTTGAACTCAGTATCGCCAATGGTGTGGCCTTTGAACTTACACTGAAATTTCTGAATATTACATACATATATATATATATATATATATATATATATATATATATATATATATATATATATATATATATATATATAATTTTAATAGTTATATAATTAAACATTAATATACGATAATACATTAAACATTGCATCTTAATGCAACATAAATAAATAATCCTGTAATGTAATGGTATAATTTGTGCAACATTAATATTCAATTCAGCCATAAAACACGAGGTAGTAAACATATATATTATTTGCCCTGTGACTGGTAACATTAACAACTTTTAATTGTTTTGTTGTCACTTTTTCTCAATATTGTTAAGCTGATCAACACTTACTAGTTACTGTATATATATTTGTAGGAACCTAATCTAACCTGACCTGACCCAACCTAATGTTGATAAAAGTAAGGGAGTAATTCTAAAGTTCAAGTTCAGATCAGTAAGTAATACCTTTTATGTGGTCTCTTGCCCCCCCCCCCCCCCCCAAGGCCAGGCAGTGTAACCAATCAGATTTCTACCCTTTTGCATTACAACTCTAATCTGATTCTTTCTCATCCTCGACTCTCTTCAGGAATTCATTATCTTTTATATTTAATTCAACGAGACTCCGTAAATTGGAGGCTTATTTGATTCCTGGGTTAGGTAAGGTTAGGTTAGGTTGTGTAATCGCCACCCGGGCGGTTAAAGGATTAATCAGACTCGTCACGTTAAACTCGAATGTTATAATTTGGTCAAAGTTGTTGAATACAATTCATTTTAGTATTTAAAATAAATCATACATAGGCAATCATACATAAATGTTTAATCCAATATATATTTACATAACAATCATAACTATGTAATTAGTCTAATCTTAACACTTACCATACTTAATTTGTCATAATTTTATGTCTTCACAATGATAAACGATGCAATGGACACAGTCTACCTGTGTACACAATAAGTACAAGTTAAACTTACGTGTTGAAAGTCTTCAGGAGAAACAGGTTAGGTGTTGGCACTATGATGGGGATAGCTACAGTGAGGAAGCTGTGCTTTGCCCGGCATCACGTGTCCAGGCCGGCTATTCAGACTCAGTGCGTCAGGCGTGTTATAGGCAAATACGCTCCCTTTACACCACCCAACACCTCAACCTATTCTGGGTCTCTCATCTGCCTCCATCTCAACACTATATCTATACTGTATACGGGCAGGCACACCCAATAAACATGACATGACTTACAGCCTAACATAATATTTGTTTATTTGTCTTCATACTCAGTACCGCTTGCAGTAACAGGTTGGGTTAGGCTTGTTAAGATTGGTTTAGGTTTGGTTAGATTAGGCTAGTTAAGATTTTCGTTAGGTTAGGTTAGGTTAGTTTTGGTTTAGTTAAGATTGGGTTAGCTGTCCAAAGCTAACTCATCTCACCTGGGTATTTACCTCTCAAGTTGTGGAAAGGGGAAGAATTTTAGCTTTTTTATGTTAAGGAGAAGGTTCTGTTAGGATAGGTTAGGTTAGGTCAGGTTAGGTTTGGTCAGGTTAGGTTAGGTTAGGTTAGGTTAGGCCAAGCTAGGTCAGGTCAGGTCAGTTCAAGTTAGGTTAGGCAAAATGTCACCATCTATGTACAAGGTTAGGTTAGGTTATGCTAGGTTAGGTCAGGTTACGTTAGGTTAGGTTAGGCCAAAATCTCGCCACCAATATATAAGGTTCTGATGTTATTCACCTTTATGGAGAAAACTGCTGCCAGGAAAAAAAGTCAACTACACTCAGTTCAATTTACTTCTCTGTGTCAAGGTATACGTCCTTGTTCATTGGTCTCTCTCTCACTTTATCTTTCTTTTTCTTTTATATTTCTATCTCTTTTGCAATCTTCATCTTTGTCTCTTTTTTGTTTATTTGTGTTAGTCTGTCTGTCTGTCTGTCTTTTTTAACTGTCGATGTATGTTCATCTTAACCTCTGTCTGCCTGTCTGTATTTTTTAACTGTCGATGTATGTTTATCTTAACCTCTGTCTGTCTGTCTGTCTATTTTAACTGTCGATGTATGTTCATCTTAACCTCTGTCTGTCTGTGTGTGTGTGTGTCTGTCTGTCTGTCTATTTTTAACTGTCGATGTATGTTCACCTTAACCTCTGTCTGCCTGTCTTTTTTTTTAACTGTCTATGTATGTTTATCTTAACCTCTGTCTGTCTGTCTGTCTGTCTGCCACACTTAAAAACGTTTTGGTCAATCAGCCTCAAACACAAGAACATGAAATTTGATCGTGTGTGTGTGTGTGTGTACTGGTCAGGGGGAGGGGCACGGAGGAAGGTGAGGGAGGCCCGAGATTCTGTTAGGTTAATTTAGGTGAAAGAGTATTAGGTGTATACGAGGCCACCTGGAGTCGCCTTAGGTGCTCTCAGGTGCCGAGGTGAAATGGTGCACCTGATGTGTCTGTTTTCGCCTCATGTGTTGTTTTATTGGACACATATGTGATGCAGTTTATGTTTAGTACCTGTACAGGCAACACACACACACATGGAAATAGTGAGAGAGAGAGAGAGAGAGAGAGAGAGAGAGAGAGAGAGAGAGAGAGAGAGAGAGGAAAGCAACAGACAGAGGCAAACAGACAGACAGACAAAGGGACGAAACTTTCAAAATTTTGAGAGAAATGTCCAACTTCTCAAACTTTATTTTTTTCCTATAACAAACTCTTTGGGCGGTAAATTCCTCTTTCTTCCCTGAACCACAAGTCCAGCACACAGTTATACAGTGTTAACCTAAGGCAGTATATATGATTTTATCCCAGGATGATCTAGACAGCTTTAGTTTGTGTGTGTGTGTGTGTTATTCTTATCACAGCATGCTCAAATCAACATTATGTTACCTATGTACATCAGAATAATACAACAAATTAAAACTATTAACCACCATTGGATATTTTTCTAACCACCAAACCTATATTAGATTCTATATGGCAATAATTAAAAAAAAATAATAGTCATATAGTTCTGACGACTGGTTAGGGGCAATGTGGAAATAGCATTCTGTAGAAAAAGCCATATTTTTTCTTTACTAAATGAGGAAGTGTGGCTGGCAATGCACTCGAAAACCTTCACCTCTCTAACTGTAAAATAAGGTGCAAATTCACATTTATATCGTCAAGGAGTTGGCTACCCGGGGAGAGAACCAGTGACTCAGAAGACAGGAGGCGAGTCTTGTAGCGACTTAGCCACTGTACCTGTTCACAATGTACACTTAAAAGGTAAATTTATCGTACTCAGTGGATTTTTCTGTACTCACTGGGCAATTCATTGTACTCACTAGGCCAACTCGTTCTCCCTGGGGCTAATTTATTGTACTCAGTGGATCAAGTCAAATTCAATTAATATTTTATAACTCAGGAAGACTTAACATCGGACTCAAAATCGTATTCAGGGTAAAATTTATATCCCATAAGCTACCACTTAACTTTTGGTCATAGAGTACTTAAACTTTTAGCTGTCGTGCGTCGTTTTAGTTTACGCTAGAGACGCAAACCAGAACGTAAAGGGGTAGCATAGTCCATTGTCTCTTGTGAACAAGATGGCTTGTGTCCATAGTTCTGTAGTGTGGTGGAAATAATGGAGCTTTTTTGTGTGTCTCTCTGTCCTGCTTTGTCTGTCAGTCTGTCTCTCTTGCTCTGTCTGTTTGCCTCTCTTGCTTTGTCTGTCAGTCTGTCTGTCTCTCTTGCTTTGTCTCTTAGTCTGTATATCTCTCTTGCTGTTTGTCTATCTGTGTGTCTGTCTTTCCTCATGTGTTGTTCCCTCTATCTAACCTTGCCGTAAACGTAACCTAACCTTGCCGTAAACGTAACCTAACCAAACCTAACCTATCTTAACCTAACCTAACCTAACCTAATCTTACTAATCCCTTTAACTGACTCTCACATTCACTTACTGATTGATAAATTGATTCACCCATTGACTGATAATGATTCACTGATTCATCGACTGTGACTAGTGAAATAACTGACTGATTCACTGACTCACCTATCCACTGAATCATTGTTTAGGCGATTCAATATATCATTAGCTAACTCTTATCTCATGGATTCACTGACTCACTGACCTAATGAATCACGAAGAGCAAGGAAGATGTAGAGGAAGAGGAAGAAGAGGAGTAAGAAGATTGACATTTTCTAAAACACCTCTTGTCTCGCCCTCTACTCTATAAAGGTCAAAGGTCAGGCAGGTGTATGGATATAGAACTTAATATAGAACTAAAATGGAATTAAGATTGTTTGAGTAGAGAGAGAGAGAGAGAGAGAGAGAGAGAGAGAGAGAGAGAGAATGGATGTGTTTAATATACATTGTGAAAAAAGGGAAGCTTTTTACTACCGTTTGGTGTCATATTTTAATCAATGGTATAAGTTAATTTTTTTGGTGATAATGATAAAATGTTGTTGAGTTCATTTGATTTTTATGAACTAGTAAATGACATACGTGTGGAAGACTCGTAGCCTCTGTTGTTAAGTGTGTACATGTGGGTGACATGTTATGTTGTAATTATTATTATTATTATTATTATTATTATATAGGTCAGGTAGACATACACAGGTGTTGATAGACATACTTGTACCTTACCTATGTGTGTGTCATGTCAAGGGGTAACAATACATCAGGCTACGATCTGCGAAAATTAATGGCTATCGTTTAAATTTAAATTGGTAATATTTTATGTACCAATTGACTTACAACGTGATTTTTCTTGTAAATGTCAATAATCTCTTTAGGTTTATCAATGATTTACGGTAGAATTAATGTGAGTTCCGTGTGTCGCTCGGTAAACATCCAGGCGATATTCAGTAGTAACGGTTGTAATGGCGGTGGTGAATCTGTCTTTGTGATCGGGTGAATCTTTTTTGTATTCGCGACTGAAGTTACGTTGTTTCATCATGAAAGCAGCATCCCATGACCCGCCACTGTGTTTTATTTTGAACGGTCGCCATTGTTCTGAGGTAAAGAGGTGACACCCTAACAGGTCTTGTCTTTCAGGCTGAGCCGCGTCACTGCCACCACATGAGACCAGGGTTGCCAGATGCACGACAAGCATACGGCCAATTTCACGCTATCTCACGGCCAAATCGGCCAAAACTTTTTGGATGGGAAGCACAAGGCTATTTTTGCAATCTACACAAAATAAAAGTATCCCCTACAATATCCTCTTAAAATATCGTAATAAAACCAAATTTTCACTTTGAATTGAGAGCCCAATAATTACTTAAACATAATATCTATAATCTACAGTGAAGATTTACCTTAATCTGAAATGGTGGTGGAGCATGATAATGGTGGAGAACTTGATAACACTAGTTGGCGTAAGCAAAAACGTCTAGTTCGTCATCGTCCCCTGGTTTTTATATTTTCTACCACTGTCGTAGGACCGTTTCCATTTACTAGTGGAAATTTTGAAAACTAGCACTCGGAATTTCAGAAAGTAACTCAGATGGCTTTGTGAGCTCTGAAGCTTAACCCATGTACTGGACACGTTCACCCTGAACAAATCAAATATGAGAACTAACAACTAAGGTAGTGGAACTAAGTGGAACAAGCTTAGCAGCTTTGTAGTAAGTGAGGGAACTCTGGAAAGTTTCAAAAGGAGGCTAAATAGATTCATGGATGATAGAGAGTGGTATTAACTCTCGACTGGAGCTGCCATGCACAGGCCAACCGCCCTATTGCAGACTCCTTATTTTCTTATGTTCTTATGTAGTAACTAGAAAGATCAGTCAGCTCAGTAGGTCACGTAAACATGTGAAGAGGTGAGGTCACTGATTAGGTGAGGTCATGACAGTGTGAGGTCACTGAGCCAGCATTTTCATTGTGAAATTTGAAAATCTGCGAGACTTATCTTCAAAATCCACTAGATGAGGAATTAATACGTGTTTTACAAAATTCGGCCAAAATACGGCCAAATATTTTGCCGTAAGCATCCTTTTTTCCACGGCCAAATGAATTTTTTTCGGCCTAATTAGAGAAATTTGGTCGTGGAAACGGCCATCTGGCAACCCCGCAAGAGACACGAACTAGTGCCACAAAACACACACTAGATATTATCTACTAATTTTTAATATTTGTTGATGGGTAAGTGTAATTATTAAACTTGCTTCACGCTTAATTAAATAATTTTATTGTTGAAGTGTAGTACAACATCGCCAACACGGCAGAAGCAAAAAAAAATAAATAACCTTGCTTTTTTTGTTTACCTTTAAAAAAATAAATAACCTTTATAAGGCAGGAAAATATAACAACCTATGCATTATGGGGGATTTCAATTTCAGAAATATTGACTGGGACAACATTGTAGGCGACTATGAATCTGAAGACTTCCTAGACGCAGTACAGGACAATTTTTTGAAACAACTAATTACAGAACCTACTAGAGGTGACAACATATTAGACCTAGTATTAACAAATAAAGAAAATATTATCAGAGATACCACAGGAGGGGAAAAACTAGGTAACAGTGATCACAGAGAAATCAGGTTCACCCTAAATTGGGAAACGAAAAACAGTGACAATATGGTCAGAGTCCCAAACTTTCGGTTGGCGGATTTTTAGGGGTTAAGAAGGTATCTAGGTGAGGTCAGCTGGGAACAATCACGTCAGTTAACAGTAGGAAGGGGTGAGGTCATAGATGACACAACAATTGATCATGAAAATATTATATTCACTAGTATACTACATAAAGCACAAGAACAAAATATACCATACAGAAAAATTAGGTCAAATAAGAATGAGCCAAGGTGGATGACCAGAAAACTTAAACATGACATAGGAATAAAGAAAGGAATATATAAGAAATTAGAGGGAGGGGAGGAGCAGCTCAGAAATAGGTATAATGAACTATCAAGGAATGTTAAGAAAAATGTAAGGAAAGCAAAGAGAGACTATGAAATCAAAATAGCAAGAGAATCCATGGCGAATCCCAAGGGATTTTTCCAGGTATATAGGACAAAGGTCAAGGACAAAGTTGGGCCTTTAAGGTCAGGGAGGGGAGAAGTGATAAATGGCAGTGAAGAAATAAGCAAAGCGTTGAACAGCTACTTCTTATCAGTTTTCACAGAAGAAATTTGGGATGAAATTCCAGAGGTGGAACTGATATCTAATGGAAAGGAAGAGGAGAAATTAAAGAATATCACTATCAGAAAAGGGGATGTTCTTAAGAAGATAAATAAACTAAAGAAAACAAAATCCCCAGGGCCGGATGAAATTTTCCCTCAAGTCTTGAAAGAGTGTAGGGAACAGTTTAGCGGACCCCTCATAAACTTATTTGCAAAATCATTAGACACTGGACTTGTGCCAGACTTTTGGAAACAGGCAAATGTAGTACCCATATTCAAAAAGGGAGACAGAGCATCAACGTCAAATTACCGGCCGATCAGTTTGACGTCAGTAGTGGGGAAATTTCTTGAATCAATTGTAGCAGATAGCATCCAATCGCATCTAGAGGAAAGCAAATTAATCTACGACTCTCAACATGGGTTTACAAAGGGAAAATCTTGTCTAACAAATCTGCTAACGTTTTTTAGGAAAGTCTTCGAGGTAGCAGATAATGACGAAAATTACGATTGTTATTTACTTAGACTTTAGCAAAGCATTTGACAGAGTACCGCATCAGAGGCTTCTGAGAAAAATTAAGGCTTATGGTATAGAGGGGAAAGTTTTAAATTGGAAAAAATCATGGCTCACCGATAGAACGCAGAAGGTCAGCGTATATGGTGTTAAATCTGAGTGGGGCCGTGTAACCAGTGGGGTTCCCCAGGGATCAGTACAAGGCCCACTCTTGTTCATAATCTACACAAACGATCTAGATACTGGGATCAGCAGTGACATAAGCAAGTTTGCGGATGACACCAAAATAGGGTGGCAA
The DNA here is from genome assembly GCA_958450375.1 of Homarus gammarus. Taxonomy (NCBI): domain Eukaryota; kingdom Metazoa; phylum Arthropoda; class Malacostraca; order Decapoda; family Nephropidae; genus Homarus; species Homarus gammarus. The sequence continues at coordinate 13,454 of CAUDMG010000839.1, forward strand.
ATTAATTCAGGGCAGGATGCAAATGCATTACAGGAGGATCTAAATAAACTGCAGGGGTGGTCTGAAAAATGGCAAAATAAAATTCAACACCAGCAAGTGCAGCGTACTTAATATTGGAAGAACAAATACTTATAATGTGTACAGCCTTAACAACATCAACCTAGAGAAGTCAACTTGTGAAAGAGACCTAGGGGTACTTGTAAGCCCGGACCTACGGCCTAGAAAACAGTGCGTTAATGTTCGAAATAAGGCAAACAGAGTATTGGGTTTTATATCTAGAAGTGTATGTAACAAGAGTGCAGAGGTCTTATTGCAACTACATCTTGTGCTAGTCAGGCCGCACCTCGATTATGCGGTTCAGTTCTGGTGCCCCTATTATAGAATGGATATAAATTCACTGGAGTCGGTGCAGCGAAGAATGACAAAAATGATTCCGGGGCTTAAAAACCTTCCATATCAGGATAGGTTAAAGAAACTTAATTTGCATTCCCTAGAAAGACGAAGAGTGCGGGAGATATGATAGAAGTATTTAAGTGGGTGAAAGTAATCAATAAAGGTGATATAGATAAAGTTCTTATAATATCCGAGCAGGATAGGACTCGGAGCAACGGATTCAAGTTGGATAAGTTTAGGTTTAGGAGGGAGATAGGTACAAGCATTGTTCCTACTGATCTTCTATACAAAGATCCAGGGATGTGATGATTTCTGAATTTCAATAGTATTTATTATCTTACGTAATAATATATACATTAATAATGAGGCCTCATGATATGATCAAAGTTTCGCAAAACTGGAGAGAACAGACTATAGTACAGTACATAATTATGTAAATCCAAATAACGTTATTAGCCTACTGCATTGCATACACTTTTCAATCATGTAGAATAAAAAGAGAAAACAGTTATTAGTAAAAAAATAATTTTGATTTAAATCATGATTTTTTTACTCTGATTTAAATCATGTGATTTAAATCATTTGATTTAAATCATAACAACCCTGCCGATCTGTAGTGATGATGGATGGTGTTATATGTAGTGATGATGGATGGTGTTATATGTAGTGATGATGGGTTGTGTTATATGTAGTGATGATTAGACAATAAAATAATAACAGTTTTTACGACCATGTCATATTTTTCTATTTTTTTTTATATAACATGCTTCCACGTTGTTCCATATTATTCCTGTAATGATGTGTTATATTTACTATTATATAATCTAGTCACCTTACCCTGTGCTGTTAAGATTTTAACTGTTATTATTTGTTCAAGCCCATCTTATTTCTTCATTTAGTATTGTAACAAGCATTCTTTGTTTCTCTAATGACCATCTGCATCGTTAAACGACCCATGTTTCACTGGCTGGTCGCATTGGCGGGAAACGACCCTATATATAGTACTCCACCTGCAGACAGAGTTCAGTCCAGTCCTCTCGTCATTCAGTTCACGTTCTTTTGAGTGACACTTGTCACCTGATACTTATACTTCATTATATTTCTGTGTTGTTCCTGTTACCGCCAATGTGGTATATCTATGTGAGGACCTATTTATGTCTCTTATGTGTCCATCAGTGCTTGCTTAGTTACATTTAAGTAATTCAGTGTTGTCTCACGTTAGTTAATTTCAGTGTTAGTTATTTTATATGTTTATGTAGTGTTAACCTAATCCAGTGGTTTATTTTTATTCTATATATTTAAGCAGTTCTTTTGATGTTTCGATGTTTAGTATCATTTGTGTCTTAAAGGTTTCGATAGTGAATCAATTTGTTGTGACAGCCTACGAGGCTCTTTTTTGTGTTAATATGTATTTTAATTAAATTCTTAAAGGTTTACTTTATTTATTTTTATTCCCTTTTAATTTACTTCACTTTTTTTGTTTGGTTACGCTAAAAAAAATATACTTTGCTGTACCGTTGTAGTGAAAAAACATGGTGAAACTTACATACACAGTTAATGAACTATTGACGGAAGAAGTTTTGGGGAACAGTGAGACAATGTGGACATTGTGGAGCCACCCGGAGGGTGGCGGCGTCCTACCGTGGCCTAGCGAATGAGCCGTCCTGAGGGCGGCGTTTCTGCTAGTATAATTATATAATGAGTATAACACTGACCTACTAACACCTGGAGGGAGTCAATTAACACTTGTTTTATTTTAATTAAAATTTATTTCATAATCATGCGAGTGAGTTAAACTTTTATCTAATCTATAAGTACAGTTAATAACGTTAATGAGCCTCTTGGAACTAACTGATCATTAGGATAATAATCATACCTGCAGAAGCAAAGGTTAAATGCGGCTTCCAAGAGTTATATTATTTATTAGAAATGTGCTCTAGTCTGCCCAGAATTTTTTCTAGTATTCTTAATGAGGGGTTGTGTCCGTTTTCTGTTGTCAGTAAACTCGCGTCTGTGACAGTCACTACGGGGAACGTATTTCAGCACTTTCGTAGTTTGTGTCTGTAAAACTAACATTGGGTAAGTAACTTCAGTCTTCCTCTGTAGTGTTCATACAAGTGTACCAGATATCTTGTTCCTCGAATATATATCATACAAGTAACAAACGAAAAGAAAATTGAACTGTAACTAGAAACACCTACCTGGCAAGTACTAGACAGAATCATCAACTAAAATACGTTTCTGCAGCGTCGGTGTTATTGTTTAGTGATAATGATATTCTCTTGAACTAACTACAGACAAATAAGTGATTTTGTAGTTGACGATTGGTGTTTGAATTGATAATTGAGTGTAGATCGTTCTTATTGCCAGTTGCCAGAGCCCTTCCACACCTCCCCACCCTCCCTTCCCTTCCACACCTTCCCACTCTCCCTTCCCTTCCCTTCCAGATCTCTCCACCCTCCCTTCCCTTCCACACTTTTCCACCGTCCCTTCCCTTCAAACACCTCCCCACCCTCCCTTCCCTTCCACACTTCCCCACCCTCCCTTCCCTTCCACACTTCCCCACCCTCCCTTCCCTTCCACACCTCTCCACCCTCCCTTCCCTTCCACATCTCCCCACCCTCCCATCCTTTCCACACTTCCCCACCCTCCCTTCCCTTCCACACTTCCCCACCCTCCCTTCCCTTCCACACCTCCCCACCCTCCCCTCCTTTCCACACTTCCCCACCCTCCCTTCCCTTCCACACCTCCCCACCCTCCCTTCCCTTCCAGATCTCTCCACCCTCCCTTCCTTTCCACACTTCTCCACCGTCCCTTCCCTTCCACACCTCCCCACCCTCCTTTCCCTTCCACACCTCCCCACCCCCTTTCCTTTCCACACCTCCCCACCCTCCCTTCGCTTCCAGATCTCGCCACCCTCCCTTCCCTTCCACACCTCCCCACCCTCCCTTCCCTTCCACACCTCCCCACCCTCCCTTCCCTTCCACACCTCCCCACCCTCCCTTCCCTTCCACACCTCCCCACCTTCCCTTCCCTTCCACACCTCCCCACTCTCCCTTCCCTTCCACACCTCCCCACCCTCCCTTCCCTTCCACACCCACCCTCCCTTCCCTTCCAGATCTCTCCACCCTCCCTTCCTTTCCACACTTCTCCACCCTCCCTTCCTTTCCACACTTCTCCACCGTCCCTTCCCTTCCACACCTTCCCACCCTCCCTTCCCTTCCACACTTCCCCACCCTCCCTTCCCTTCCACACTTCCCCACCCTCCCTTCCCTTCCACACTCCCCCACACTCCCTTCCTTTCCGCACTTCCCCACCCTCACTTCCACACCTCCCCACCCTCCCTTCCCTTCCACACTTCCCCACCCTCCCTTCCTTTCCACACTTCCCCACCCTCCCTTCCTTTCCACACCTCCCCACCCTCCCTTCCCTTCCACACCTCCCCACCCTCCCTTCCCTTCCACACCTCCCCACCCTCCCTTCCCTTCCACACCTCCCCACCCTCCCTTCCCTTCCACACCTCCCCACCCCCTTTCCTTCCACACCTTCCACCCTCCCTTCCCCTCCAGATCTCTCCACCCTCCCTCCTCTTCCAGATTCCCCCCCCCTTCCCTTCCCTACTTTATCAATGTATAAATGATGTGTAAACGAGACCACACGTAGACGACCCGATAGAGAACACAGACAGCGCGGTATTATGTTGACAGTATTATTGTATCAAAAGTTACCGTGAATGTGTCCCGCGGCCCTGTGTTGGAGGTGCACCTAATGTCCGTCAATAGAGAACTCTTACTGATAAAGTTTGAAATGACTGCACCCCCACACTAGCTAGCCTCGCCCAAGCACCGACACAGTGACCCACCACTCCACACCACCACCACACCACCTGGGTATATACCTGCACAGTGTAATCTATTAGTTTTATTTGAATCGTGGGAACCTACAGGCATAGACTATAGCCCGTAAGAGGCGTTACATACAACTTCGGATAGTGGCAGGCCTGAATCATGGAGTGTGGTGAGTGAAGTGCTTGAGAACCTTACAGTAGTGCTCGGAGCCGTCATAAAATATCAAGACAGGACTGAGGAGGATTACTTATCTAATGCGACAGTATGGCGTAGTAGTAGTTTGCTCTGATGGTACAAGAAGGCGTAAGAGGAAGGTAAAGTTAAGAAGTAGGAAATACAGTCGGAGATTGAAAGCAGGGGACGAGGTTTAGTCTACCAGGAGCAGCATTCCCACAGCAGCGTCACGTCTTTACCTCTGGGAACCCCCCCCCTCCCCCCTTATCCACCCATCTCCTAACGTAACATCACCTCGCCCAATAGCTTCTTTCTTTCTCTCAAAAAGAAAAATACAATACATAATAGCAGAAAGGAAGCAAAGATGTTATAGCGGCAGTGTGCATGTAAACTATAACCCAACAGGATATATCAGTATTAAGAGGTTGCCTAAAGCCATTCAGTTAGATATACTTGGTTGTAAACAAACACACACTTGCCACATCTCAGAAAACACGCCAACCACTGTACCAGGTAGAAGTGCAGCCGACTGTACAAGGTAGAAGTGCAACCGACTGTACACACCCATGATGTCTACGTAGGGAGAATTAACCCTTATTACCACTGACTAAGCACCCAAACCTAACCTCCCCTCATTTTGATTATTTTACACGATTAAGCACCCTAATTTAAACTAACCTAACCAAACCTAAACTAACCTCCCCCCCAGGGCTCACGTCTTCGTCCGGGTCGTCTCCCGGGGACCCACATCTGCTCTGGGTTGGTGAGTAGGAAGATGATTTTGACAATGGCTAATGACCGAGGTTTTGTGTGTAGCTTTTGATTATACAATTAATGACAGCCACAATCTAATCCTGGCCGATAACTATCTAAAGTATCGGTCATTAACTCTTTTCAATATAAAGTAAATCCCAACTTGGCTACAAAGTGAGTGTCATTAGCTATTCTTGTTTTATGTACTAGTGAGTAATTGATGTTTAAGACTCGGGGACTTGTTAATAATTGATAAGACAGAAACAGTCATCGCTTTTGTGGAGTTTTGGTCATATGTTACTTTTGTGTATATAGTTGTATAATGCTCAGGTGTTGGGATTTTGTATTGTCGGTTTTTGTTTCTCGTCTCTGAAAATCTTTTAAAAGTGTAAGAGGAACTTTGTAATATATCCCGGGTTAATGATCTCAGTATACCGCTTTCCTTTTCGTCTACCGTGCCGACGTATCACTACTCATGGTATAGTTAGGTGTTGTTTAGTTTGTTTTAAAAGAAGAGCATCATACTGTAGCCGCCACAACAGACGCTCATAGCCAGGACACGAAAGTCATTATTCAGTAGTTCCGACAACTATAAACTCTGGGTGTGTTTAAGTAATAAACTTTGTATAATTATATCAGATAGCAAAAACTGCTACAGTAGTTTAGTGATTCTTGTGTTGTTAAGAGTTACCTTTGTCGCCGTCACGTCACAACACAGGTAAGAGTGAGTAGTAGTTTGTGTCGTGTCAAGTGTTGGCAGTTTTTTCAGAGAAGTTCAGTTTTTTTATTAATTGTTCTGTTTCACATTTAAAAGTTCACTTGAAAAAAAAAATCTTGCTTCTATGGTCGGTCGTGATATAAAACTCCGTCACCTATAGTCACCGTCGGTCTTGTGAGAGTGAGGTTAGTTGAGGCCTTGGCTGCCTCACCTGCGGCACCCAGCAGGTAGTGGTCAAGGTGTGGCCATCACCACGACCTCATCTGCAAATTTGGTAAGAAGCTTCTACACCATCCCCGACACCGGCTCCTACTACCACCTGAGATCCCTTGTCCGAGAATTGCTGTTCGACACCACAACCGCATCCAGCCCATACGTGCACGAACTGATCGCTATAAGAACAGCCCAGTCCCAACCATTGTAAAAATTATCAATAACTTGTAATAAATCAGTGTATTCACTCCCAGTAAACACTGCTCCTTACACTGTCACTATGTTGAAATGAACTGTAGTCTGAGCTTTTCCCCATCTAAGTTATTATATGTCTTATTTGTGTCACTTATGTAACTTGTATATTATTTGTAATTCGCAACCCATTCCCCAAATTTGTAACTGTATATTTTCAGCCTTTTAGCTGCCAAGCTCTTTCAATAAACCGTTAATTATTATTAATTATTATTATTATTATTATTATTACAGTACTCGTGTGAATTGTTTTTATTATAGTAAACATACCCCGTTATTGACCACCTTAACCCAGTATTAAGACTTGTAGTTTGATCCTGTGTGAATTATGGTGACCTAACTTAAGATGGCGCCTTGTATAAGGAAACTATGAATTATATTCCAAGTTTGTTGGCTTTTGGTTACCATGTTGACGTAATCAGGGTGAGACAATGTATAATAAGACTTTTGGTATATATATTCTGTATTTTGAATAAGACGAGTAACAATTGTGAACAATAAGATGTAAATGTGTTGTGTGGTTTCTGGAAGCAATGATAATGATATGCAAAACTAGTCAACCTAGCCTAACCTAACCTAAGCTAACCTAACCTAACCTAACCTGACCTAATATGTGGTACTGGGGGTGTGGGATGAGATGTCATACCCGTGCTCGATAACTTTATAAGAGGTCAAGGTTGGTAGAGGTTATCCTAATACTCGAGACAAAACACAGACTCAAGAGGGTGGAGGGTGGTGGTGTCCTGAAGGGTGGGGGAAGAGAACGTGATCCAGTGTTTGTTTACATTTTGACCATAGCTTGAAAACTGTTACATCGCTGTCGTCTGGTTAATGAACATAAGAACATAAGAACATAAGAAAGTGGGATACTGCAGGAGGCCGACTGGCCCATACAGGGCAGATCCCTTTCACACCCATCCCAGCACTTCCATGTGCCTATCCAACTTCGTCTTGAAGCTCCCTAGCGTCCCCGATCCTACTATAGCACTCGGTAGCCTATTCCACATATCCACAACTCTATTACCAAACCAGTGCTTGCCTATATCCTTTCTGAATCGGAATTTATCTAATTTAAAGCTATTTGTTCTAGTTATTTCGTTATTACTGAGCTTCAGAACATCTTCCATTTTACCCTTGTTAATCCCACTTACCCACTTGTACACCTCTATCATATCTCCCCTAACTCTACGCCTCTCTAATGAATGTAAGCCTGAGCTTTTCAGTCTTTCTTCATATGGAAGGTTACTAATATTATGGATCATTTTTGTCATTCTTCTTTGTACTCTCTCCAAAGAATCTATGTCCATTCTATAATAAGTACACCAGAACTGAACCGCATAATCCATGTGTGGCCTCACTAATGCTAGGTAAAGTTTCAAGATAACGTCAGCAGTTCTGTTACTCACAGACCTAGATATGAACCCAAGAATCCTGTTTGCCTTGTTGCGAACGCTAATACATTGTTTTCTAGGTTTCAAGTCGTTGCTAACAAATACACCTAGATCTTTTTCACAAACTGAGTTTTCTATTTCCGTGTTACCTAGTTTATACTTGACGTTTGTATTCGTCTTCCCTATCTGTAGTACCTTGCATTTATCAGTATTAAAATTCATTTGCCAGTCTACTGACCACTCATGTACGGTATCTAGATCTCTTTGAAGGTGTTCAAAGTCACTGTCTGAATTTATCACTCTCCCCATTTTGGTATCATCTGCAAATTTACTAATCCTACTAGTTATGCCTAAATCAAGATCATTAATGAATATAACAAACAGCAGAGGGCCTAATACAGATCCCTGGGGAACTCCGCTTTTTGCGCACCCCAGTCTGACTTTAATCCATTTATGCTGACTCTTTGTTTCCTACCAGTTAACCATGACCTAATCCATTTTAATAATGATCCACCTATTCCATGTGCTGGTGGTAAAGAAGCACACGAAGGATACGACAACAACAGCTAAGTGTACCAACCCGTTCAGTCCCTTGATAGACGAATTGGACGTTAGTACAGTCAGGGGCAGGGATGACAAGGAAGGTATAAAAACTTTAATTGTTGGTGACTCACAGGTAAGGTACATGGACAGGGCATTTTGTGGTAAAAACAAAAATAGGATGAGGGTGTGTTTGCCAGGAGCTGGGGTGGGGGATATAATTGACAGGATGGACAATATCTTGTCTGGTAATGGGAACAAACCCATTATCTGCCTCAGTGCAGGAGGCAATGATATTGGCCGGTGTAGGAGAGTTGGCAGTGAATGGTTGTCAAGGGCAGTTGGTGTTAACGACCGTCTTGACAGATGTTGCAAGTCAATATCAGTCCCATTCATTGACAACTGGGACAACTTCTATGGCAGAAGGGACCTTTATGCTAGGGATGGGGTGCACCTGTCCAGGGATGGAGTAGCAACCCTGGCTGGGGCTCTAGAGGGGGCAGTTCAAAAGATATCGAAGACTTTAAACTGCTAAGAGAACATATGAGCACGGGGGTGGAGGAGAATGCAGTGGGAGCGGGTAAACAAGGCGAAAGATTACAGGGAAATAGTGCTAGGAATGATGACAAAACTAAATTAGACAGGGAGTTTAAAACTAAACGCGGTAAGGGGAGGACTCAGAACACGACTAACTTAAATGTATACTACACGAACAGTAGAAGTATGAGAAACAAAATGGATGATATTAAGGCCTTGGTATGTACCGAAGAAATCGATATAATTGCATTCACTGAAACATGGATCAACCTAGACACACGTGAATTACCAGTCGAATACCAAATTGCGGGTTACAAACTGTTCCATACTGATAGGCAGACCAGGAAAGGAGGCCGAGTAGCAATCTATGTTAGGGATAATCTGAAGTGTGAAATAAATAAGGAAATAAAAACTGAGAGGAATACAGAAACAATTTGGATAGAATTAAGCGACGGTCGGGAAAAATTAATCACAGGAGTAATATATAGACCCCCCAATCTTGATAGCGTCAACGAGCGACTTATCTGGGATGAAATGCGCAGGGCTTCCATACACAACAAAGTCTGTATAGTAGGCTACTTTAACCTTGGCCAAATAGATTGGACCGACCTTACGGGTAACTCAGAATCAGAGGATTTTCTCGAGACGATCCAGGACTGTTTCCTAAGTCAACATATAACCGAACCCACACGGGGTAATAATATATTGGATTTAGTTTTGCCAAACAGAGAAAACCTCATTAGCAATGTCGAGGTAGGGAACGAACTTGCAAACAGTGATCACAAAGAAATTCGATTCCAGTTAGATTTTCAGGGCAGACGTAAGGAAAATTCCACTAAAGTACCAGATCTCAGAAGGGCAAACTTTGACAGTTTAAAGAGGCAGCTGAGAGAGGGGGTGTCGTGCTTGGCCGTGAACCTGACAGATGACACCGACCTGATAACGAGATCTGAGATTGCCGAGTTCCACGACAATTTAAATAGTGAGTTACTTAATGCACAAAGGCAGAACATACCATACAAAAAACTCAGATCAGACAACAATGACCCTAAATGGATAAATAATTATTTAAAGAACATCATTGGCCAAAGGAAGGCTATAGGTAGAAGGATAAATCGTGGCGAAATTCACCTCCGGGACTATTATAGGGTATTGGCGAGTAGGGTTAAAACCGAGATAAGGAAAGCAAAGAGGAATAATGAGGTAAGGATAGCAAGGGAGGCAAAGACAAACCCCAAAGGATTCTACCAAATGTATCAAACTGAAACACGAGAAAAGATTGGCCCAATACGGTCAGACTCCGGCGAGCTCACTGATAACGACAGAGAAATGAGCAATAATTTGAATAAATATTTTTCAACAGTTTTCACCACCGAAAATTTAAATATGATACCCGAGGCACCGACCCTATTCAGAGATAGTGAAGAAAACAAATTAAGTGAGATAGTAGTGACTAGCAACGATGTTAGTAAGCAAATAGACAAACTAAAGCCTAATAAGTCACCTGGTCCCGATGAGATATTTGCCAGAGTATTAAAGGAATGTAAGGAAGAGCTTAGTATGCCCTTAGCAAAGTTGTTTAACATGTCCTTAAAAACAGGTGTAGTACCAGAATCCTGGAGGATAGCGAATGTAATACCGATCTTCAAGAAGGGGGATAGATCACTATCCTCTAACTACCACCCAATCAGTCTAACATCAATAGTAGGCAAATTACTGGAAGCAATCATTTCAAATTCTATTCGAAATCACCTGGAGAAGCACCGATTGATCAATGATTCCCAGCATGGTTTCACAAGCGGACGTTCTTGCCTAACTAATCTATTAACATTCTTTTCATCAGTTTTCGAATCAGTGGACGAGGGGCACAATTATGATGTGGTATATCTCGACTTTAGCAAAGCCTTCGACAGAGTCCCCCACGAAAGACTAATTAGAAAGGTAGAAGCTCATGGCATCAAAGGTGACATCCTTAAATGGATTAGGGCGTGGTTACAGGACAGGAAACAGAGAGTGAGCATTAACGGCACTAAGTCCCATTGGAGCAACGTCACAAGTGGAGTTCCCCAAGGCTCAGTACTTGGACCATTATTGTTTATTATATACATAAACGACATAGATATCGGCATAGACAGCAACATAAGCAAATTTGCTGATGATACTAAAATAGGACGTGTTATCAAATGTGACGAGGACTCGGCAAAACTACAGGAGGATCTAAACAAATTTTTCGAATGGTCTGAAAAATGGCAGATGAAATTCAACATCGACAAATGTAAAGTACTCAGTATAGGAAATGTAAACAGGGAAACCAGATACCAGATGAACAACGATGCCATAGAGAAATCCGACTGCGAGAGAGATTTAGGAGTAATGATAAGTAGGAACCTTAAGCCAAGTAAACAATGTGTTTTTGCTCGTAACAAGGCTAATAAAGTACTTGGGTTCATACAAAGGAGTGTTAGTTACAAGACTAGCGAGGTCATCCTTGTTTGGTTCTGAATAATAAGTTCTATATACAGGAGAGAACACAATCACCTGTATAGTTTTGTAGGTTCGGTCTACTGGATAAGAGTATGTACACAGAGGAGAGCAGCGGTCTCCCTGGCTAGGCTCCTTGTCAACTGCTATAGGCGACGTATGGCAAGTGATACATTAGCAGCTTCCATACGTCGCCAGGCACATTAATTAAGCATGTGGGATGTGGTAGTAACATTGCCACACGCTGCTAGCTAGGCTGAATAAATAATACATAAATGGAGCACATACATAATATACATACATGATATATAATCCAGCATACATAATATACATACACCTCCCTCCCCCCTATACGCTCATAGCAAAGTCTTGAGCGGACCTTTTCTTTTGGATCCGTTCTGAGCGTCGAGGGACTTCATCACTGGGAAGGGTATGGGACTCAACACTGGTGGCGGGGCCAGCAGAAGGCATTGTTACGGGTCGGAGAAAACGGCAGTTCCTCCACCACACACGACCACTGGGTAACCGCACCTGGTAGTCCCGTGACCTGCCGAGACCCATAACTACGCCTACTTTGTCCCAACGTAGGGAGGTCGGGTCCTGAACACGGACTTGGGTGCCGACACTCAACCTGGGGAGAGAACGGGCGTGGTCATTGTAGCGGGCGGCGACGTCCTGAACACGTTCGGCGGCTCGGCGATCACAATCCTCTGTCTTGGCCTGCCACTCCTTGGAGAAGGATTGAGGGTGAGCAGGGACACAAGAACGAAGGGGGCGTCCATACAAAACCTGGGCAGGGGAGCGTCCGGTGTAGTTAGGTGTGTTGCGGAGTTCAAGAAGACCCCTGTCGAAGGCCTCGCAGTCAATGTTCCCAGAAGGGGCCACCTTAAGGATGAGGTGCTTCAGGGATTTGACAGCAGCCTCAGCGTGGCCGTTGGACTGCGGGTAATGGGGCGATGACAACACATGCCGGACTCCCCATCGGTCAAGGAACACAGCAAAGTCCCGGCTTGTGAACTGAGGCCCTCCGTCGGTTCGCAGGCATACAGGAACGCCCACGTCACGGAAGTAGTGGCGGAACTTGCTGATGGTGGCGGCAGACGTCGTGTCATTACCGCACTTGATGACAACCGGCCAACCAGAGAGACGGTCGACGATAACGAGGAAGGACTTTCCTGACACACAGAAAAAGTCGGCCGACACAGACTCAAAGGGGCGGGTGGGGTTGTCGTCACTCATAAAGGGTTCCTGCTGCTGGCTGGGTTGTAATACGCGGCGGGGCTTACACACCCGGACAGCATTGGAGATGTCGGGGTCGATGCCAGGCCGGAACACAGTCTGTCTTGCACGCCGTTTGGTGGCCTCGGCTCCACAGTGACTGTCGTGGAGGCGAGCCAAGGCGTGGAGACTTGAAGCAGCAGGGACAACTACCGAAGGAGAGGTGTCACTGGCCAGAGGTAGGGGCAGGGCGGCAGCAGGGTAGTTGCTGCTCCCTTCGTGCACCCTGTTGGCGTGTTTTACCTCGAGAATCGGTGTTGGGAAGTCCTGGGAGATGATGGCCAACTCTTGGCAATGTCTGTAGGACAGCAAAGGAGTCGGGACGCCATTATGCACATCAATCCAGGCTTGACACGACCTGTTGCCAAAGGTGACGTGTGCATAGAGTGAACCTAGGGCCGGGGTCATCTGTGAACCATCTGCCATAAAGCGGAGATCCTTGGGGGGCGGTCCTAGATCACTTGGAGAGAGCCCCAAGCATTGCAAATGCTGGGGACCGATGACTGTAGCATCAGCGCCGGTGTCGGGCAACATCTGAAGACGGGATGACACACCGCCGTAGGTCACGATGACGCTGATGTACTGGGGGACTTTGGTCCTGGGACGCGGGGGGGAGCACACATTCCTAATGTGGCTCGAGCGTTGTCAGGAGTCGTCGTGCCTCTGATTGGAAGGCTGTGGGCGGCCCTCTCTGGTGGAAGGGGGCTGAAGCTTCCGCCGACGCGGTCTCTTGGGTATGTTGGAAGGGCAACACTTGTCATAGTGGCCCAGACGACCACACACATTGCACTGGACGCGTTTGGCTGGGCACCGTACTGTGAGTGACCAGTGGCCCTTACGGTCACAACTGTTGCAGGTAGACTGAGCAGCTGGACACACCTGTGTTCCGTGCTGCTTACCACAGTTGTTGCAAAATAAACCGGGCGTGGACGTGGTGGGCGAAGGTGTAGGAACAGACTTCTTGTCCTTCTTGTACCGGGACACAGCGCGTACAGCTGTAGGGGGAGCACGGATGGCAGAGGTGGCACACCTGGCAGCCTCATAGGAGCGACATATCGTCAACACATCCTTAAGAGAAGAGGAAGAGTCGAGGGAGGTGAGGCGTTGGACAAGTTCCTCGTCCTTAACACCCATCAGGATCACCTGCCTCAACTGGGTCTCCTCGCACTGCTGGTGGTGGCCTGGACATATATCTACCTCTTCCGAGGCTCTCTTAAGACGCACGTAAAAGGCATCAAAAGACTCACCCTCCATCTGTCTGCAGCTAAACAATTCCCTCCTGCGCAGAGCTTCATTCTGCTGTCCTTTGATGTGCCGTTGTAGAACGTCCAGTACCTCCTCTACAGACAGCAAAGAGGTTGGGGGTACCTGCAACGTATGTTCCAAGACACGCTGAATTTCCAAGGACAGGCACATACGCAGCTGGATGAGTTGTTTAGGCTGTGACAAACTCTGGAGATCCGCCATTTTAGAATAATCAGTCCACCGTCGCTGCCATTCACGAAAAGTCTGGAAAGTCTCATCAGGCTTCAAGATGGGCGGCGTTTGAGCTGCTGCTTTAGGTGGGGCTGGGGGGTGTGAAGGAAGCATGGATGAGGTATCTGAACCAGTCAGTACCGAGGCAGTATTAGAGCCAGGGGCTTGGTTAACAGTGAGGCGAGATATCAAGGCTTCAAACCGTTCACTGTCTTCCAATCTCCGTTGGTTGTCTCGCTCTGCCTCTGCTTGCCTTCTGTGCTCATCCGCCAAACGTCTGTGGGCTTCATCCTCGCGTTTCTCATCTCTCATAAACTTCAGTAAAGCAATTATCTCTGGAGACAACGCTGAATATTGAGGTGAGGGACTGCGCGATGTGGGGGCTGGAGCGTCGTGGCCGGCCTGGTCATCCATCTCTGCGGGGCTATCACCCGTCTGAGTCATCCAGACGCTGGGTCCACAGCTACGTAAGGCGTGAGACATAACTACTTCCTCTGTGTACTATGTCTTAAATCAGTGTTGACCGGTCAGCCCGTCGTATCAACAAGATTTCAGACAAAAAATTAATTAAATACACAGATAAGTAGGTTATATAGATAAAATATATATAAGGAAGCCGCGCGGTCAGCGAGTGTTAGTACGTGTATGTGTGTGAGTGTGTGTCCCGGGCCGGCACAGCGTCTCGCCCCAGCTGTGAGGGGGGGGTGGACGAGGCGCTGTGAGGGGGGGTGGAGGGAGAGGCGCGGCGACTCCCAGTCGGTCTAGTTACCCTCAGAACGCGGTCAGAGATGGGTGCACTGAACTCTGCTCCTTACAAATGCCCTGAACGTGCCGTATACCTTGGGAATCCTTTAGAACAAGGTCACACATGAATGGCACGAACACACAATGCACTAAACACTTCACAGAAAATCACTGACACTGCTCAAAGTTGCTAAATTCTTCGAGGAGAGGTGACGCGCGCGGGAGTTGACCCAAGCAAGAGTCCATAACCGGCTTTCCACAAACTTTGCACTATCACTCGTAATTATCCAGTAAGATCGGATCACTGCGCCATGCTAGGTTCTGAATAATAAGTTCTATATACAGGAGAGAACACAAACACCTGTATAGTTTTGTAGGTTCGGTCTACTGGATAAGAGTATGTACACAGAGGAGAGCAGCGGTCTCCCTGGCTAGGCTCCTTGTCAACTGCTATAGGCGACGTATGGCAAGTGATACATTAGCAGCTTCCATACGTCGCCAGGCACATTAATTAAGCATGTGGGATGTGGTAGTAACATTGCCACACGCTGCTAGCTAGGCTGAATAAATAATACATAAATGGAGCACATACATAATATACATACATGATATATAATCCAGCATACATAATATACATACAATCCTAAAACTGTATCTTGCTCTTGTGAGACCACACCTGGATTACGTAGTCCAGTTCTGGTCACCGTACTACAGAATGGATATAGAATCCTTGGAAAGAATTCAGAGGAGAATGACAAGACTAATCCCGGGTATTAGGAACCTTGAGTATAGAGACAGGTTAAAGCATCTTAATTTGCACTCCCTTGAGAGACGTAGAGCGAGGGGCGACCTGATAGAGGTGTATAAGTGGAAGGCAGGGCTAAACAAAGGGGACATTACAAAGGTACTCAAATTATCCAACCAGGAGCGAACTCGTAACAATGGTTTTAAATTGGACAAATTTAGATTTAGGCATGAAATAGGTAAACACTGGTTTGGAAACAGAGTAGTGGATGAATGGAACAAGTTACCAAATATCATCATTAACTCGAATACGCTGAATTGCTTCAAACATAGGTTGGATGCTCATATGAGCAATAGGGGTTGGGTGTAAACGGGACTGCCCAGTATGGGCCAATAGGCCCGCTGCAGTTTCCTACATTCTTATGTTCTTATGTTCTAATCTCTCATGAGGGACTCTATCGAATGCTTTACTGAAATCTAAATAAATTGTATCATATGACTTATCATTATCTACCGCTTCATATACTTCTGAGAAAAAGCTAAGCAAATTTGTGAGACAAGAACGTCCCTGGGTGAACCCGTGCTGAGAAGAATGAATTAAGTTGAATGTTTCAAGGTTGCTTCTGATTTTTGTAGCAATAATTGACTCTAGCAACTTGCCTATGATTGACGTGAGACTAATGGGACGGTAATTTGATGCAATTGATTTATCACCCTTTTTGAAAATCGGAACTACATTTGCAAGTTTCCAAGCTTCTGGACACTAGGCCCGATTCTAATGACTTATTAAATATAATTGCTAATGGATTACTCAACTCATCTCTACATTCTTTTAATATTCTAGTGTAACGACCACGGTCGTACACGTCAGTTAACGCCAAAATCAAATGATTCATATTACGCTCAATAGCCCACAAAACATGTACCTCTGCTTTTATTTTGAGTCCTCCATCTGAGGAGTCCGTTTTCTCGTCACTTCAAGACGCCTCAGTCCTCCGTTATCCCATTTTCTCTGACTTACTGAAACCAACCTCTCTATATAATGTATTTGAATGTGAGAGAGAACACCCTGGTTTAGAGTCAGCTTAGGTATGTCTGTTTACAGTTGAAACATTCAAGATCCATTGTGAGTGGTGTTGAACGCTTCAACTGTCCTTATTGTTAATAAGACGTGTCAAGTAAGTGAGTGTTGAGTCTGCCAGGACCAACGATACCCATCGGTTTCGTTCCCTAAGGATATCCATGAGTTTCTGATCGCTACTGGAGTTAGATCATTTTGTCGCCCCGACATCAGAGAATCTGATGTTCGTAGTTTGATTAGTGTCAGTTATCTATTTAAGAAAGTCATTAATTTCCTGAGCTATTCTGTCAACTGGTATAATCTCCAAGATCTAACGTCTCCCTGTGAATAGCTCGTTGTCTGCCTCCAGGCCTGAGCTTGCAGAATTGATGTTATCAACGTGTATTTTCCACCTTTTCCTGGCAAGCTCAACCTCTGATTAGATTATATGAATAGACATAGGAAATTACCCTGATCAGGAATACCGGAGTTCATAATTAAGTATACGGTGATCCAACATGGTAGAGAAGGTATGTTGTTGGTGAGATTGACCTTTCTGGCATGAATAGGGAGGCCCAAGCTGCCCAGCGGGGGCACGTATATACCTCTACACAAGGAAGAATCACGCATTCGTGACTCTTCTTCCACATCTACAGGTATGTTCACGTGTGTTCCACGCCGCCATATTAACTCAGTTTAACTTAGTCATTTTTGCGAATATCAGTGTTCATGTTTCAACATAGTACCTTCAGTGCCAATTAAGTCAAGTAAAGTAGAGCTCTAGCTATCGTCTGAACCGTTGCCAGACGTATGTTTTGTATAGTTGAAGTTAATTATTACGCATTCGTGACTCTTCTTCCACGTCTACAGACGCGGATGTGTTAGCCACTCTCCTGAAGGTCGATAGCTACCTATGGGCACCATGGTTCTTGAAGACTGTCTCTGAGGGCGCATTTAGAATCCCAGGACACGATTCCCCGGGAAGCGCCCTCACCACTCTGCCAGTGTGTAACGAGTCAACCTCCCTGAGTGCACCTAGCGAGCGAGCCTTCAGCTTGGCGGTCGCTGTAAACAACTCTGGCCCACTGACTCCGTCATATGATCATGGTCTACCTACTGTTCTTGGTTATATGTATGGAGCCGTATTAATATCCATGCTTAGGGATGACTAGCAGAAATATAGTCATCCCAGGTTAAGTATTGAACCACTGAATGAGAGTTCAAGGTACCAGGTTGTTCCTTGTAAACTAACAGGAGGTATTGTATGTTACTATAATTGTGGAGTTAGTCCAATGTGTTATGTATTCATCTGTAGTAATCATGAACGAATAGCCTGAGAGTATGATGTTCTAACCACGAATTGAGAAGGTAATTTGTTCCTTGTTAAAGTAAGACCTGCGGGTCCAGGGTTATTGACAGTGTGTAAGCATTTCTAAATCTTACTTGTCACAGAAATACTACAACAATGTCCAATGAAGTAATAAGTATTGGGAGGTATTTAATGAGGTAATAAGTTCTTGAAGTGTTTGATGACTTAATAAGTTAATTTCGGTTCTGTTTAGCCTGAGTGAATCTAAGATGCATCTTCTCCACTCACTGTATTAATAAATATTGAATTAGTAATCTGAGTATCACCACTCTACTCCTTCTAAACATTGGTTCCCAGAAAATAATACTTACTCACGTGCCTATACATCTACCACACTACCCAAAACCCTTCCATGAGTTCTGTTATATAATGAAAAGTCTGGGTGGTGGCAGCTACCCTTTGTAAGTATAAAAAGTGTTGTACTAAGAATAACATGGTTCCCCAGACTAACCCATGTATAAGAATAGACATAAAACAAAGTATACTTCAGAAAGGTAAGAACATTGAAACTGAGAATACAATCTATATGAAAGGAAATGAAAAGAAAGAACATTGACTTGGAAAACAGTAAAGAAGCATAAGAGTTACTTATATAAGAATATAAAACAGGGTACTCATTGGAAGAAGGCTACATAGAACAAATAAGTATATGAGTAAATAGAATACTAACAGAAAAGAGTAGCTGGATGGTAAATTATTGAAAAGAGAAAACTCGGCTCGTTACACTAGCATATACCTCGTCTGGACCAGGCGATTTATGAGGCTTCAGTTTGTTAAATTCCAGAGACAAACTAATATTTATAAATCATAGTTTGGGTTCTGTTTTAATTTATATCCAACAAAACAGAGTAGCTTAGTTGGTAGAGTGACATAGTCGATCCTTGACAAATAGTGTGGACGGTCCATCTGCTAACCTATAGTGTAGGTAACTGCTGGTAGGTGTCAGGGTAGAGGAGGGTAACGTATAGCGGCTGTGGTGGGAATACATTGTTGCCTCACCGGAAACACACAACGCCGGGATCAAGGTGTACTGGAGTGTGTGTAGCGGAGAGTGTCTTGAGAAGCGAAGATCATGTACGAGAAGAAATATTCGACTATGGTGGAAACATTAATAAACTAACCTAACCTAACCTAACCTAACTCAACATTGTGACACACACACACACATATATATATCTATATATATATAAAACAAAGAAGTATGTGTGTTTGTGTGTCCGCACGAGAATCTCGGAACCTACTTTACCGATCTGTTGTGATGATGGATGGTGTTATATGTAGTGATGATTGATGATGTTATATGTAGTGATGATGGATGCTGTTATATGTAGTGATGATGGGTGTTATATGTAGTGATGATGGATGGTGTTATAATAATAATAATAATAATAATAATAATATTAATTAACGGTTTATTGAAAAAGTTCTGCAGCCCGAAGGCTGAAAATATACATTGGACATAAATGACTTATTACTGTATGTATATTATGTATGCTGGATTATATATCATGTATGTATACTATGTATGTGCTCCATTTATGTATTATTTATTCAGCCTAGCTAGCAGCGTGTGGCAATGTTATTACCATATCCCACACGCTTAATTAATGTGCCTGGCGACGTATGGAAGCTGCTAATGTATCACTTGCCATACGTCGCCTATAGCAGTTGACCGGGAGCCTAGTCAAGAGAGAGTGCTGCTCTCCTTTGTGTACATACTCTTATCCAGTAAACCGAACCTACAAAACTATACAGGTGTTTGTGTTCTCTCCTGTATATAGAACTTATTATTCAGAACCTAACATGGCGCAGTGATCCGATCTTACTGGATAATTACGAGTGATAGCGCAAAGTTTGTAGAAAGCCGGCTAGGGTCCCCTCCCGTCTTGGGTCAAGCCTTGGGTCAACTCCCGCGCGCGTCACCTCTCCTCGAAGAATTTCAGCAACTTTGAGCAGTGTCAGTGACAGTGATTTTCTGTGAAGTGTTTAGTGCATTGTGTGTTCGTGCCATTCATGTGTGACCTTGTTCTAAAGGATTCCCAAGGTATACGGCACGTTCTGGGCATTCGTAAGGAGTAGAGTTGAGTGCACCCGTCTCTGACCGCGTCCTGAGGGTAACTAGACTGACTGGGAGTCGCCGCGCCTCTCCCTCCACCCCCCTCACAGCGCCGCCTCCACCCCCCCCCTCACAGCTGGGGCGAGACGCTCTACCCGCCCAGGACACACACTCACTCGCACACGACACTCGCTGACCGCGCGGCTTCCTTATATATATTTTATATATATAACCTACTTATCTGTGTATTTAATTAATTTTTTGTCTGAAATCTTGTTGATACGACGGGCTGACCGGTCAACACTGATTAAGACATAGTACACAGAGGAAGTAGTTATGTCTCACGCCTTACGTAGCCGTGGACCCAGCGTCTGGATGACCCAGGCGGGTGATAGCCCCGCAGAGACGGATGACCAGACCGGCCACGACGCTTCAGCCCCCACATCGCGCAGTCCCTCACCTCAATATTCAGCGTTGTCTCCAGAGATAATTGCTTTACTGAAGTTTATGAGAGATGAGAAACGCGAGGATGAAGCCCACAGACGTTTGGCGGATGAGCACAGAAGGCAAGCAGAGGCAGAACGAGACAACCAACGGAGATTGGAAGACAGTGAACGGTTTGAAGCCTTGATATCTCGCCTCACTGTTAACCAAGCCCCTGGCTCTAACACTGCCTCGGTACTGACTGGCTCAGATACCTCATCCATGCTTCCCTCACACCCCCCAGCCCCACCTAAAGCAGCAGCTCAAACGCCGCCCATCTTGAAGCCTGATGAGACTCTCCAGACTTTTCGTGAATGGCGGCGACGGTGGACTGATTACTCTACAATGGTGGATCTCCAGAGTTTGTCACAGCCTAAACAACTCATCCAGCTGCGCATGTGCCTGTCCTTGGAAATTCAGCGTGTCTTGGAACATACGTTGCAGGTACCCCCAACCTCTTTGCTGTCTGTAGAGGAGGTACTGGACGTTCTACAACGGCACATCAAAGGACAGCAGAATGAAGCTCTGCGCAGGAGGGAATTGTTTAGCTGCAGACAGATGGAGGGTGAGTCTTTTGATGCCTTTTACGTGCGTCTTAAGAGAGCCTCGGAAGAGGTAGATATATGTCCAGGCCACCACCAGCAGTGCGAGGAGACCCAGTTGAGGCAGGTGATCCTGATGGGTGTTAAGGACGAGGAACTTGTCCAACGCCTCACCTCCCTCGACTCTTCCTCTTCTCTTAAGGATGTGTTGACGATATGTCGCTCCTATGAGGCTGCCAGGTGTGCCACCTCTGCCATCCGTGCTCCCCCTACAGCTGTACGCGCTGTGTCCCGGTACAAGAAGGACAAGAAGTCCGTTCCTACGCCTTCGCCCACCACGTCCACGCCCGGTTTATTTTGCAACAACTGTGGTAAGCAGCACGGAACACAGGTGTGTCCAGCTGCTCAGTCTACCTGCAACAGTTGTGACCGTAAGGGCCACTGGTCACTCACAGTACGGTGCCCAGCCAAACGCGTCCAGTGCAATGTGTGTGGTCGTCTGGGCCACTATGACAAGTGTTGCCCTTCCAACATACCCAAGGGACCGCGTCGGCGGAAGCTTCAGCCCCCCTCCACCAGAGAGGGCCGCCCACAGTCTTCCAATCAGAGGTACGACGACTCCTGACAACGCTCGAGCCACATTAGGAATGTGTGCTCCCCCCCGCGTCCCAGGACCAAAGTCCCCCAGTACATCAGCGTCATCGTGACCTACGGCGGTGTGTCATCCCGCCTTCAGATGTTGCCCGACACCGGCGCTGATGCTACAGTCATCGGTCCCCAGCATTTGCAATGTTTGGGGCTCTCTCCAAGTGATCTAGGACCGCCCCCCAAGGATCTCCGCTTTATGGCAGATGGTTCACAGATGACCCCGGCCCTAGGTTCACTCTATGCACACGTCACCTTTGGCAACAGGTCGTGTCAAGCCTGGATTGATGTGCATAATGGCGTCCCGACTCCTTTGCTGTCCTACAGACATTGCCAAGAGTTGGCCATCATCTCCCAGGACTTCCCAACACCGATTCTCGAGGTAAAACACGCCAACAGGGTGCACGAAGGGAGCAGCAACTACCCTGCTGCCGCCCTGCCCCTACCTCTGGCCAGTGACACCTCTCCTTCGGTAGTTGTCCCTGCTGCTTCAAGTCTCCACGCCTTGGCTCGCCTCCACGACAGTCACTGTGGAGCCGAGGCCACCAAACGGCGTGCAAGACAGACTGTGTTCCGGCCTGGCATCGACCCCGACATCTCCAATGCTGTCCGGGTGTGTAAGCCCCGCCGCGTATTACAACCCAGCCAGCAGCAGGAATCCTTTATGAGTGACGACAACCCCACCCGCCCCTTTGAGTCTGTGTCGGCCGACTTTTTCTGTGTGTCAGGAAAGTCCTTCCTCGTTATCGTCGACCGTCTCTCTGGTTGGCCGGTTGTCATCAAGTGCGGTAATGACACGACGTCTGCCGCCACCATCAGCAAGTTCCGCCACTACTTCCGTGACGTGGGCGTTCCTGTACGCCTGCGAACCGACGGAGGGCCTCAGTTCACAAGCCGGGACTTTGCTGTGTTCCTTGACCGATGGGGAGTCCGGCATGTGTTGTCATCGCCCCATTACCCGCAGTCCAACGGCCACGCTGAGGCTGCTGTCAAATCCCTGAAGCACCTCATCCTTAAGGTGGCCCCTTCTGGGAACATTGACTGCGAGGCCTTCGACAGGGGTCTTCTTGAACTCCGCAACACACCTAACTACACCGGACGCTCCCCTGCCCAGGTTTTGTATGGACGCCCCCTTCGTTCTTGTGTCCCTGCTCACCCTCAATCCTTCTCCAAGGAGTGGCAGGCCAAGACAGAGGATTGCGATCGCCGAGCCGCCGAACGTGTTCAGGACGTCGCCGCCCGCTACAATGACCACGCCCGTTCTCTCCCCAGGTTGAGTGTCGGCACCCAAGTCCGTGTTCAGGACCCGACCTCCCTACGTTGGGACAAAGTAGGCGTAGTCATGGGTCTCGGCAGGTCACGGGACTACCAGGTGCGGTTACCCAGTGGTCGTGTGTGGTGGAGGAACCGCCGTTTTCTCCGACCCGTAACAATGCCTTCTGCTGGCCCCGCCACCAGTGTTGAGTCCCATACCCTTCCCAGTGATGAAGTCCCTCGACGCTCAGAACGGATCCAAAAGAAAAGGTCCGCTCAAGACTTTGCTATGAGCGTATAGGGGGGAGGGAGGTGTATGTATATTATGTATGCTGGATTATATATCATGTATGTATACTATGTATGTGCTCCATTTATGTATTATTTATTCAGCCTAGCTAGCAGCGTGTGGCAATGTTATTACCATATCCCACACGCTTAATTAATGTGCCTGGCGACGTATGGAAGCTGCTAATGTATCACTTGCCATACGTCGCCTATAGCAGTTGACCGGGAGCCTAGTCAAGAGAGAGTGCTGCTCTCCTTTGTGTACATACTCTTATCCAGTAAACCGAACCTACAAAACTATACAGGTGTTTGTGTTCTCTCCTGTATATAGAACTTATTATTCAGAACCTAACAATTACATACATTGGTGGTTTAACAAAAGCCTTCATTAGAGAAAGGTAAAGGGACATAAAGTGAACATACAGATTAATGTAGGTGTTGAACAGCAAACTCGTAGTGTAGTAAATCCCTCCCAGATGGTGTTAGGAGGAACTCACGTGGTGTAGTAGTTCCCTCAGATGGTGTTATGAGGGACCTGGCGTGGTGTAGTAATTCCCTCACAGATGGTGTTATGAGTATAATGATTGATTGTCAGACCAAGCCTTACAGCAGAGAATTATGCCGCATATAACAGCAAGTACACTACAGACCTCGTGGTACCACCACTTTCCGGGTTGACACACCTCAGGTCGACCCAAGGGACTTGACCTCGCCCGCTAATGACGTGACCGGGTGACCTACAACCACACCTAACCAAGACACCTGGGCAGGACCACACCTGCACACAGCTATCCAGATCAAACCAGTTTAGTGTTAATTGGCAGAGGTCAAAACGCCGGCTGTTCCTCCCCCATAAAAAGGCCCTGCAGTCCCGTCCACGGATTATTCTGGTCATACTGATTCTCATTCTGGTTGCTGTCATCTCCCTCCCGTTCGGGTCGTCACTCGGTTCACTAAGCAGAGTCACGCACGTCCCCTCCCCAGGTCGGGAGGGAGACCTCCCGACCAGACCACGGTATCTCCAGCTAAGCAGATTCTCCCATAGGAGGCAGCCCAGCCAGCACTCACTGGGCCTACGTCAGGGTACACGTGAGTCTTGTCAGAACGTCCTAGGGTGAGTTACCTACTGTGGGAAGTGTATTCATTCAGGTGTATCCTAGAGTCAGTGTCAAGTAACGTAAAGCATAATGTGTTAGTACCCCGATATAATAGTGATATTAATGTGCCCATGTCATTGAGTGAATTAATAAATAGTTGTATGAAGAGGTGTTTAACAAGTTGTCCCTTTAAGAAGTGATATATGTGTATTGACATACGAGATAAGATAAGCGTATTGACGCTGAGTAAATAACACCCCGGCCAGCCACGCTACTAAGTTTCCTATCTTTACATTCCTTCTCTCTATTCTTACTTATTTATGTAATTCTCTTCTTGTGAGATTTGTTTCATTATATGAGGGACCTCACGTGGTGTAGTAATTACCTCACAGATGGTGTTATGAGGGGCCTCACGTGGTATAGTAACTCCCTCACAGATGGTGTTATGAGGGGCATCACGTGGTGTAGTAATTCCCTCACCGATGGTGTTATGAGGGGCCTGACGTAGTGTAGTAATTCCCTCACAGATGGTGTTATGAGGGACGTCACATGGTGTAGTAATTCCCTCACAGATGGTGTGATGGGGGACTTGACGAGGTGTAGTAATTCCCTCACATATGGTGTTATGAGGGGGCCTCACGTGGTGTAGTAATTCCCTCACAGATGGTGTGATGAGGGACTTGACGTGGTGTAGTAATTCCTTCACAGATGGTGTTATGAGGGGGCCTCACGTGGTGTAGTAATTCCCTCACAGATGGTGGGATGAGGGATTTGACGTGGTGTAGTAATTCCCTCACAGATGATGTTATGAGGGGGCCTCACATGGTGTAGTAATTCCCTCACAGATGGTGTTATGTGAGTGAGGTTTGGTCTTATGCCTTCCTATCGTAGACTGATTAACACATCGCTGGTTGTTGTTGGGTCTCACAGGCCGTTATCACTGGGTACCTGGGACCTCACTGTGTGAAGGTTAACTTGAGTACGACTGTTACTGTTGAGTTGTTCTCACTGACTTAAGCACTGTTCACCACTATTCACCTCCGTTTAACACTGGTTCCCTTCCTTTCCTGAATGAAATTGTATGTAGTGATGATGGATGGTGTAATATGTAGTGATGATGGGTGGTGTTATATGTAGTGATGATGGATGGCATTATATGTAGTGATGATGGATGATGCTATATGTAGTGATGATGGATGATGTTATATGTAGTGATGATGGGTGGTGTTATATGTAGTGATGATGGATGGTGTTATAAGTAGTCATGATGGGTGGTGTTATATGTAGTGATGATTAGATTATAAAATAATAACAGTTTGATGCTAAAAAAATATACTTTGCTGTACCGTTGTAGTGGAACTTACATACACCGTTAATGAACTATTGATGGAAGAAGTTTTGGGGACTGAACAGTGAGACAATGTGGAGCCTCCCAGAGGGTGGCGTCCTACCGTGGCCTAGCGAATGAGCCGCCCGGATCAAACTTGGCATGGATAGCAAGTGTCATGTGGGGATCTAAAAAAAAAACCAACCAACCCGATCCGACACACCCAATCCGACCCGACCCGTTAAACCACAAAGAGGTTGAAAAGGATGTAGAAATGTTGTAAAGTCTTCAACAGAGCTCACTAACATGGCTTACCCAAACATTATCCACCACTACAAGGATCATAAGTGGCTGCATGAACGCGCAATTCTGGCACCAAAGAATGAAACAGTGGCTGAAATCAACATGACTCTACTGAGACACCTCACCACCTCACTCTCAAGATTGGAACTCCTATAATGCTCTTAAGAAATCTTGAACCTAGCGAAAGAGCCGCCCGGAGGGCGGCGATTCCGCTAGTGTATATATATATATATATATATATATATATATATATATATATATATATATATATATATATATATATATATATATATATATATATATATATATATATTATTTTATTTTATTGTATCTGCC
>CAUDMG010000840.1:0-290000 GCA_958450375.1 Homarus gammarus
AATTTTCCAAAATTATTTTTTTTAAATTTTCCAAAATTATTTTTTTTAAATTTTCCAAAATTATTTTTTTAAAATTTTCCAAAATTATTTTTTTTAAATTTTCCAAAATTATTTTTTTTAAATTTTCCAAAATTATTTTTTCTAAATTTTCCAAAATTATTTTTTTTAAATTTTCAAAAATTACTTTTTTTTTAAAATTTTCCCAAATTATTTTTTTAAAATTTTCCAAAATTACTTTTTTTTTAAAATTTTCCAAAATTTTTTTTTTTTAAATTTTCCAAAATTATTTTTTTTTAAATTTTCCAAAATTTTTTTTTTTAAATTTTCCAAAATTATTTTTTTAAAATTTTCCAAAATTATTCCAAAATTATTTTTTTAAAATTATTCCAAAATTATTTTTTTTAAATTATTCCAAAATTATTTTTTTAAAATTTTCCAAAATTATTTTTTTTTAAATTTTCCAAAATTATTTTTTTTTAAATTTTCCAAAAATTTTTTTTTTTAATTTTTCCAAAATTATTTTTTTTTAAATTTTCCAAAATTATTTTTTTTTAAATTTTCCAAAATTATTTTTTTAAAATTTTCCAAAATTATTCCAAAATTATTTTTTTTAAAATTATTCCAAAATTATTTTTTTGAAATTATTCCAAAATTATTTTTTTAAAATTATTCCAAAATTATTTTTTTAAAATTATTCCAAAATTATTTTTTTAAAATTTTCCAAAATTATTTTTTAAAATTTTCCAAAATTATTTTTGTAAAATTTTCCAAAATTATTCCAAAATTATTTTTTTAAAATTTTCCAAAATTATTCCAAAATTATTTTTTTAAAATTTTCCAAAATTATTTTTTTAAAATTTTCCAAAATTATTTTTTTAAAATTTTCCAAAATTATTTTTTTAAAATTTTCCAAAAATATTCCAAAATTATTTTTTTAAAATTTTCCAAAATTTGGGAAAAATTTCGGAAACTTTTGGAAAATTTTCTGAAAATTTCTGAAATTTTTTGGAAAATTTTGGAAAATTTTCGGAAAAATTGGGAAAATTTTTGGAAAATTTTGGAAAAATTCCGGAGAATTTTGGAAAAATTTCGGATAATTTTGGACAAATTTCGGAAAATCTTGGATAAATTTAGGAAATTTTTGGAAAATTTTCTGAAAATTTCTGAAAATTTTTGGAAAATTTGGGAAAATTTTTGGAAAAATTTCGGAAAATTTTTGGAAAAATTTCGGAAAATTTTGGAAATTTTTCGGAAATATTTTCAGAAATTTTCAGAAAATTTTCCAAAAATTTCCGAAATTTTTCCAAAATTTTTGGAAATTTTCTGAAAATTTTTGGAAAATTTCTGAAAATTTTTGGAAAATTTGGGAAAATTTTTGGAAAAATTTGCGAAAATTTTTGGAAAAATTTGCGAAAATTTCGGAAAATTTTGGAAAAATTTCGGAAATATTTTCAGAAATTTTCAGAAAATTTTCCAAAAATTTCCGAAATTTTTCCCAAATTTTGGAAAATTTTTGGAAAATTTTCTGAAAATTTTTGGAAAATTTGGGAAAATTTTTGGAAAATTTGGGAAAATTTTTGGAAAATTTGGGAAAATTTTTGGAAAATTTTGGGAAAATTTTTGGAAAAAATTGCGAAAATTTCGGAAAATTTTGGAAAAATTTCGGAAAATTTGGGAAATTTTTCGGAAACTTTTGGAAAATTTTCGGAAAATTTGGGAAAATTTTGGAAAAATTTCGGAAAATTTTTGAAAAATTTCGGAAAATTTTTGGAAAATTTTGGAAAACATTTGGAAAATTTTCGGAAAATTTTTGGAAAATTTTTGGAAAATTTTGGAAAAATTTGGAAAATTTTGGAAATTTTTTTGAAAATTTTGGAAAATTTTTGGAAAATTTTGGAAAATTTTTGGAAAATTTTGGAAAATTTTCGGAAATTTTCTGAAAATTTTTGGAAATTTTCCCAAAATTTTTGGAAAATTTGGGAAAATTTTTGGAAAAATTTGCGAAAATTTTTGGAAAAATTTGCGAAAAATTTCGGAAAATTTTGGAAAAATTTCGGAAAATTTTGGAAAATTTTTGGAAAATTTTCTGAAAATTTCTGAAAATTTTTGGAAAATTTTGGAAAATTTTCGGAAAATTTGGGAAAATTTTTGGAAAATTTTGGAAAAATTTCCGGAAAATTTTGGAAAAATTTCGGAAAATTTTGGAAAAATTTCGGAAAATTTTGGAAAAATTTCGGAAAATTTTGGATAAATTTCGGAAATTTTTCGAAAATTTTCTGAAAATTTCTGAAAATTTTTGGAAAATTTGGTGAAAATTTTTGGAAAAATTTTTGGAAAAATTTCGGAAAATTTTGGAAATTTTTCGGAAATATTTTCAGAAAATTTCCGAAATTTTTCCAAAATTTTCCGAAATTTTTCCAAAATTTTTGGAAAATTTCAGAAAATTTTTCCAAAATTTGGGAAAATTTTTGGAAAACTGCGAAATTTTCGGAAACTTTTGGAAAAGTTTCGGAAAATTTTGGAAAATTTGGAAAATTTCGGAAAATTTTGGAAAAATTTCGGAAAATTTTTGGAAAATTTTGGAAAATCTTTGGAAAATTTTCGGAAAATTTTGGAAAATTTTCGGAAAATTTTTGGAAAATTTTTGGAAAATTTCGGAAAAATTTGGAAAATTTTGGAAAATTTTTGGAAAATTTTGGAAAAATTTTGGAAAATTTTGGAAAATTTTTGGAAAATTTTGGAAAATTTTTGGAAAATTGTGGAAAATTTTGGAAAATTTTTGGAAAATTTTGGAAAATATTTGGAAAATTTTGGAAAGATTTTTGGAAAATTTTGGAAAATTTGGGAAAATTTTTGGAAAATTTTGGAAAATTTTGGAAAATTTTTGGAAAATTTGGGAAAATTTTTTGGAAAATTTTTGGAAAAATTTCGGAAAATTTTCGGAAAAATTTGCGAAAATCTAGAAAAATTTCTGAAAAATCTAGGGGAATTTTTGGAAAATCTGGGGAAATTTCTGAAAAATCTAGGGAAATTTTTGGAAAATCTAGGGAAATTTTTGGAAAATCTGGGGAAATTTTTTAAATTTTCGGAAAATTTTTGGAAATTTTTGGAAAATTTTTGGAAATTTCCCCAGATTTTCCAAAAATTTCCCTAGATTTTCCAAAAAATTCCCTAGATTTTTCAGAAATTTCCCCAGATTTTCCAAAAATTTCCCCAGATTTTTCAAAAAATTTTGGAAAATTTTGGAAAAATTTGGGAAAATTTGTGAAAATTTTCGGAAAATTTTGGAAAATTTTCGGAAAATTTTGGAAAATTTTTGGAAAATTTTGGAAAATTTTTGTAAAATTTTGGAAAATTTTCGAAAAAATTCGGAAATTTTTGGAAAATTTTCGGAAACTTTTGGAAAATTTTCTGAAAATTTCTGAAAATTTTCCAAAATTTTGTAAAATTTTTGGAAAATTTGGGTAAATTTTTGGAAAAATTTGCGAAAATTTCTGAAAATTTTGGAAAAATTTTGGAAAATTTGGGTAAATTTTTGGAAAAATTTGGGAAAATTTCGGAAAATTTTGGAAAAATTTCGGAAAATTTGGGACAATTTTTGGAAAATTTTTGGAAAATTTTGGAAAAATTTCGGAAATTTTTGGAGAATTTTCGGAAACTTTTGGAAAATTTTCTGAAAATTTCTGAAAATTTTTGGAAAATTTCTGAAAATTTTCGGAAAATTTTGGAAAATTTTCGGAAAATTTTGGAAATTTTTCGGAAATATTTTCAGAAATTTTCAGAAAATTTTCCAAAAATTTCGGAAAATTTTGGAAATTTTTCGGAAATATTTTCAGAAATTTTCAGAAAATTTTTGGAAAATTTCTGAAAATTTTTAGAAAATTTGGGAAAATTTTTGGAAAAAATTGCGAAAATTTCGGAAAATTTTGGAAAAATTTCAGAAAATTTTGGAAAATTTTTGGAAAATTTTGGAAAATTTTTGGAAAATTTTGGAAAATTTTTGGAAAATTTTGGAAAATTTTTGAAAAATTTTGGAAAATTTTTGAAAAATTTTGGAAAATTTTTGGAAAATTTTTGGAAAATTTTTGGAAAATTTTGGAAAGTTTTTGGAAAATTTTGGAAAATTTTTGGAAAATTTTGGAAAATTTTGGAAAATTTTTGGAAAATTTTGGGAAAAATTTTCGAAAATTTTGGAAAATTTTTGCAAAATTTTGGAAAATATTGGAAAATTTTGGAAAATTGTTGGAAAATTTTGGAAAATTTTTGGAAAATTTTGGAAAATTTTTGGAAAATTTTTGGAAAAATTTCGGAAAATTTTCGGAAAAATTTGCGAAAATCTAGAAAAATTTCTGAAAAATCTAGGGGAATTTTTGGAAAATCTGGGGAAATTTCTGAAAAATCTAGGGAAATTTTTGGAAAATCTAGGGAAATTTTTGGAAAATCTGGGGAAATTTTTTAAATTTTTGGAAAATTTTTTAAATTTTTGGAAAATTTTCGGAAATTTTTGGAAAATTTTTGGAAATTTCCCAGATTTTCGAAAATTTCCCTAGATTTTCCAAAAATTCCCTAGATTTTTCAGAAATTTCCCAGATTTTCCAAAATTTCCCCAGATTTTCAAAAATTTCGGAAAATTTTTCGGAAAAAATTTCGGAAAATTTGGGAAAATTTTCGGAAAATTTTGGAAAATTTTCTGAAAATTTTGGTAAATTTTTGGAAAATTTTGGAAAATTTTGGAAAATTTTTGGAAAATTTGTGAAAATTTTCGGAAAATTTTCGAAAAATTCCGGAAAATTTTGGAAAAATTTCGGATAATTTTGGAAAAATTTCGGAAAATCTTGGAAAAATTTCGGAAATTTTTGGAAAATTTTCTGAAAATTTCTGAAAATTTTTGGAAAATTTGGGAAAATTTTTGGAAAATTTGGGAAAATTTTTGGAAAATTTGGGAAAATTTTTGGAAAAATTTGGGAAAATTTTTGGAAAAATTTCGGAAAATTTTGGAAATTTTTCGGAAATATTTTCAGAAATTTTCAGAAAATTTTCCAAAAATTTCCGAAATTTTTCCAAAATTCTTGGAAATTTTCTGGAAATTTTTGGAAAATTTCTGAAAATTTTTGGAAAATTTGGGAAAATTTTTGGAAAAATTTGCGAAAATTTTTGGAAAAATTTGCGAAAATTTCTGAAAATTTTGGAAAAATTTCGGAAAATTTCGGAAAATTTTGGAAAAATTCCGGAAAATTTTGGAAAAATTTCGGTAAATTTTGGAAAAATTTCGGAAAATTTTGGAAAAATTTCGGAAATTTTTGGAGAATTTACTGAAAATTTCTGAAAATTTTTGGAAAATTATGGAAAGTTTTTGGAAAATTTGGGAAAATTTTTGGAAAAATTTCGGAAAAATTTCGGAAAATTTTTGGAAAAATTTTGGAAATTTTTCGGAAATATTTTCAGAAATTTTCAGAAAATTTTCCAAAAATTTCCGAAATTTTTCCAAAATTTTCCGAAATTTTTCCAAAATTTTTGGAAAATTTCTGAAAATTTTTGGAAAATTTCGGAAAATTTTGGGAAAATTTGGGAAAATTTTGGGAAAATTTGGGAAAATTTTTGGAAAAATTTCGAAAAATTTCGGAAAATTTTTGGAAAATTTTGGAAAAATTCCGGAAAATTTTGTAAAAATTTCGGAAAATCTTGGAAAAATTTCGGAAATTTTTGGAAAATTTTCTGAAATTTCTGAAAATTTTTGGAAAATTTGGGAAAATTTTTGGAAAAATTTCGGAAAATTTTTGGAAAATTTGGGAAAATTTTTGGAAAATTTTGGAAAAATTTCGGAAATTTTTGGAAAAATTTCGGAAATTTTTGGAGAATTTACTGAAAATTTCTGAAAATTTTTGGAAAATTATGGAAAGTTTTTGGAAAATTTGGGAAAATTTTTGGAAAATTTCTGAAAATTTTGGAAAAATTTCGGAAATTTTTGGAAATTTTCGGAAAATTTTCGGAAAATTTTCCGAAATTTTTCCAAAATTTTCCGAAATTTTTGCAAAATTTTCGAAATTTTTCGAAAATTTTGGAAAATTTCTGAAAATTTTTGGAAAATTTCTGGAAAATTTTTGGAAAATTTCTGAAAATTTTTGGAAAATTTCGGAAAATTTTGGGAAAATTTGGGAAAATTTTTGGAAAAAATTGCGAAAATTTCGGAAAATTTTTGAAAAATTTCGGAAAATTTCGGAAAATTTTTGGAAAATTTTGGAAAAATTCCGGAAAATTTTGTAAAAATTTCGGAAAATTTTGGAAAAATTTCGGAAATTTTTGGAAAATTTTCTGAAATTTCTGAAAATTTTTGGAAAATTTGGGAAAATTTTTGGAAAAATTTCGGAAAATTTTTGGAAAATTTGGGAAAATTTTTGGAAAATTTTGGAAAAATTTCGAAAAATTTTGGACATTTTTCGGAAATATTTTCAGAAATTTTCAGAAATTTTTCCAAAATTTTTGGAAATTTTCTGAAAATTTTTGAAAAATTTGGGAAAATTTTTGGAAAATTTGGGAAAATTTTTGGAAAAATTTGCGAAAATTTTTGGAAAAATTTGCGAAAATTTCGGAAAATTTTGGAAAAATTTGGAAAATTTGGGAAAATTTTTGGAAAATTTTGGAAAAATTTCGGAAAATTTTGGAAAAATTTTGGAAAATTTGGGTAAATTTTTGGAAAAATTTGCGAAAATTTCGGAAAATTTTGGAAAAATTTGGGAAAACTTGTGAAAATTTTTGGAAAATTTCTGAAAATTTTTGGAAAATTTGTGAAAATTTTCGGAAAATTTGGGAAAATTTTTGGAAAAATTTCGGAAAATTTTTGGAAAAATTTCGGAAAATTTCTGAAATATTTAGGAAATATTTTCAGAAATTTTCAGAAAATTTTCCAAAAATTTCCGAAATTTTTCCAAAATTTTTGGAAAATTTCTGAAAATTTTTGGAAAATTTGGGAAAATTTTTGGAAAAATTTGCGAAAAATTTTTGGAAAAATTTGCGAAAATTTCGGAAAATTTTGGAAAAATTTGGGAAAATTTGGGAAAATTTTTGGAAAATTTTTCTGAAAATTTCTGAAAATTTTTGGAAAATTTTGGAAAATTTTCGGAAAATTTGGGAAAATTTTTGGAAAATTTTGTAAAATTTCCGGAAAATTTTGTAAAAATTTCGGAAAATTTGGGAAAATTTTTGGAAATTTTTGGAAAAATTTGGGAAACTTTTGGAAATTTTTCTGAAAATTTCTGAAAATTTTTGGAAAATTTTGGAAAATTTTCGGAAAATTTGGGAAAATTTTTGGAAAATTTTGGATAAATTCCGGAAAATTTTGTAAAAATTTCGGAAAATTTTGGAAAAATTTCGGAAATATTTTCAGAAAATTTTCCAAAAATTTCCGAAATTTTTCCAAAATTTTGGATAATTTTTGGAAATTTTCTGAAATTTTTTGGAAAATTTGGGAAAATTTTGGGAAAATTTGGGAAAATTTTTGGAAAAATTTCGGAAAATTTCCAAAAATTTTCCAAAATTTTGTAAATTTTTTGGAAAATTTGGGTAAATTTTTGGAAAAAATTGCGAAAATTTCGGAAAATTTGGGAAAAATTTCGGAAAATTTTGGAAAAATTTCGGAAAATTTTGGAAAATTTCGGAAATTTTGTTGAAATTTCGGAAACTTTTGGAAACTTTTCTGAAAATTTCTGAAAATTTTTGGAAAATTTTGGAAAAATTTCGGATAATTTTGGAAAAATTTCGGAAAATCTTGGAAAAATTTTGGAAAAATTTCGGAAATATTTTCAGAAATTTTCAGAAAATTTTCCAAAATTTTGGAAAATTTTCTGAAAATTTCTGAAAGTTTTTGGAAAATTTTGGAAAATTTTCGGAAAATTTGGGAAAATTTTTGGAAAATTTTGGAAAAATTCCGGAAAATTTTGGAAAAATTTCGGATAATTTTGGAAAAATTTCGGAAAATCTTGGAAAAATTTCGGAAAAATTTCGGAAATTTTCTGAAAATTTTCTGAAAATTTCTGAAAATTTCTGAAAATTTTTGGAAATTTTCTGAAAGTTTGGGAAAATTTTTGGAAAATTTTGGAAAATTTTTGGAAAAATTTGCGAAAATCTAGGGAAATTTCTGAAAAATCTAGGGGAATTTTTGGAAAATCTGGGAAAATTTTTGGAAAATCTAGGGAAATTTTTGGAAAATCTGGGGAAATTTTTGGAAAATCTGGGGAAATTTTTGGAAAATCTAGGGAAATTTTTGGAAAATCTGGGGAAATTTTTGGAAAATCTGGGGAAATTTTTGGAAAATCTAGGGAAATTTCCCTAGATTTTCCAAAATTTCTGAAATGTAGAAAATTTCTGAAATTTTTAAAAAGCAGAAGACAACGTTTCTCCAACGGGTAACATCCTCTCAACCTGGACACAAAAACATGGCTACCCACGGCTTTTTCATATATGGATGAGTCTGGGATGAACCTGAACTGAGAATAAGGTGTGGTCAGTGTGGCTCCAGGGCAGGGAGGGACGACAGACGGTTGGCAGGAGGAGGCGACGGTAAGTAAGGACTATGAAGGAAAAATAAAAGGATAACGTGAAACAAGACGACATATTATGATTGATCTTAAAAGCTGTTGAAAAATCATCAGTATGACGATTTAGTTAGATAAGGTTAGGTGAGCTGGAGTAAGGCTAGGTGAGGGTAGAATGACAATGAGGGAGAATCATACTGGTATTTGAAAATCGACGAAGTGGTATGAAATCCACCTTCCCGCACACTGACACGAACACAGAACTAGTTAAGAAACTCAGTGGATACAAGGATGGTGGGGGTGCTACGGAGAATAAAGCCTTCATCCTACCCGAGTCGTTTTGAAGTCTTGCTTGTCAAGGTGTAAGGCAATGTAGAATTTATAGTCGTTTCAAAGGAGATATGTCAGGCGATTTAGTTATTTTGAGGTTGAGAATTAGCAGGATTCGCCGTTCAAGATGAAGAAGGAAGAGAATTAGTCGTTTCAAGGTTATAAAAAGTTGTTTAAAAGAACAGAATTAGACATTTCAAATACAGAATTAGTAATTTCAAGGTACAGGATAAGTCGTTTCAAGGTACAGAGTTAGTCGTTTATAGTTACAATATAATCGTTTAAAATTAAAAAAAAATATTCATTTCATGGTACAGAATGAGTCGTTTCAATGCACAGAATTAGTCGTTTCAAAGTACAGAATTAGTCGCTTCAAGGTACAAAATTAGTCGTTTCAAGGTACAGAATTAGTCGTTTCAAGGTATAGAATTAGTAATTTTAAGGTACAAAATTAGTCGTTTCAAGGTACAATTAGTCATCTACAGTATATGGTAGGTACTGTACAGACTGTTAACACGACGCAGCACAAGTCGTTTCCTAGAAAATACGACGCAGAATTACCAACGCCAAGGTAATATTTGTCGTGTTAAGAAACAACAGGAAAGTTGTCGTCTAAAGGTTAGGGCGCCAATTTTCGAGCCTTTGATTCAGTTCAGTTCTCCCACCTGCTGTCGTTAGCCGTCCTTGTCTCTGTTCTCGTCCACCACCCGTCCTCGTGTGTCTGTTCTCTACCGCTTGTGTGTGTGGGGCTGTAGTTAACCTGTAAATTTTAATTACATTTGTGTGTGTGCGTGAGTTCATTAATATGGAATGTGTTCCGCCGTTCTTGTAAATATTAGAAAGAGTATAGGTTTGTTATTTTTTATGATTATGTATTACGTAAAAGTTTCGTCTTACATTATACAAATAAGCTAACAGGTAAACGAGTCATCAACTAAAAAGTGGATCAAGCTTTGTTCATCTTCTCAGCTACAAAAAAGGGATGTATGTAGGAACTAGTTTTTCAGCAAGGGAGAAGTGAGTGGGTCGCCTTGGCCTTGACTGGTCGATCCCAGGTAAGCGGTGGCGTTGGGCGTGTCTCCCTCCCGCCAACACTCACCTCACTACTTTCATTCTCTATTGCAACACTCAAGACGTGCTTAAAAGTGTGAGTGTTTGTGCAGATGCTTGCAAGATGTGATAGACATGTGGAGGAGATGTGGTATGAGGATGTGGTGGAGGAGACAGGAAGGGGGGGGTGGGTGTGGTCATGGGAGCTATCACGGCCACATACCATCATTATGGGCGACCAATTCCAGGGTCATCCGTGTCTCCAAAACCTTGGAAGATGCTCCTCCGAGACTCTACGGACGGCAGGGGGTGGCCTACAGACACACCAGACTGAGAAAGGTTACACGACCGTCTTACAATAGAGCCCAAGGAAAATTTAAAGATATAGAGTCGTGGTTATTAATAGAGGTGATGGAAAGGGTCCACAGACTATTCTTATAAGGCACATGGACACTGCACAGGGGATCACGGACACAGCGAGAAGGCGGGGTAGGGAAGAAGGCCCCACGTACACATTCCAGGAGGGAGCTCACTGTTACTGGGGGGGGGGGGCAGCTTAGGGGACGGGGTAACAACCACCACGCCCTCTGTTACCAAACAACGATGCTTGGGTGGCTGTTCCAACCCTCGCAACTCTGTGTGTGAGTGACCAAGCTTTCCGGATGACAGCCACAATCATCCAGGCTATATTGTATAATGCTTGCTGCCCACAACCCACTGTAACTTCCCTGGTATTAATCAGATACCAGTCTCAGCGAGGCTTCTTGAATTTATCAGTAAAACGTTGGTAAGTATAAGGTCCTCTTTGATTTTATTAATGACTCACTTGCTTATAACAATCTGTCTAACACTTTTCTATAGTTTATAATACCCCCAGAAATCTATTAATGACCGGTCTCAGACCTTCACATATTTTCCGTGTTAACTAATCTGTTTGTAAGCGTTCGAGGAAGTTGAAGACGCGATCTATTACATCAGTTTACAGAAATAGTGCAAATCAGTTGAGCGATCCTGACCACCACCTCTGGGAACTGTCACTACCGCCATTAGCCTATTGTACACCATTTGCACAGGCTCCCACCACGACAGATAAGGGTCCAACCACCTCACCTCACCTCTCGTTTATCTCGTGAGTTAAACTAGGAGGCAAGGATGGAACTTCACCTAGAAAAAATGGTGTCTAGGATTAAGGTGCTTTTTTTTTTTTAGGTCCAGACAAATTGTACTTCAATATTTACCAATAAAATTGTTAAACTAAAAAGCACAAGTAAAATAAAAAGGTAATATTGTTTTTTACTATTTTGCTGGTGATATAAACCCCGCCCCCCTTGCAGTTCATAGTCTTACTTTAAAGTCGAATTGAATATATGTAAAGATATAACTGCTTGAAAACATTAACTTTCAAGATATAAATGGATTTTTTTTAAATAAAGAATATTTACCGTCGACGTCACAAACAAATTCACGCTTTCTGAGAACACATTCGCCCTTCTTCTCTTTTCACTAATTATTAGGTATATCAAGACAAATGACAGGAAACATATAAAGAATAGAAGATGGAGAGATGAGGAGGGGGGAGGGTAGAATGAGGTGAAGAGGGGGAAGGGTGACTTGAGGTGGGAAAGGAAGGGGGCGAGGTGGAGTGGAGAGGTGGAAGAGGCATGGTGGGCGTGATCAGAGGGAGTTATGTTTAAAGATCGCATGATGAACGTGGTAGTGATGGTGGGCATGATAGAGGATGTAGACGATGGAGGGAATATAATAATGGGGGTTCATATATTGAGCACGGTGG
Organism: Homarus gammarus; assembly: GCA_958450375.1. Classification (NCBI taxonomy): domain Eukaryota; kingdom Metazoa; phylum Arthropoda; class Malacostraca; order Decapoda; family Nephropidae; genus Homarus; species Homarus gammarus. The sequence continues at coordinate 11,704 of CAUDMG010000840.1, forward strand.
TAGTGGTGGTGGGCGTGGCAGAGGGCGTGGTGGTGGGCATGGCAGAGGGCGTGGTGGTGGAGGCCGTATGAGGGTTGGCCACAAGGACGAGGGAGAGCCCCGGGCGTGGGTGGACCCGGTAGTGTGTGTGTGTACACCATCGACCCTCTTACCTGTCTCTCTCTCTCTCTCTCTCTCTCTTGCTCTTTATTTTAAATACTGTACTTTTTTCTCTCTTCACTACTTAATATCCTGTTTTATTATTATTGTTAATTAATTGTCCTCTTTTTTTTTCGCTCTCTCACCTAGTCAAGAGTTACATATTCATTAAGGATCTTACAACATTCCTCTCTCACCTAGTCAAGAGTTACACATTCATTAAAGATCGTACAACATTCCTCTCTCACCTAGTCAAGAGTTACACATTCATTAAAGATCTTACAACATTCCTCTCTCACCTAGTCAAGAGTTACACATTCATTAAGGATCTTACAACATTCCTCTCTCACCTAGTCAAGAGTTACACATTCATTAAGGATCTTACAACATTCCTCTCTCACCTAGTCAAGAGTTACACATTCATTAAGGATCTTACAACATTCCTCTCTCACCTAGTCAAGAGTTACACATTCATTAAGGATCTTACAACATTCCTCTCTCACCTAGTCAAGAGTTACACATTCATTAAGGATCTTACAACATTCCTCTCTCACCTAGTCAAGAGTTACACATTCATTAAAGATCTTACAACATTCCTCTCTCACCTAGTCAAGAGTTACACATTCATTAAGGATCTTACAACATTCTTCTCTCACCTAGTCAAGAGTTACACATTCATTAAAGATCTTACAACATTCCTCTCTCACCTAGTCAAGAGTTACACATTCATTAAGGATCTTACAACATTCCTCTCTCACCTAGTCAAGAGTTACACATTCATTAAGGATCTTACAACATTCCTCTCTCACCTAGTCAAGAGTTACACATTCATTAAGGATCTTACAACATTCCTCTCTCACCTAGTCAAGAGTTACACATTCATTAAAGATCTTACAACATTCCTCTCTCACCTAGTCAAGAGTTACACATTCATTAAGGATCTTACAACATTCCTCTCTCACCTAGTCAAGAGTTACACATTCATTAAGGATCTTACAACATTCCTCTCTCACCTAGTCAAGAGTTACACATTCATTAAAGATCTTACAACATTCCTCTCTCACCTAGTCAAGAGTTACACATTCATTAAAGATCGTACAACATTCCTCTCTCACCTAGTCAAGAGTTACACATTCATTAAGGATCTTACAACATTCCTCTCTCACCTAGTCAAGAGTTACACATTCATTAAGGATCTTACAACATTCCTCTCTCACCTAGTCAAGAGTTACACATTCATTAAGGATCTTACAACATTCCTCTCTCACCTAGTCAAGAGCTACACATTCATTAAGGATCTTACAACATTCCTCTCTCACCTAGTCAAGAGTTACACATTCATTAAGGATCTTACAACATTCCTCTCTCACCTAGTCAAGAGTTACACATTCATTAAGGATCTTACAACATTCCTCTCTCACCTAGTCAAGAGTTACACATTCATTAAAGATCTTACAACATTCCTCTCTCACCTAGTCAAGAGTTACACATTCATTAAGGATCGTACAACATTCCTCTCTCACCTAGTCAAGAGTTACACATTCATTAAGGATCGTACAACATTCCTCTCTCACCTAGTCAAGAGTTACACATTCATTAAGGATCTTACAACATTCCTCTCTCACCTAGTCAAGAGTTACACATTCATTAAGGATCTTACAACATTCCTCTCTCACCTAGTCAAGAGTTACACATTCATTAAGGATCTTACAACATTCCTCTCTCACCTAGTCAAGAGTTACACATTCATTAAGGATCTTACAACATTCCTCTCTCACCTAGTCAAGAGTTACACATTCATTAAAGATCTTACAACATTCCTCTCTCACCTAGTCAAGAGTTACACATTCATTAAAGATCGTACAACATTCCTCTCTCACCTAGTCAAGAGTTACACATTCATTAAGGATCTTACAACATTCCTCTCTCACCTAGTCAAGAGTTACACATTCATTAAGGATCTTACAACATTCCTCTCTCACCTAGTCAAGAGTTACACATTCATTAAGGATCTTACAACATTCCTCTCTCACCTAGTCAAGAGTTACACATTCATTAAGGATCTTACAACATTCCTCTCTCACCTAGTCAAGAGTTACACATTCATTAAGGATCTTACAACATTCCTCTCTCACCTAGTCAAGAGTTACACATTCATTAAAGATCTTACAACATTCCTCTCTCACCTAGTCAAGAGTTACACATTCATTAAGGATCTTACAACATTCCTCTCTCACCTAGTCAAGAGTTACACATTCATTAAAGATCTTACAACATTCCTCTCTCACCCAGTCAAGAGTTACACATTCATTAAGGATCTTACAACATTCCTCTCTCACCTAGTCAAGAGTTACACATTCATTAAAGATCTTACAACATTCCTCTCTCACCTAGTCAAGAGTTACACATTCATTAAGGATCTTACAACATTCCTCTCTCACCTAGTCAAGAGTTACACATTCATTAAAGATCGTACAACATTCCTCTCTCACCTAGTCAAGAGTTACACATTCATTAAAGATCTTACAACATTCCTCTCTCACCTAGTCAAGAGTTACACATTCATTAAGGATCTTACAACATTCCTCTCTCACCTAGTCAAGAGTTACACATTCATTAAGGATCTTACAACATTCCTCTCTCACCTAGTCAAGAGTTACACATTCATTAAAGATCGTACAACATTCCTCTCTCACCTAGTCAAGAGTTACACATTCATTAAGGATCGTACATTCCTGTAAGTAAAGATAAATCGAAAAAAAAAATTAAGAAAAAAATTACTCTGATATTCTCCTTAACCTAACATAGCTTACACCAAACTAACCTAACCTAACCTAATCTACTTTAACAAACAACAAATACTATAACAAGAACAAATAACTATATCAAGAACAAATAATAATAACAAAAACCAGTAACTATAGCAAGAACAAATAACTATAATAAGAACAAATAATAATAACAAGAACACTAACTGTAACAAGAACAAAGAATCGGTTTGTGTTATTGACTTAGAAGTTTATTTTCTTTCGACTATTGTTTTCTTTCCCTCTATTATTCCTTCCTTCCTTCCCTCCCTCACCCCCCCTTATTCTATAACCAATGTCTTTGTCTTTGATAAATTACATTAGTTTGAGTTTAAATGCAATGTGCGATGGTGGTGGTGCAGAGAGAGAGAGAGAGAGAGAGAGAGAGAGAGAGAGAGAGAGAGAGAGAGAGAGAGAGAGAGAGAGAGAGGTGGGGTAGTAGAAATAGAAAAGGGAGGCCACAGTTGATGAAGGGTGGGTGGGCAGGTGAGAGGGTGGGTAGTGGGTTGGTGGGTGTAGTGGCGACCTTGGGTAGGTGTGTGTGTGTGGTCATAACATAGTAACGGTACAGGGCGGTGGTTCAGGATATTGTATACTCTACTCTAAGCTCACCTGTGTGTGTGTATGTGTCCTAGTTAGTCCAAGAGATAATGAATGTTTTTTTGTATTCTGTTTGGATGTGAGTATTTCTTTCTCAGAGGTCCTGCCATCACTGAAAACATATGTACTTAGTTTTAAAAGAACGCATTCTACCAGTTTTATTATGAAAGTTTCAAACTAATCACTTAACATGTACAGTATGAGAGTCATTCGTACACTAAACCTTACTTAGGCGTCTCCAGATTTCCTTTCATTTTTAGGACAATAAGCAGAACTAAATGGTGGAGTTTGCGACATTACTACACACACCCAAAACGTTATCATTGTGCACGAAATCTTGCTCTGTCCAGTGGTCTCTGTGTATTAGCACGTTTTAAGGAGAAGACTACCTGCTCTTGGCACAGACCAGGACAACATGATATCTGATGTAACTTATTCCAGTGTCGTTCTTGTGTTACTTATGCCTACTTAACTCTTCAGTCAATAGTCTTCAAACTTCCCTCCAGGTAACTTATTTGTTTTTAAATATTCATCGTTAATATATAAAGTTACGACCAAAGCAACACATTTTTAAGGACGATCCTCAAAAACTTTATAAGAAAGTTTGAAAGCAGCAGGTTGAGCTGTTGAGCAAGTAGGGCGGTGCCAGGATATGTGAAGTAACCCGAATAAACCAGACGGATATTTGACGCGGCCTTGTGGAAGAGGATCACCACATCAGAACACAGGTTACAGAAGTGAGTGAATAGAAGACCGCGAATGGAGGGAAAATGTGTCTACCCTTAACCCCGGACACCCTGCCGAGTATGGGCTTACCAGAGTGAAAATAATATTTGACCGATATTTACAAGAACCACATCAAAGAACATGTTCTTGTGGTGAGTAGAAGCATCTTATTCTCTCCGTCTTTGCCCTTTGGTGACTCCGGTCTGTGACACCTGACCTTTACACAGCCTCGAATTAATGTTTTTTTTGTTTGTTTATTTTCAGTGCCTCAGCTGTTGAGGGTCTGTGTCCCGCTGCCACCTTGAACTTGAACTTTGATCCTTTTCGTCCTATTCCCCAACAGTTATGAAGATGACCCTTTCCCCACGAACATTCTGGCGCGAACGGAGGCCTCAACAGGATGTAAACCAGCAGGACGGCCCACAGCAACACAAGCCTTGCCAAACAGGACACCCACCACTACTTATCTAAGCCACAAAGGCGCTTAAGCACATGTCTACACACACACAAAACACCATCTATGAGGGAATTACTACTCCACGCCAGGCCCCCCCATAACACCATCTGTGAGGGAGTTACTACACTATGTGTCTGCTGTTCAACACCTCAGCGCATATGATCTACATGACCTCCACTGTAAACGTTAATGTGTATGTTCACTGTGTGTTCCACCACCAATGTCAATGTATGTAATAAGTCATATATGTCCAATGTATATTTTCAGCCTTCGGGCTGTAGAACTTTTTCAATAAACCGTTAATTATTATTATTAATTTTTTATTTATTAGACACACACACACACACACACACTAGAACAGTTCATCTTCCGGTGTTGTATTTGAGCTTAACAACCTTCACAGGATGCACGATTCCATACAGAGCCTAAATACTGTACCTGTACAGAGTTTTAGAATCGGTTGGTGTCTAGAGTCTAGACAACTGATGTGTTATTTACTGTACACATAACACGTTGGGTCACCCTGTCTTGTATCACCATCGACCCTCTTATAATGAACAAGGTTTGGCATGATTAACTAATCCAACAGGACACATCTGACTATATACTGTATATGACCATTACACGTTAGGAAAGTTAATGAGAGGGGGGGGGGGGGGATATTCTACTTAGTAAGATTACTACGTGCGTTGCCAGCACCAAGTACGAGAATGTTTAGAACGATTCTCTGCTTCGTTCTAATGTAAAGTCAACGCATCCAGTAAAGGTGAATTATCAAAGTAAATCTAAAGTTATTCTTGTGTTTTAGCTTATATCAAGCATTAAGCACATTTGGACCGAATATATACTTTTCTCTCGGAAATGGAATTTAAGGGTTCAACTTTTTAAGTACGTTCAGAATAACACAAAAACACCAACAAAGTCACCTTGGAAATCCATAGTTGGAGAGTAATTAACATTGAAAAAATGTCATTAAAATCCTCCAAGCGTCATTACGACCGTAATCGAATTGTCGATTATTGATTTGGAATTAGCTTCTCAGGAGTGCCTAGTAGACTGAGATTTTGAACAATATCCAATTTTGGGCCGAAACTGTAAGCCTAATGGCATATGGATACAGTCTTACATCTTATCTCACGAGAATGATTCAACGTGAGAACTTTTGAGAATCTTCCGGCCAAATATTATTTTATCTTGAAGTGTTTAAATAGAGTGGGAGATATCACACGCGCACGCACTCGCACGCGCACCAAAATACTTTATTATTTCAGCAAATAATAATCAGCGGGTCTACACATACGGTATGGCAAGTTTTTGTCAAATGAGACACAAACAGGCATATTCGACTGAATTGTCGACTTTTCTAATTGGTAAATATTCCCCCACTAACAAACAAAAATTAGCACAACTGATTCAACACTAAGTATTTGGATTATATTCGACTGATCAACGTATTTGGTAAGTTATTCAAATAACAAGAGAGAAAATATTAAACAGATCAAACCATTTCGTCTTATTAACTCTCCTCCTTAAGTTGATAATCTTTCTTCTTTCTCTTAGCCGCAATGTTGCTTCACTCTCTCTCTTTAACGAGCAATGTTCGGTGGATTTGGTATCCTGCGTACAGCCGGCAAGGCCGTGGGCTCCTAGAACTCGTCTTGCCCGCGGTGCCCACAGTTTCTCGTACATCCTTCTTTCCTTACGCAGCCAAACTGTGGAATGCTCTGCCTTCTTTTGTGTTTCCATACCCATACAATCTGCCTCACTTCAAAAAGCTAGTTTTCCGGCATCTTCGTGGTGTAGATTAATATAATATTTTTCTTTACAATTGCTAATATCTTTTTACTCTTATTTTTTCGCCCCCTAGGCCCCATTGTGGGTAGATGACCTGTGCCGGGGGGGGGGGGGGGGGCTATTCCCCGTAAAAAAAATAAATAATAATAAATAATCATTAGGTAACAAACAAATAAATATTCTCGATTGATCACTATAGTTCTTAAATATGTCAAGTAATAGACAAATATTCTGCATAATAACAAAGAAGAAATTGAACCGATAGGGAGCGTGAGGGTCAGTCCTCCAGCTCCCAGGTAGGACACCCGCGGCCTTGAGTCTTGGGGGGTTCTCTTAGGTTCTTATGACAAGTTAACCTCGTGATGTGATGATTATGTAAAAATACATTTAAGTGACATCAAAATTACATACTACCTTAACTGAATTGCAGACTATTTTAACTAAATTACAGGCTCACCTTAACTAAATTACAGACTCACCTTAACTAAATTACAGACTCACCTTAACTGAATTACACTCATGTTAAATAACGTTCACGTAGTACAAGTTAGGAGAAAATTTAACTTAATAGTATCTTTCTAAAATTGTTTTTAGTAATTTTATCCTGTAGTCTTAGTGTAATTTTGACGCCATATTGAAAGTTATTTCTAAGTTAACATAAGTGAAGTTACAAGAACTCACTTCGTCAGCTACGATAAAAATACCACTTACGTTAAAATTTCCCCCTACCTTGAGAGGTTAGGATGCACATTAACTATTTCATTGTCTTGAGCTACGAAGCAATGCTGGTCAGTATGCTCTAAGAGATTGCCTTAATCAGACGGGTTCTCTCGGCACTAGTTAGGTGGTAAACAAACAACACATGAAGCTTTGAGGAGAATTCGTTCTTTGGCCTTGGTAAGTCCTGCTGTAGCCTGCTGTAATGTTGTAAGAAGCGGCTAACAGAAAGCTAAAATCAATTAACTTTTGTAAACATGATACGAATCAAAAAAGTCTAGTCGAACCTAACCTAACTAAGTAAACCTTATTTAACCGAAACTAAATAAGTAAAACCAACATTGCCTAGCCTAATCTAACCTGACCAAGTAAACCTAACCAAACCAAAAGTAAGCCTCTAAAATAGTTAGGTTTTGTTGGTTCGTGTGAGAAAATCAATAATTCAGCTGTCCCACTAGAGATAATTTCCAACCCGATGTTTCTTGTTGAAATATAAACGTCGGGGTAACGGGGAGGTAAGGTAGTGAAGACATTATCAAATGTGAAGAAGAGTTATTGGTTGTCGGCAACAAAGTCGCATAAACAAAAAGGCCGAGGCTAAATCATATACGGACATATCTTGTCACTTTTTCGCGATGGCTGCGATTTAATGATTCTCGAGAAACCTAACCAAAAGCAAGGGACAACGTATAACTAGCACTATTTCTGGGCCATCGTGAGTGACAACGTGACGAGATTTGTCCATACGAGTAGCCACTGTGTGATAAAAGTCTTCAACTTACGCATACAGTATACAAAGTTACAGTAAAATACTAAGACAAGTAGAAATATCCACACATTTTTTTTTCTTTTATTGGGCACCTTACATCCTTGTGCAAGGTGAAGCGCAGAAGCGTTTACAGCGCCCAACAGGGAAGCATTTTAAGTTCATGCTTGCCTTATGTCTCATGAGTTAAGGGCGTAGAAGCCTGAAGAGTCAATGGTTTATGTCTAAACAAGTTATTGGAAGCTCCAACAACTTGTCCCTGAATACGAATTCGCAACTTTCGTTTTACAGCAGGTACCTACTTTGCTGCTAGGTGAACAGGGACCTAGGGAGGCTGGGAAGTGTGTCCGAACAACTTTCCACCGGCCCGGGAATCGAACCCGTGACATCTCGCTTGCGAGGCAAGAGCAGTACCGTTATACCCACCGTCGCCCCATATCCACACAATCTTGTCCATATCCTCTACACACACACACACACACACACACACAGTATACAAAGCATCGTACACATTTCACTGTTTACAAATTTGAGATGTCAGTAAATTTATTTTGCAAGGATATAGTGAATACTTTTTCCCCTAGAGTGAATGGGATATACAGTACTTTTAATAAGCTACCTCAGTTTTATTTATACCAGTGTTGTATAAAACGCAACAAGTCATAATAATATTCGACCTGCATCAACTTCCTTAACGATTCCAGCATTAACAAACTCCGGGTTGGATTCCTATTATGAAATTCCACCATGAATAAACTACACGACGTGTCCACTAAGGCTCAGAATGACAACCAGTGTGTTCAGAAAACCCAATGCACTAATGGAGACTGGTACACGAACGATGAATTCAGTTTATCCCCAAGACGCTATTCCATTTTCATTACTATGAGCCAGGAGCGTTAATGTGAGGAGGAAAGATCCACCGTTACCTACGTACACATACCTCCATCTTCCGGGTTCCAAGGTGAGAGAAAACCTTTCTAGTGTTGGCTAGCTATGGCTATGGGCGCAGCTGCACTCTAACACAGTAACTCAAGGGCTTAAGACAATACACGAGCTTAAGCCTTAGTGGGCGTTATGTTATCAAGCCCATAACTACAGCCTTCTGGCTGCCAAGCTCTTTCAATAAACCGTTAATAATTATTATTATTATTAAAACGCCTGAAAAGTACAATAATAGATTTGTTAGAGAAGAACGCTCTCTGCTGAGACATTGATCAACGTACAGTATGCTCATCCAGATGATTTCAAACTTAATTTGTAACTATTGTTTCCAGTAATTTTCCCATGATTGATGTTAAACCAATTGGACAGTATTTTGAGGATGGTAATCTACCTACCCCCTTTTTTTTAATTAGTAAATTAGTTCTACATTCACTATCCTCCAGGATTCTGGTACTACACTCTATTTTAATGACATGTTAAACAAGTTTGTAAAAGACGCACAAAGTTTTTCTTACATTCCTTTATTACTCCGATAAATACAGATATCTCATCAAGACCTGGCGATTTATCGTGACTTATCAATACTAACTCGCTTAGTATCTACTTCAGGGATCATCATCTTTAGGTGTTCGCTTGTAAAAACTGAGAGAAATGCATATTAAAGTTACAGTACTGCTCATCCCCCCCCCCCCCCTGTTATCAGCTATATGGCCTGACTGATTGTATTGGTTCAGTCTTGTGAGTCTGATACATTTAAAAAATCCCTTAGGGTGAGTCTTCGCTTCCCTAACTGAATAAATGAACCCCATCCCTTCATACGGGGCGTTTCTATCGTAGAAGCTGATATTAACTGCATTATCTGTCTAGATCAGCGGTTCTTAACCGGGGAGGGAGGGGGGGGGGGCACGCCCCCCTAAGGGGACCTGAGTAATTTCCAGGGTGGGCGCGAACCCAGAGCAAAAATAAGGAATGGCCTTAACAGGTGTGTGTGTGTCCTTTTTTTTCGTGGGGGTCTCGCTCCCACAGATACTTCAAAATGTCGTAAATGGTAACTATGTCAATCAAAATGTAAAATTCAACTAAAAGTTACTGAATTAAGGTAGTAATAATGTCGGGAAGTGTACGATAATTTGATGAAGAAACGATAATTTTGAGGCTCCACTACAATAATTCACATTTAAAAATTTGTCAACACTGACTGCGACGGTTTGAAGTGCCAGTCGCCCGCGACGTCCGCCCGTGACAACTATCTACCTCTCACATTCACGCATTTCTTTCTTCAATTGAGCTATGTTATAGCGTAGACTTTTTATGAACAAAACACTAATGATAATTACTTATATCAATTAAAAAGAATGCTAATTGTTTCGTTTTTATAACGAGAATGCATTTTGCGAACTCAAAAATAGATTGTAAACCCGCGGTGTCTACTTACTGTAGAGTGATGTTTATGGCCATGTGGTGGTGTTTATGATCATGGTTTTAGATTTAGAATTTTATATGAAGGAAGGAGGGAGCCGTGGAGAAGAGGACCAACTGCTGTAGGGGGCGCGACCCTAAAAAGGTTAAGAACCACTGGTCTAGAACTAGATGATCCTTAACACATCTTCCCAGGACAACAATTCCCTGCCAACTCCCCTTCTCGGCATGTGCAACACATATGACATGCAGGCATTCCCCCCTTCTAATACGATCTACAGTATAGCTGCCTGAAACTTATACCAAGTAGCTCTTCACTCCTACACCTGACAATATCGTTGCCTCCTGCACTGAGGCAGATAATGGTTTTGTTACCATTGCCAGACATGCTATTGTTCATCCTATTAACTATATCTCCCCCCCCCCCCCAACATCTGGTAAAGACGCCTCCATCCTTATTACATAAGACACGATCCACGTGCTGTACCTTACCTGCGTATCACCAACTATTGAAGGTTTTCTTACCTCAGTGTATGGAGTGCGGCGGTTGAGTGGATGCAGCACTGTACAGCAGTGATTTATAATGGCGGCTGTTATTATCATTGTTTTGTGTGGCATAACCCGGTATTACACTAACTACGCCACTAAGCATAACAATGCATATCACACCAGCAGTTATCAGTATAGTGACTTCTATAATATCAGATAATTTGAGTACAGAACTTTATTCTTTATTATTCAAAAAGGCAATGCAGGTAATGATTTGAACAATACGCAATTGGTAAGTTTTGGTAGCACCAGCGAAACAAGTGTTAAATCTTTAGTTGACCTTATCTAAACTCAAAGAATAAAGAGTTTCAATTTAAGAAATTCTTTGTCAGTAAAGATGAGATTAAACGAATAATCAGTTTAAATACACATATACCAGGTACATAATTATTAATAAAAAATTAACATCAAAATCAATTACACAAAGAATACTACTACTTTGCTGTCATTCAGAATTGAGTATGACGAATACACAAAGAATATAATTATGAGAAATTTCAGTCTCACCACAAATGCATGAGATCGATTTTTTTTCTAATTCTCATTAAAATACAAAAATAATAACATACTATAGTGATAATTTCTCACTAAATACTTTTATACTCTTCAAATTCACCAACATTTAATAGTGAACTTTCAATTCTCATTTGATACACATGCATCATAACTCCTCACTAGGCATTTCACTTGTTCACATAAATTACAAAGGTTTCAATTACAATTTTATTTCTTTTTAATTAAAATTATATATTTCCTTTTCATAATCATACTAATGTATTAAACTTAACTGATACACAAGTCCTGTACCAAGTTGCCGCGTCCAGTGTTGTTCCACTTAGATGTTCAAAAATAAAGTTGAGAAACTATAGGACAATACACACAGCTACAATAAAACCAGCTGCATCCTTGAACAGCTACCAGTTTAAATCCCTGAAAATATTTTTTTCAGTACTTATTCACTTTACACAAGTTTCACCTAATTAATTAATTAATTCACAGAAAAACATTAAATCAATCATATTATATAATACAGTAATTACTATTAAGTTATATCTTAGTATTTTACTGTTCATTTAAAATACAAAAGTATGATAACTTCCATATATTCACAGCTTAGTAAATCATAACTAATTACTCAGTGTATAATCAGCATAGAATCACACAATTACATCATAATATTAATAAAGAATTATTTTGTTTATCAAAGATTATCTTGTAAATTTCAATGTTTCACTTTTATACTTTACATATATTTCAAGTATTATTAACTCTTTATTATATCACTGATAAATTGCATTAACAAAATTAATATTCATCTTACCCTCTCCGTTTCGTGTTAGTCTCAATTAACTTATCTTAAATATTTCACTACACTTCTACACATTATAATTTTTTACAACTTATTTCATGGTTATAACTAGTAAAAATTTTCTAAATCTGTTGCACTTCAAGGCTTACACAATCGAAAAATTGGTCCAGACAAGATTAGGTCAAACCTATAAATAACTCACCATGTGATAGGATATTCTACACACAATTTCAGGACAACTATTCACTCTCAGTATATCACAATTTATGAAGAAGTCTGAACTATTTATAAGTACATAAGAACATAAGAACATAAGAAAATTAGGAGTCTGCAATAGGCCGGTTGGCCTGTGCATGGCAGTTCCTGTCGAGAGTTACTACCACTCTCTATCATCCAGGGTTCCCGCACTTACTACAAAGTTGCTAAGCTTGTTCCACTCGTCCACCACCCTATTTGTGAACCAGTTTCTTCCTATCTCCCTCCTAAACCTAAACTTATCCAACTTTAATCCGTTGCTCCGAGTCCTATCCTGCTCGGATATTATAAGAACTTTATCTATATCCCCTTTATTGATTCCTTTCACCCACTTAAATACTTCTATCATATCTCCCCGCACTCTTCGTCTTTCTAGGGAATGCAAGTTAAGTTTGTTACGAGTTGGGGATTTAGAATATAGTTATACGTCTACCCAGATCCCAACAGGTAACAAAAAAAACAAAGACAATCGGACTATAAAAGGGTAGACAAAGGATGCGAGTTTTTGTTGTATATAATAAAGTACCATAAATTCCTTAACAAAATATTCAGCTTATAAACTACCCTTAACCAAACTTAACCTAAACATGAACAGTATATACATAGTAATAAAACATAAAACAATAGTGAAGCAATGTGGAGGTGGGAGAGGCAATACAAGATAACAAATACTTAAGTGAGGAGCTGAGATGGCTGACGAGCAAGGCTGAGTATGGTAGAAGACGGTAGGTAGTCACTGTGCCGTAGGTTTCCAGGATAGGTGATCCTGTGGTCGCTTCCCAGAGTGAAGTGTTCTCTCCTCGAATTGGAGCTGACAAAGAAGACTGGGAGGAAGTGACGCAACAACCAGGATATGGAGAAAGGAAACCCGGGAGTGGTAACTAAGACGAGCCATACTCGTGTTTCGTCCCTAGATGGCGTTGCTCGTGGTGCTGGGTAGGTCGATGAAGACAATCGGTGGAGGGGTTCGTAACAAGTTTCTTTAACCTATCCTGATATGGAAGGTTTCTAAGTCCCGGAATCATTTTTGTCATTCTTCGCTGCACCGACTCTAGTGAATTTATATCCATTCTATAATAGGGGCACCAGAACTGGACCGCATAATCGAGTTGCGGCCTGACGAGCGCAAGATATAGTTGCAATAATACCTCTGCACTCTTGCTACTTACACTTCTAGATAAGAAACCCAATACTCTGTTTGCCTTATTTCGAACATTAACGCACTGTTTTCTAGGCCGTAGGTCCGGGCTTACAAGTACCCCTAGGTCTCTTTCACAAGTCGACTTCTCTAGGTTGATGTTGTTAAGGCTGTATACATTATAAGTATTTGTTCTTCCAATATTAAGTACGCTGCACTTGCTGGTGTTGAATTTCATTTGCCATTTTTCAGACCACCCCTGCAGTTTATTTAGATCCTCCTGTAATGCATTTGCATCCTGCCCTGAATTAATCTGCCGCCCTATTTTGGTGTCATCCGCAAACTTGCTTATGTCACTGCTGATCCCAGTATCTAAATCGTTTATGTAGATTATGAACAAGAGTGGGCCTAGTACAGACCCCTGGGGAACCCCACTGGTTACACGGCCCCACTCAGATTTAATACCATCTACGCTGACCCTCTGTGTTCTATCGGTGAGCCATGATTTTATCCAATTTAAAACTTTCCCCTCGATACCATGAGCCTTAATTTTTCTCAGAAGCCTCTGATGCGGTACTCTGTCAAATGCTTTGCTAAAGTCTAAGTAAATAACATCGTAATTTTCATCATTATCTACTACCTCGAAGACTTTCCTAAAAAACGTTAGCAGACTTGTTAGACAAGATTTTCCCTTTGTAAACCCATGTTGAGAGTCGTAGATTAATTTGCTAGTCATTCATATCATCCTGATCTACAGTAATTTATCTCTCGCAATTAATATGTAAAAAGTTAACATTACATATCTACTGATAAAATCACATATGTATTACAATAACTTACAAACTTCCATAGATATTTCACTTTCTTCAATAAATTTTAATTGAGTTAAAACATTTTAAGACTCACCAAATCATTTCAAAATGATCGCCACTCATTAATTTTCTTCATACAATACTTCATATTTCTTAAAAATCAAAGATAACATTACAATATCAGAATCTATCATATTTGCTTAAAAATGCTGAACTAGGCATAAAAATCCAACACTCGCCTTTTGTTCCAGTGATCGGTAGCTCAACCCTCAGACACTCCCAGTTCACCTCGATGTAAATGGGTACCGAAGTTTACAACTTGGGGAAATAAATGTGGTCGAGTGCAGTACCAATCATGCTGCCTCCTTGTACAGTATATTGAAAGCTTATTATACAGTGTGCTGTATCTAACAAGGTAATCATGTCAATAGGACCCACTTTCACTTTTCCACCTTCAATGTATACCTAATCTTTATCATTCTCGTGGATCATTTCGTCACCCAGAAGACAAAAAGAATTAGAACACTTAGCTGCTTTAGTCATCTTTACCACAGGCCTTGTCGCCCCTCTTAGCGATTTTCCAATACCTAACCTATCTCAGTTTCTTCCAGCCTTACATTCTCTTCCTCCAACTCCAAATTTTCCTCCTTCATCTGTTCGAGCTCAGCCCTCAGAGAAGCACAGAGCTGTTCCCAGCTGGCACGAGAAATGACTACATCACTTGGATGATGCCAGGAACTAATTTAACTTAACCTTTCCTCTTGTGAGGTCACTGGTCGTACTTCTGCAAAATGGTTGTTAAAAAATGTAGAGCAATTTAACCTAACTCAACGGGTCCTAAACGAAGAAAACCTAAGCTAAAACACACCCCCGTATTGTTGTATCAAGTAAGAATAGGTAGCCTTTGGCTACCTATACAGTGGTGGCCAACATTACGACTTTGGGTTAAGTTTTACAGCTAATAGTTTGTGGGTTTTTCAGGCACGACCAAGATGATGAAGGTTTGTATCTGAGCTCTTTCTCCGTTATATTTGGACCTTTTAATGTTATTATTCATTTATGCACTTATAGTAGATGTAATAATAATTTATAGCCTTATTTCTAAGGCATAAGTACATATACTATACAATACAATAACAAGGTACAGTATATTACACCAGCCACTACAGTGGTCTTTGTTACTCGACAAAAATATATATAATTTCATGAGCGATAAACCTGAGAAACATCCTGGGTCTACAGCATGTACTGTACAGCCACATAAGAACGGCTATTACTTATTTTCTGCCTTTTCAAAAGGTAATCAGTATGCTTACCAATCAACCGTTGTCAATCTTTTAACATGAGGTCATGCTCAAGTAAAGGATGTGGAGTTCCTCAAAGAGATGAATTAAAAATTATTCATTCATTATAGACATCCAAGACAACTTAAATGTTAAAAGTAACAACAACCATGACATGACTAGATACGGTATTTTTTTTATAACAGCCAACATTTATAAATTCGTATATCAGCTGATCGAATCTGCTGAGGTACATGAGCTTCTAACATACAGTATGTGCTACACAGCCGACCATAGACCGTGAGACATACTGGGAAACAGTGTAGCCAACACCAATACTGGGAAGCAGTGTAGCCAATACCAACACTGAAACAGTGGAGCCAATACCATAACTGTGAACCAGAGTAGACAATACCAACACTGAAACAGTGTAGCCAACACCAACACTGGGAAACAGTAAAGCTAACACCAACCCTGGGAGACACTCGCGTATTTTATCAGACACCGCCGAGGAGCATAAAATCTTCAGTTATGAAACGTGGATCAGAATCATTGAGACGACTTAATTAGAGCAAAGATCAGTCAACCAAGCCAAGGATGGCGTGCGTGTGTGTGTGTACAGTGATGCAGCAGGAAAGCAACATCACCGGGAATGTAGGTGTGGATGTGTCTAGGTGTGGCTGAGCCGGGGAACCTTTAACCAAGGCCTCGACATCCCCTCCACGAGTTATATAAGGCGTCTCTTTCCCGTGACAGGCAGTGTAGCGACTCTCCCCACTACATCATGAAGACTCTGGTAAGTGCCTCAGTCTTCCCTTCACCCGTGAATATATAATTTTTTCCTTTAAAGTCCATCCGTAATTCATTAACAGCGGTGCAAGTGCAGTGATTCCTACAGTGTATCAGTAGCAAAATGTGGTGGGTGACTTATGATTAGGCTGCATGCGCTGTCTTGGGTTTATTTCAAAACAAAGGTGCTACTTATATAGATTGACATCATCTCTTATTTTCCATTAGAACTACATTTGATTCGTCATTTTATTAAAATGTTCTTCATAATTTCTATCTGCAATATTAAAAAAGTATGTTGTAGTTGTAGTTCTACTGTAATTTGGTGCTTCCATAGCGAGGCTCAGTAGCAGTTCACCTCGTTTCTACAGTATGCTGAAAACTAACTTTTAAAATTTATGAAATTTATTATCTCATGGTGTACACACTCAAGCTTCGCTAGTTTTAAAAAAATGCTTTTTTTTGTGGCTGCTGACAATAATTTCATGAATGTTGTTGCTGTTGGTAATTTAGGTTTACAACTTTGGAAATTTAAGAGGCAATTTTCTGGCTATGTATTTTGTTTTTATGGTGAGAAGCGTTAAGTTTGTTCGTTTTTAGTGAAATGTTTTACTATAAACACTTCAAGTTTATCATCAACAAATTCAGATTAACAAAGGAAGTCACAAACTTGTCAACGGTGTTTACCGCCCTACCCTAGCGAGTTATTGAACACTCATTTTTTCCTGGAGGCCAAACCTCACCGTATTGACATTATCAATAATAACCTTACTGTAAGGTAATTCAGAATTATTTACTGATGTATCTGGTTCAGAAATAATATTTTATTCTTGAAACGTATTTTAAAGTTATGGTTATTTTGTGGTATTGCATACATAATATTTCTGGTGCTAGGCTTTTCTCTGATCAGCGATTTGTCCACTTGACTATACAGTTTAGACCGCTTACTCTGTACCACACACGCCCCCACACCTTTTTGCTCTTTTACCGAGTCTTCCATATACAAGACGATGTCTACCTTGTTGGTGTACAGTTGTCCGTGCACCACTGTCAGCCACGACCAGTAGCAGGAACAGCAACAATGTTGCTCCACCACAGAGGACAGAACACTGTAGAATATGATTGAAGGTGAAGCCAGCCATTCAGTAATTCAGCTTTATGCCCAGCTTTCGACACTAAAAAAGATACAAGTCATGCTAGAAGGAATGGGGAATAAAGAATCTGTACAATATCCTATATAAGATATCCTAAGATGTCACACTTCCTAATACACAGTGCCGGATTTAGACCTGTGGAGGCCCATGGGCAGCCTCTTTGTGGAGGTCCCCCTCATTATAACTACCCAAGAGGGTGGGGTGGCGAGTGAAGCGAGCCTAAACATCTGGGAGTTCCGGGGGGCGCTGTAAGCCCCCCGGGAAAATTTTGAAATTTGAACACTTCTTTGGAGAATTTTGAAGCCATATGCAGTTATATCGAGGAAATTAGAACATATTGTAATATGTGGAGGCCCCCAGATTGTGGAGGCCCCTGGGCAGCCGCCCACTTTGCCCACTCCTGAATCCGGCCCTGCTAATACACCTCAATTTTAGTGTTAAGTCAAAGTAGTGACGTATGCATGGCATCTCCTGCGACTGACACCAACATTTTCCACAGGTTTTGTTTGGCGTGATTGCCGCGGCCCTGGCTGCTCCCATCCCTGAAGCCTCGTCTGTGCTGGCCGTCCACGGTGCTCTACCATATGGTGTAGCTCCTGCAGGTGTCCATGTGGCTGCTGCCCCCTTGCCCCATGCTGTACCTTATGTTGCTCCTGCTGCCCATGCTGCTTCCTACGCTCCTGCCCCAGTACCCGTCGCTCTGCCCCCAGCACAAGTGCAGGTGCCCATCACCCGTACTCATGTGGAGGTGCCTGTTCACCAGAAGGTCCACTACGGCACTCAGAGTTACGTAGCCGGAGCCACCACCACCATCCATAAGCCATCCCTGGCTGCCCCCGCCATCGCACCACCCACCGTCCTCCTCCCCAAGGTCACTCACAATGCCCCAGAGGTCACCATCCAGCACCAGGAGATCCCTGTCGAGAAACACACCCCCAACTTCGTCGACACCCCCTACCACGCTGGTACCATCATCCAGTACACTAAGCCTGAGATCAAGGAGATCAAGGTGCCCACACCATATGCCCAGCCAGTACCCGTGCCTCACCCCGTGCCCGTCGCTCAGCCCGTGCCCACTCCAGTGCACTCCGTCCACCAGGCTGCCCCCTATGGTGCACATGTCGCTGCCCCCGTGAGGTATGGTGCTGTCTTCCAACACGGTTATTAAGAAAAGAAGTCAGGATCCTCCGTAGATATTCACGCCAACACGAGTCTCTCTGATGTAGATATTCTATCATATCACGTTTTATAAATAAATGAAAAAATCAGCTACCTTTACTTACCTAGACTTCAGCCAAAAGATGCCTGAGCGAGTCCAAAGACAGGAGTATCCAAGGCAACACTAAACTAAAAATGCAATAGTTAACTCTGTTATGCCATAAGAACATTCATCAGTTTGCAACACTTAAAACTGCTATTAGAAAACGGCCGAGCCTGATTATCTTACCATAGCGCACTGACCTCTGTTCTCGACATACTGGATCCAACACACATTCACTATCAACAGACACGGGAGACCAAATTAAAAGTTGAGAGGAAATATAGCTTAGTTTACTACACAACGGAAAACCAAGAACTGGACCAATAAAAGAATTTAGATTTGAAGTACTTCTGGGGTTTTAAATGGAATATTTATGGTTATAACAAGAAAAAACTTGTATAAAAGATATAGATATAGGTAGAATATTTAGTTGTAGGAATGTAAAGTGAGGAAGTTTGGTAGCGTGGCCGGTTAGTTATTTACTGTATATTATATTCGTTGGGGGAATTTTCTAAACCACCGACTCTAAGTACAGCTATATATTATTCACTCAATGACACACACACACACAATAATAGAACATTATATTTACGTTACGAGACATTGACTCCTGGTTTATAATACATCTTTCCTCTTTCATCAGTTTCTATCATATTCCAGATGAGTTTTTCTAGCCCCATCTGAGTTTCTTCTATACAGCTTCATTTTTCGTCATATTCCAGATAAGTTTTTCTGTTCCATCTGCGTTTCCTCTTTGTGTAGAGCATCATTTTCATATTCCAGATGAGTTTTTTTGTTCCGTCTGATTTTCTTCTATGCAACATAATTTTCCGCCAATCCGGCCGGGGGTAGCAGGTCACACTGGGGGGGGGGGGGGGGTGCCATGACTCAGGACGACGTGTGGGGCAGGATACATGGTCCTGGGTTCGCCTTCTGAACAAGAGTATCGGCTGGATCCTTGACCCCCTGTCCCACGCCCCCACAGCGGAAATCCCCTCCCTGGTTCGGCTTGCCAGGGTTTGATGTGTGTTGCTGCATTCCACACGTCTTAACTTCCTAAAGTAGAAAAATATAAAATCTCCTTAATCCTAGACCAAGGGAGGACTTGAAAGAAGTGAAGTGGTGTGTGGTGGGTGTGGTGCTGCATTCATCACCCTGCTTCTCCTCTGCTCGTATGTGCTGTGGTTGAAGTCAATACTTGGTCCATCGTCACCTTTTGATTGCTTCTGTGTCGTAAGGCATCGTCATCCTGGCCGATCACTGCATGCAGCTTGGAAATGCGACGTCAGGTCATACCCAAGTGAGT
The DNA here is from genome assembly GCA_958450375.1 of Homarus gammarus. Taxonomy (NCBI): domain Eukaryota; kingdom Metazoa; phylum Arthropoda; class Malacostraca; order Decapoda; family Nephropidae; genus Homarus; species Homarus gammarus. The sequence continues at coordinate 31,929 of CAUDMG010000840.1, forward strand.
TGGTTATCTCCAATATCCGGCTGGCCATGGGGCGGTACTGTGTGTGACATTTGACAGAGAAAGACAATCCTAAAGGGAGGATGGATTAGTTGGACGTGCATCTATAAAAAAAATATTTACTTTATACGTTACGTCAATGTTTGGCAACTATGGTTTCCGTCACGACAATGTTCTCAAGACTGGTTCGGGGAGTGAAGTTCTGCTCACTATGCTGAATATTACACCTTTTCACATATCCGTTGAGACATTGTTACAAGATCTTTACCTGTCTGCCCTAAGTAAAGCATATTACATTCCTTGCAAGGAACCTTATAAATGCAGACACCTGTATTGTTGGAGGAGTTCTTGATTAACATTTGTTTAACAGTGCATGAGTTTTTAAATGCCACATTGACAGGTAAAGATCTTGTAACTAGACTTAAACAACATAAATATAGTGTTAGGACAGGCCAGGAATCCAACGCTCTGTTTGTTCATTTGAGGGATAATAAGCAGTGCATTGACTGGGATAATGCCTCCTCAATATTACCTTGTAATTAAATTGACAGTAGGAACATTATTGAATCCAGTCTCATTAAACATTCCGAATCCGTCAACATGAATTTGAGTAATGGTGTGTACAAACTGAATAATTTCGTAATTAAGAAGATTTGTAACCAGGTGAGAAGGTTGGGTTATCTTACCCTTTGACCTGACTACCGACTGCTGTGGTGCTATTTGAAGATTAGTAGGGTCACTACTTAATAACCTGACTATTGTGGACTTGATCTCACCCTCCTCTACTGTATATATATTTGCCTTGTTATGTATTTCTCCTTAGTCTGTACTCGCCCCTGAAGATGTGAATTACACGAAAGCGCTTGGGAACTTCGTGTTTTCTTCTTTCCTGGTGGTTATCAGCATATATATATATATATATATATATATATATATATATATATATTATATATATATATATATACTATATATATATATATATATATATATATATATATATATATATATGCAAGTAAATCACTGTAGGTGCGCGTGATCTAGGTATATGCTGATAACCACCAGGAAAGAAGAAAACACGAAGTTCCCAAGCGCTTTCGTGTAATTCACATCTTCAGGGGTGAGTACAGACTAGTCTGTACTCACCCCTGAAGATGTGAATTACACGAAAGCGCTTGGGAACTTCGTGTTTTCTTCTTTCCTGGTGGTTATCAGCAAATATATATATATATATATATATATATATATATATACTTCATTTTTAGTCCATTTAACACGCGGACTTTGAACATACAATCAACGACCTCACCAGCAAGGAATCGAACCCTCGACCTACTGGGTGTGACTAGGGAGCGCTTACCGGCTAGGCCAAAAGGACACTAAAAGCAGTTCTAGACTCTGTTATATTTCACACAAAGCCTGTTCATCGAGCTGATGGCGCTCCCTAGTCACACCCAGTAGGTCGAGGGTTCGATTCCTTGCTGGTGAGGTCGTTGATTGTGTATATATATATATATATATATATATATATATATATATATATATATATATATATATATATATATATATATATATATATATTGCAAACCTGCCAATTTATGTTAGAATAAGTCTGGAAAGTAATTAATTAATACAGTTATTGCTATTTGGTATACAAGATATGAAAAAATGCAAGTTGCACATATCTCTCACTGATATGTCTTGGGTTCAAGTCCTGCTTGGCCCAGGCACACGCAAAGAGGGCATTATCCAGTGTGACACAGTCAAATATCTTAGGTTTTCTCCGAGTACTTCAGTTTCCTCCTGTACTAACACCAAGCAAACCATTCGAACGACTAATAAACTGGTAAGTGGTGAAGTGATAAATAGAAATAGTCAGCCAAACGTGAACTTCCAAAGACTGTTGAGAGAGTTCAGTAGTTATTTACCTGACACCGGCTGAATAGTTTATCTAGCCTGCTGATAGTTCACTATTGCAGATGATAAAGTAAGGTTTGCCTTGTAGGGAATATCAGGTAAATAATAATTAGAAAGAAGATATTATATCCCTTAGTCTAGTGCTGAGGGAACCATGGAAAGCCAGAGTGTAGAAAGGCTGAAAAAGAGTTCCAGAGATGGATTTCGAGCAAGGTCAAGTGAAACCCAAAGGCGTTTTACCGCTATGCAAAGTCGAAATTTAAAACGAGAGTAGGCATATCGGACCTGTGACTGGTGAGGTTTAGTCTGTTGCAGTGGACCTTGCTAGATTAGCTGCACAGTGTTACAGCTGCAGGCTTCTCCGAGACCACCAACCAAGACATTATGGAGGTGATCGGGGATCCTGAGGTGACTGCCAACGAGATGTATGAAGACGATGACGTCAGTGAAGATGCAAGTGGTGCATCAGCCCGAGAAGAACACAAGTTAACACATGGTAATGTTAAGGATGCCATCGAGTTTGCAGAGAAACTCAAGCTCGCCCTTTCCAACGACCCTGACAATAACCGCTATGCAGTCTTCAATAACCATTTGTTGCAAACTATGGAGCCGTACATCAAGGAAACTTCAACACTAGACGTCAGCGTAACATCACGGACTTCGCCCGCAACCCACCACCGCCAGCCCAAGTCAGTGATAGTGACAGTGATGTTGACTTTGAGGAATTTGTCAGGGAGGCCCTAACATCTGTGATGGATAGTGACAGTGATTCACCTGAGGACCACTAATCTGCCCTCTGCCTCGGAACCAGCAACCATCCACGTATGCCGACCCATCTCTTCTACTAACGTAAGTGTTAAACACATTTATTTGTACAGTAGTGTAGTTTTTTATTTAGATATTATGTGTGTGTGCATACCATCATAAAGGTAAGATACTATTTTTACTACAATTTACGTATTGTCGGCAAAAAGTGGAGTGTGGGGGTCGGCCCAGTCTCTATTTCAATTAATCCCATGTGTTCTGTTATTTCATTAACGCGGTTCTCGTTTTACACGGACCTCCACGGGTTCAATTGACAGCGTAAATCCAGACTATACTGTACTTGTATAATATGGAGTTAAAGATTTTCCCTTTTCATGGTCTGAAGTAATTTTTATGAAAGTTGTACATAATATAGCAGCTGCTTTACAAAACACATTAACTACTTCAAAACCTCCTTGTTTGACAGGTAAATACAGATTTTGTCTTTTAATTGGCTGGTACATACCACTCCATATGTATTTAGAAATACATTTAATGGAAATGTATGAGATATGTAACATACCTTGGACAAAACTTTTGAGGTAACAATAATTGCTTTTTGGTACAAGGATAATTTTCTGTTTGACAAACAATTGACAGTAATTGTGATGTTTTCCAAGATTTTGTTCCAACTGTGTGTTCATAACTGTCATAGTATATAGTACCTAAAACTTGGGAATATTCTGCTGATCTCATCCACAGCACAGGCCATAAATCTCTTTTCTTCCACTCACCCAAGCCCATAATTCTTGTTTACCTATTGCTTCCTCAAACCTTTCTATTTCTCTGCGAACCTCAATTATGGACTGGTGTGTGGCAACAAAGACTGTAGAATCAACAACATATCCCTGAATGAGAATTTTTATGTTGTTTGGTAACTGTCGGGGAATTATTCTGGCAATGCTGCTTACTGATAAATAAAAAGGTTCTTGGAAAAAATATATAGAGAATCATAGAAAGAGGGCATCCCTGTCTTACTGATCTTTCAATCCTGAATGACTTACTTTGGATGCCATTAACCAAAACCTTGCTTTCACAATTTCCATACATTTTAATCCAGTCTACATAAACATTGTTAATGCCTAATTTTTTCATTACCCTAAATACAAATTTAATATCAACTCTGTCAAATACTTTTGACCAATCTAAGTTTATCAGGCACATTTTGGTTCTCACTACTGACTTTTTACTTTACTTTTATCCTCTTCGCCACTGATCGGCTCGTTAGCCGCTTGGGCGATCGGTCACGTCTCTCATTACTTTTCCTTTTCATTTATCTTCTTCACCAAAAGATCGGCTCACTAGCCGCCCGGGCGATCGGTCACGTCTCTGTCACGCAATGTTGGCAAATACTGGGCACGCACCGGCTCCTGAATGTACCTGAACCCGCTCCAGTCTTGAAAGAGCTCGCACTCGGTGCCGTCACAACACTCTCTGGTAGATTGTTCCAAGAGTTTACAACTCTCACTCCGAAAAAGTTTGCCCTCAGTTTTCTGGACTTGCGGCTTCTTCAATCTTGAGCTGTGACCCCTTGTGGGGCGAGCGTCCGCCAGCTCCAAGTAAGGACACTCGACTGAGTAGTGCCCCCTGAGATGCTTATACACCTCAACTAGGTCCCCCCTTGCCCGTCTGTAGTATAAGCTAGGCAAGTTCAAGCACTCCAATCTCTCAGGGTAGCTGAGGTGCCAAAGTGTACAGTAGAATTACTTATAAGTTTAACATGCTTTTTAAGATTGAATGTTACGAGTTGTCATTAAATTACCAACACCATAGAATAATGTTTAAATCTCTTTAGGATGATGGTTTAACCTTCAGAGGATAATGGCTTAACATTTTAAGGACAACAGTTTCACCCATTTGGTTAACGGTCTAACCTTTTGAAGTTAATGGTTTAACGGCAGTGACCGGAGGGAGGTGGAGGAGAGGACGATGATTACTCCATCACTCAAAATACGTGTAACTCGTTCTGATATAAATCTCTCTTACAAGACAGTATAAAACCCTTCTGAGAAAATTCCATATTTGGGAGCAATATGAACAGCTGCCAAGCTACACTCAACATTACCACCACGCGCCGCCACCACCACCATGCACTCGTTAAGTATTATAAAACCTGTAAAACAAAATTCCATCACTTTAATCTTTAGTAAGTGGACAACGACACCGGCCTGAACTCACTATCACCAACGGATTCCTATGCTAATCTCATAGAATAATTGTTTACCCATGTAGGAGAAAAAAATTACGTGTACGTGAACCACGGGGAGACAGCCAGTGATGTACAGCAGCAAGTTGAGACCATACATGTACAAATATACAGCATGTTGGGCAATATAAATTTTGTGGATATTCCTAAACCTTTCGCAATATCTAACTTATATTCTTAAACCTTGCGTAATTATAGTTGCTAAACAAATGGTCGTGGGCCCTTCGTGCCAGGTGGCGAGTCCGGTGGTGCAGTTTACCGAGGCGTGAAAGTTCGAAGGCTCGTGCTTGGCTAGCGCGCAACCGCCGTCCGGCTGACAGAGTACAGCAACATCGTTTACCAGATGGTCGTGGTTGTTATAATCATGGTCGTGGTTGTTATAATCGTGGTCGTGGTTGTTATAATCATAGTCGTGGTTATGATCATAGTCGTGGTTGTTATAATCATGGTCCTGGTTGTTATAATCATGGTCCTGGTTGTTATAATCATGGTCGTGGTCGTGATACTTACAGTATCTAATATAATATAAGAAGGAATAGAATAAAGGTTAGAATAATTAATTAAAAAAATATTCGCCATAAGGAGAGGTTAAAATCATAAAAAAAAAATTATTATGAATCACCGATGATCATTCCGAGATAAATTATATTATGAAGAGAAGTGACCTTGATTCTGGTTAGATTAGTCACCATCTGCTTAAGTCATCACCAGTGTTAAGTCATCATAGTCATCATCTACGTTAGTCAGTTTTAGGCCCATCTCACATAACTGACCGACCATTGATGTTCTTTCCGCGCGAGGGTGTCGAGTCTTATTATTTACGCTGGTGGATGTAAGACTCCTACCCTCACTGACGCAGCTATGGTCAATTTGGTGTTATTCTTGTTTATAAATGCCTTCTAATCTGTCCTGTCTATTGCCATCCCAACTGTCTGTTCGTCTGCGTGGTGTTTGAATGTAAGCCCGTCTGTACTCTTTGTGTCGTCAAATCTGTCTGTCTTATCCGTTGTTAGCGTGTGTCTGCCTGTTTGTCTAATGTGAACCAGTCAGTCAGCTGTCTGTCTGTCATGTTAGTTGCCATATTGTCTATTTGTGCATGTATGAATCTGTCTATTTTTGTCAACCTCCTGTCTGTTTCACTGTCTATATTCACCCTGTGTCTATTGTAGTCATCTTCTCCATGCATTCCTGTTATTATCTTTTTATCTCTTCTCTTTTTCCATGTACAGTCACCCACAGGAATAAGTATACACTGCAGTTGTAAGGTCGTCTGGTAACGTTGAAACTGCGCATCCAGACGCATGATGAAACTCAGCTCCCCCCCCCCCCCCCCCTGTTATCTCTGACTATTTTCTGTTTCCCCTTCAGTGGGGGGAGGAGGAGGGAGCCGTACGATAACTGCAATCGTGGGCTGACAGCGTACAGCGAATGAGGGTGTGCCAAGTCCGTAGACTTGCATCGTTTTCCATCGTAAATGAAATGGTTATGTAATGGCTTCCTAAAGAAACCATCGATATGGGACCAGTTTTGTTCCACTCTACGAATTTTTTTGCGATTTTTCCACCAAGTTTGATGAAAAACGATTATGCCGTTTCGGCTGCCCAGAACTGACACACACACACACACACACACACGCCTAGTCCTATATTATATTAGATACATCTGGGTTTTCTCTTTCATAATATCTAATTTAAACAGCCAATCAGATCCGTGATACATTAGCCTATACCTGTTGATTATCTATGACATCAAGGGAACCAGTTTTCTTCTCTCTGGCCAATAGAGGACTAGATTCATAAAGGTTCGTTTTTTTACTATTTCTTGCGCGTGATGATGTATAATGATGTATAATGATGTATAAGGATGTATAATGATGTATAAGAATGTATAATGATGTATAAGCATGTATAATGATGTATAAGGATGTATAAAATCAGAATAGAAATCACATCAACACTGCCTGAACTAGATAATTATGTACACTTAATACCAGTTAGGAGACAAAATTAACACAGAGAGGAGGAAGAGGAGGAGGAGTAGAGAGAATGAGGATGATGAGAAACAAAGTGGATGTGGATGAGAGAGAACAAGGAGGAGGATGAAAGAGAAATTATTATTATTATTATTATTATTATTGTTAGTGGTAGTAGTAGTAGTAGTAGTAGTAGTAGGGACAGCGAGCTTTCTTCGACATCAGGATTTTTGATCCCATGGCCGCATGTCACCGTAACCTAGCTCTCGATGCTGCACACAGGAGGAACGAGAACGACAAGAGAAGGGCATACGGGGAGAGAATTCAAAACGTTGATCAAGGCAGCTTCACTCCTCTCGTGTTCACAACCTCTGGTGGGATGGGACCAAGTGCAAGATGTTTCTACGCCAGACTCTCGGAGGTGATCTCCAAACAGAAGCAGCAGCCCAGAAGTTACGTTACAGCCTGGATGAGATGTCGACTGTCTTTCTCTCTTCTTCGGTCGGCTTTGCTCTGCCTCAGGGGAACGAGAGCTTCTGCCCCAATCCCGACAACTGCTGCAGTTATTGACTATGAGGCTACAGTCACTGAATGCCGCATCGATCTACGGCTCAACTAATTCAACACAGATAGGATAGCTACTTATGTATTAGGATATTTAATATTAAGGTAATAAAATGGTGGCGAAGGTGTGGCTATTGGGGGAGGCTGGAGGCCACTCTTAAAAAAAAAGTAGTAGTAGTAGTAGTAAAGGGAGAAAGACTTGGATGAGAGTAAAAAAGGAAATGGATGAGACAGAGGATATGTATGAGAGAAAGAAGATATGGATGACAGAAAGAGGATGTGGATGAAAAAGAAGATGTGGATGAGAGAAAAATAAGATGTAGATGAGAGAGAAAGAAAATATGGATGAGAATGAAAGAAGAGTACCGTACAAATGGTGCATAAGAGAAAAAAAAATCTCAAATATTTATTATATTAGGTTAGGCCAAGTGGTTACGTTAAGGCCCTTAAAGCAGGAGATAGATGTGTGCATTAAAAGAGAGGAAGCAAGGGGCGACTGACGAACTGTTATTATATTTGTGTTACAAGAGTGTTTATTGGACAACGATAAAACTACATACCCAAGATTTACTTTTTTTTTCACCTTAAGAAGATTAAATAAATTCCCTAACGCTAACCTAACATAATCCCATGTAGCGTTTGAGTGTTTGATCATCAGGTGAAATAAGCTGGGGTTAGTCTTCAGGTGGAATAAGCTGGGGGTTAATCTTCAGGTTAAATAAGCTGGGGGTTAGTCTTCATGTGGATTAAGCTGGGAGTTAGTCTTCAGGTGGATTAAGCTGGGAGTTAGTCTTCAGGTAAAATAAGCTGGGGGCTAATCATCCAGTAAAATAAGCTGGGGGCTAATCATCAAGTGAAATAAGCTGGGGCTATTCATCAAGTGAAATAAGCTGGGGCTAATCTTCAGGTGACCTATCCCAGCTATGTAATGTTCAAGTAAAGGTCATATGGTAAGAAGAGTACAATAATAACATTCAATGATAAGGAGATCTTGTTCACTTGTAGCGCAACCGAGAGAAAACTGTTTACGCACTGGACAGATTAAGATGCCATGTGTGGTAAAGTCTTAAAACACGAATGAAACACTGGACTTACAGACAAAGAGCCTTTGTTCATAACACACCTATGTAAATGATGTAACTAACTACAGAGTAATCCGTCCCAAATAAGGTTTAAAGCAATATGATCTAAATTACGTGATAAGTTTGTGAATCTATGCCAATTAAACCTCCTCGTTACCAGTAGTGCAGCGGCCTACCAGTGTGCCGCACCTGACAACAAGGTCCCCTATACATACCTCCACCAGTAGTGCCTCCCCACCACCCGCCTCGGGCTACCTGTGTTCAACTACCGCGCCACCAGTTATTAGGCTGTGTGCTGTTACGGCAACACTTGTAAGAAATAAGGGTACGAGAGTAATAATGTACAGACATAGGATGATGCAGGTAGTACTTTCCTCATCACCCCGATTGTTAAATACATCAAGAGCGTCTCCTGGAGGTTGTTTCTCCTTGGGCGTATGTTGATCCACATACTGAACAGCAGCTGGGTGTGGCTCGGGTCCAAGGGAGGCGGGTCTAGTTTTTCTGGTGGAGGACTCATCCTAAGGAAGATCCCCTAGGAGGATGGGCGGCGGGCGACCTTGGGTAAAGCCTTACACCTCCCCTTTCTCAGAGGTATATAAGGGGCGCGCCCCTTGATGCCGGCAGTGTTGCTGCTCTCCTCACCGCATCATGAAGACTCTGGTGAGTTGCTCCACGGCTCCTTGCCTCCTTCCACGCCTGGTTCACCTTTCGTGTTTTATCTAGTTTAATGGTGGTGTTTGTGTGACAGACCACGCCTTTACCGTGTAACAGTCAAAGAGAAAGAATCACGTGCTCTTCGCTGAATTTATCCCTATAAGTGAATTAATTCTTAGAGTTTAACGTACAGAATAGCACACACTGATGCGAGGATTGCTGTCATTCCCTTCCTCGTGTTGACGTGTTCCACCTCCCTCACTTGACCCCTGGCTGATGACCCACTCACTAATCATATTGAATTCCAAACCAATAAAATATAATTCGGATATATATATATAAAATAACCTGTATATAAATAAAATCCGTTGTGAAGGTAATTTTGAGTTAAGATATATACAAAATCAATCCTATCTGAGGTCTGTACTTGCTGAGCTTTTTGGGCGTTCATAAATGTTGATTATATAGTACTGTACACATATTAAAGTTTGTAACAGTTGAATGTCTACTTTTGTGTTATTTAATACAAGTTAAAGCAAATGTAGAGCATCAACTAATGAAACACTGAATAAAATATGAAGTGACATTACAAGTCACGTGTGTTGTTTAAGTTATTTTACAAGTTAAAAGCTACATGTGTTCGAAACGTTTCACAATGGCTTCACATTTGCGAGCTACCATAACCCTACATGTCGAGTGGACAGTCTGCTCGTTTAAATTTTACCGGACCCAGGACTCTCAAATAAACCTCGAGAACGAACGAACACACGCACCCACACACCATTTCCCAGTATTATCATCACTAACAACAAGATCAAGAGCGACAATTCCAACCCTTTTTATACAGAATTTATTATAATTGTTGTTTTTTTACAGAACAGTAACTAATGCACTCGTTGGGTCTGTGAGATTGGTCACATTAACCTCTTGAGTATGATGGCCAGGCGTGTAGTGGTTGTGTTCGTACTCAAGGGGTTAAGACATAGTACTCAAGGTGTTAAGCCGTTAAGGTATCGTACTCAAAGGGTTATGACATAGTACTCAGGAGTTTAAGGTATCGTACTCAAGGGGTTAACGTATCCTTCTTAAGGGGTTAACGTATCCTTCTCAAAGGGTTAACGTATCCTTCTCAAGGGGTTAACGTATCTTTTTCAAGGGGCTAAGACAGTACTTAAGGGGTTAAGGAATTATACTCAAGGGGTTAAGGCAGTACTTAAGGGGTTAAGACATAGTACTCAGGGGTTAAGGTATCGTATTCAATGGGTTAAGATAGTACTCAAGGGGGCAAGACATCGAATTCAAGGGGGTTACGACATCATACTTTATTGTGGAAATGCATCTTACTGTAGATCCTGTAATTTGTGACGAAGAACTAGTGATCAGTTTGTTATGTGAGTAGAGACGACTTCCAAAATTGTTTACGCTATGCAACGTCGGTAATAGAAAGTTGTTAATAGCTACCTTATCATCAGTGTGTGTGTGTGAGCGAGACCCAGAACACAGCTCTTCACTCTTGTCTATCTTAGGCATTCTGCTGTCGGGTATAGCGTATATGGAGAGGTGCATCCTAGTGTGACGCTTGCTTCGCCAGTAATGTTCTAGTACCTAGTAAACCCAATACTGTAAAAAATTACGCCCATCCACTCTTCTTTTCTCTACAAGTTACCAAACTTGAAATATTTCACTCGTAAATACACTTGACCACTTCAAATTATTTTTGTTTTGCAATTGCATAACAAACGTTAAGTGGGTTAAACATTAGGCCTACTAGAATCAGGAAATTTAATCATTTTAGGTAATAAACAGACGTCATCGGTATTGTTTTTAAAAGTAATATTTTTCACCTTGTTCACAGGTTTTGTTTGGCGTGATTGCTGCGGCTCTGGCCCTCCCAGTGCCTGAAGCTGATCCTGACTGTGTTGAGGCAGTTCTGCCTTATGCTGGGTATGGTCTAGCTGCCGGGTATGGTCTGGCTGCTGGGTATGGACTAGCTGCTACTGGGTATGATCTGGCTGCTGCCCCTGTTGCCTATCCTCAGGCCCCTGTTGCCTACGCTCAGGCCCCTGTTGCCTACGCTCAGGCTCCTGTTGCCTACGCTCAGGCCCCTGTTGCCTATCCTCAGGCCCCTGTTGCCTATGCTGCTCCTGCCCCAGTATCCGTTGCTCTGCCCCCAGCACAAGTGCAGGTGCCCATCACCCGTACTCATGTGGAGGTGCCTGTTCACCAGAAAGTCCACTACGGCACTCAGAGTTACGTAGCCGGAGCCACCACCACCATCCATAAGCCATCCCTGGCTGCCCCCGCCATCGCACCACCCACCACCCTCCTCTCCAAGATCACCCACAATGCCCCAGAGGTCACCATCCAGCGCCAGGAGATCCCTGTCGAGAAACACACCCCCAACTTCGTCGACACCCCCTACCACGCTGGTACCATCATCCAGTACACTGAGCCTGAGATCAAGGAGATCAAGGTGCCCACACCATATGCCCAGCCAGTACCCGTGGCTCAACCCGTGCCCGTGGCTCAACCCGTGCCCGTGCCCACTCCAGTGCACTCCGTCACCGTCCACCAGGCTGCCCCCGTGGCATACGCTGCCCCCATCGTTGGTGCTGTCGCACCCTTTGCCTACACAGGTGTTGTCGCTGCTGACGACTGTTAACTCCACAGATCAGGAAACTCCGCAGATATTCACGCCAAACATGAGCCTCTTCTGATGTAGATTTTTGTTTCAAGAGACCTTCTATAAAGATATGAAATATGATACAATTGATTTCTTCATCCTAATGTTGATTGCACTTGTAACTTTAACATCTAATAAATTTTAAGATGACTGGTAGATATACTGTTAACCTATTTAAAGTTACTGTGGTACTCCCCCTGGTATTGTAAAGATCTGTCTTTACGTATCCAACTCTTTAAAATTATTAACTTGGAAGAAAGAATCAGTAAAAACTCTAGTACTGTAATAGAAAATTTGAAGTAAATAAAATTATAAAAACGTGAAATCACCAAAATGGAAAAAGAGCGCATTAACAGGGTCTCTTTTTACCATTCTCTGTACCCCACTACTGCTGCCAATTACCTTGGCCAATAAGTATCCACTGGTTTCCTTGTAGTAGTGGTTTAATGGCGTGTTTTGCGCAAGTTATAAGACTCACACATCTCAGACTCAGTTTTATGTATTATTAGTAACTTGATATAATACAAGTTGTGTGTACAGTATATGTTAGACAAAATAAATCACGAAATGGTGCCTGTGAAGTGTCATTTTATATCTTTAAAAATATTACATAATTCTCCAAGCGTTGTTTTGTGAAGACAAGGTGAATCGAGAAGTCTAGTTTGTTCCACATCAAAAAGAATAGAATCAACATCGTACTATTTTCTCTGTAGGAAAACATTAAAAACAAGGGAACAATATCACAATAGGGCAAAGCGTAACTCAAATACACACTGGATCCACGAGTTATAATAGTTTAAGTCTATGGCGGTATCTTGGCCGCTTTTAGAGATTACATAATACGACTTTTCGTGAAAGTAGATAACCAACTTTCCCGGAAAGTAGATATTTCCCATTTTTTATGATACAAATTTCCCGTTTTCTATGATAATCTACTTTGCAAAATTAGGTAATATTTCCCCCAAAATTCGAAAATCTACTTTCCCGAAATGTAGAAAATCTATCTACTTTTCGGAAACGTAGATAACCAACTTTCCCGGAAAGTAGATATTTCCCATTTTTTATGATACAAATTTCCCGTTTTCTATGATAATCTACAGTACATGCACAGAGCTGTAATCATGCAGGCAATCCGATGAAAAATGGAGGGAAAAGTATTTACTTGATTATAACGTTATTTTGGATAAGTGTGAGTTAAGAGTTGTGTTAGTCTGAGCCATATTAGAATTATCTACTTATAAAAGGTTGTTAATAGTTACCTTATCTTCAGTGCGTAATAATAATAATAATAATAATAATAATAATAATAATAATAATAATAATAATAATAATAATTAACGGTTTATTGAAAAAGTTCTGCAGCCCGAAGGCTGGAAATATACATTGGATATTCATGATTTATTACATACATAGACATTGGTGGTTTAACAAAAGCCTTCATTAGAGAAAGGTAAATGAGCATACAGTGAACATAGATTAATGTTTACAGTGGAGGTCACGTAGATCTTGTGCGCTGAGGTGTTGAACAGCAGACACGTAGTGTAGTAACTCCCTCACAGATGGTGTTATGGGGGGCATCACGTGGTGTAGTAGTTCCCTCACAGGCGGTGTTATGAAGGGCTTGATGTGGTAGTAATTCCCTCACAGATGGTGTGTGTGTGACCCAGACTATAGTTCTTCACTTTTGTCTATCTTAGGTCCGATGTTGTCTCTTCCAGTATTCACTCTTAACTTCTCTGAGATCACCTCCCACAGTTCATTTCCATCTCGGTCTGGTCCTCTCCAGCGGCCTAAGAATAAACAATTTCTAACCTACGAATACATACAAGCTAAGTATGAGTTTATTAATATTATGATAAAGTTAAGTAATGGTGTGTTAAAGACTCTGCTTTATCAGGAGATATATATTATAATTTTGTTTACTAAGTATTTTGCTGAATCTAGTGGAAGACAGAGAGCAGCGTCGTGTTATGTTTACAAATGGCTGCTTGTGGCTGTGAGACTACCATAGCATTATATAATTTATGACAAATATCATTAAAGAAACTAGCCTAAATAATAATAATTCAGAGAACATAATTAAGTTAGGTTAAGTCTGGTTCGTATCATCTTTCGTAAATAATTTAATAATAGTCTCACAAATCACTAACATGGTCAACAACTTCACGTATTTTCACTCGAGTCTAATCAGTAGTGCTTTCTTTAGTCCCCCCATCTGTTCCCGTAACAAAAAATAACGGTTAGTAATTATGTAAACAAAAATGTCGTAAGCATTTCCTAAAAAAAAAAAAAAAATACTAATAATAAAAAATAAATAAAAACAATTCTTATACTGTACAGTGTGGGGTGTCAACAAGGCACTGAATGGCTGTCTCAGAGGAAACACTCGCACAAGACAATCAACTATACCGCCTCAGTCATCTTTACACACTAAAGAAAATAATGTAAACGAAAAGACAACCATAATTAGTGATAAAAACATAACATTATACTACGTTCATAATTGGATGGATTAAGAACCTAAGTTTGTTTATTTCACTCATTTATTAATCACTAACCTAACAAAACCTAAATTAACTTAACGTAACCTAGCCTAACCTAACCAAACCTTAATTAACGTAACGTAACCCAGCCTAACCTAACCAAACCAAAATTAACGTAACGTAACCCAGCCTAACCTAACCAAACCAAATTTAACGTAACGTAACCCAGCCTAACCTAACCAAACCTTAATTAATTTCACGTAACCCAGCCTAACCTAACCAAACCTTAATTAACGTAACGTAACCTAGCCTAACCTAACCAAACCTTAATTAACGTAACGTAACCCAGCCTAACCTAACCAAACCTAAACTAATTTAACCACATCTAAACTAACACAATCCCTCCAGGTAATGTATGGGTGTTTAGTCATGACATGAAATATGCTAGGGTGTCTAATCTTCATGTGATCCTCATAAATTACCGTAAGTTCATAACAGACTCGGGCAGTTGATATATATATTAGCATCTATTACAGCTCAAGAGAATATACAGTATATACAAGTTCATTAACAAAACACCTCTATAAACAAGCCAGGACCTCGATCTACATCTACAACCTTACCTGTATAACCACTGGAAGTTGTAACAATGTGTACCTGGCTGTTCTGTGTACCAGGCAGTTGTATACCTGGCTGTGTTGTGTAACTGGCTGTGATGTATACTTGACTATTTTGTGTAACAGTGTACTTAGTTAGGTGCTGGGCAGCATCTGGGTAAGATCTAGCCTGTTGCTGGGAATCATCTGGGCGTGTTCAAGCTAGATGTTGAATAGCACCTGGGCGTGGTCTAGCTATGTGCTAGGCAGCACCGTGATATTGATATTGAAACGGTTTATTTAACCAGAAAAATACAGAGTGGACAATAACAACAATATTAACATGGCTGAGCCAGTTGAGGGCATGAACTCTCTTGTAGGCACCTGGTATATACTGTACATTTATCTCCAGGAATTATTGTATAACATTTAATATCATCTGGGTTAGTGGTAGTGATCTAGCTACTGTAGGAGCTGGGCATCACCTGGGTGTGGTCTAACTAAGTGCTGGGCATCATTTGGGTGTGGTCTAACTACGTGCTGGGCATCATCTGGGTGTGGTCTAACTGGGTGCCGGTCATCACCTGGGCGTGGTCTAACTACGTGCTGGGCATCACCTGGGTGTGGTCTAACTGGGTGCCGGTCATCACCTGGGCGTGGTCTAACTAGGTGCTGGGCATCACCTGGGTGTGGTCTAACTAGGTGCTGGGCATCACCTGGGTGTGGTCTAACTAGGTGCTGGGCATCACCTGGGTGTGGTCTAACTAGGTGCTGGGCATCACCTGGGTGTGGTCTAACTAGGTGCTGGGCATCACCTGGGTGTGGTCTAACTAGGTGCTGGGCATCACCTGGGTGTGGTCTAACTACGTGCTGGGCATCACCTGGGTGTGGTCTAACTAGGTGCTGGTCATCACCTGGATGTGGTCTAACTAAGTGCTGGGCATCACCTGGGTGTGGTCTAACTAGATGCTGGGCATCACCTGGGCGTGGTCTAACTACGTGCTGGGCATCACCTGGGTGTGGTCTAACTAGATGCTGGGCATCACCTGGGTGTGGTCTAACTGGGTGCCGGTCATCACTTGGGTGTGGTCTAACTAGATGCTGGGCATCACCTGGGCGTGGTCTAACTACGTGCTGGGCATCACCTGGGCATGGTCTAACTACGTGCTGGGCATCACCTGGGTGTGGTCTAACTGGGTGCCGGTCATCACTTGGGTGTGGTGTAACTAGGTGCTGGGCATCACTTGGGTGTGGTCGGGGTCTTGGGTGAGACAGGGCACTTTTCCTGGTTCTGCTGGTCACTACCATTTTCAAGGGAGGGTCATCTTGGGGTGGGGTGAGGTGGAGGCGACCTTGGGCGAGGCTCCACCACATAAATATAGAGGCGCCCACCTCCTGGTACCGTCAGTGCAGCAACGACGCTCATACTCACTACAACATCATGAAGGTCCTGGTGAGTAGTTAAAAGCCATCCCTCCTCACCCGACTCCCTGATTCTGTTGTAGCACTTGGTGTAGAAAGTAAATGTGTGTTGTTAAACTATTCGAGGCAACACCGTCGACGTGCATCAGCAATACCAGCGGTTCACCATTTACCTGTACGTATACAGTGTCATTGAAAAATAATTACCAGATTTTAAATTATATATTAAAATCTGGGTATTATTTTCCACGATCCTTTATATTACTGTTTCAAGCCCATGACCATTTACCACACAGCGCCCGGAAACAAGACACACGCACGCACGCACGCACACACACAGTACTGAACTTATTTCCAAACTACTTACAATTCCACACGTTGTCAGTGCGTGGTATGACTAAAGGCGCCCACACACTATCAAATATATTTGTCAAACATGGTGTTTGATCAAACATTCATGCATTTATTCCTCTTAACTGTCTTTTAATATACCAAAGAGAGAGAGAGAAGTGTTAATGTCAACTCTACTCACATCTCTCGTCCCGTGGCCAAACACAGTATATTCGTGGCTCAATAAGTTTACGTTTTGAAACAACTGCACTTAACCGTTGACCCTAAAATCAATGTGTTGTCTTCTCTTTTCTGCACCAAAAGATTCTGTCAAAGTTTGGTCGATGAAAGTCAATTACAACTAAAGTTATAGTCCGGAAATTCTCCACACTGACACACGCTGAGGACGAGCGACGTAACTCACAAGATGTTGAAAATATAAATGATAAACCTTTTACCCCAAACACCCCTGCCTTCACACCCCTCACCCGCCTCCCCACAATACACCCATCAACCCACCCCACTTCCATCACCCCACACCCACCACCCCACCCCACACCCATTTCCCCACCCTACACCCATTTACCCACCCCACCCCACACCCATCCCCCCTCCCTACACCCACCTCCCCACCCCCACATCCATCTCCCCGAATGAAAGGACAGGCGGAGATGACCACATGGCCACCTGCTCCAGGAAGCAAGCCATCAACTCAACATGGGTGGGCAGGTAATGAGGGGGAGATGTGGGATGCTGTGTAGGGAAGGTGCGTGGGTTACTGTAGGGAAGGTGCGTGGGTTACTATGTGGGATGCTGTGGGGGAGGTGTTGGTGGGGGTAAGGGGAGAAGATAACAAAAACACCACTGTCCATATTCGGTTTCCTGCATCCTACATCAACCTGACCAGCGAAGACAAATAAGATAACCCTGAAGTAAACTGTTGACGCGTTGCACTGAGGCGCACTTCAACACTCCCTCATACGGGGAAAATACCATCTTCAGTCAGGTCAAGAGACACGGGTAATGAGGTGACAATGCAGGATTTTGGGGTTTTGTCATATACTGGTTTGGGAAGGTATCAAACGTGGATTCAGCCAGTCAGCGAGAAAATAGCCAAAATAATCCAGAAAAGGTAAATTATTTGTTAATTATGTTACAAAAAGGGTAAGAGTAAGTGAGAAATGATGTAAAGACGGTGAGGTGTTTTTCACGTTGGTTTCACTACCCAAATATTCACAGGAGTGTTGAGAGAAGTGAGGAGCGCCGCCAGTGTGTGTGGGAAGGAGTAACGAAAACGAGAGATTACTCCTGAGGAAGAGAGCGATAATGAAGAGGAGAAATGAATGGACCAAAGGAGAACACAAGATGATAGTAACCCTGGTAACTTTGTACCCGAGGAAAGTGAAGTGTGTGTGTGTGTGTGTGTCTCGGGTAAAGCCGTGTGTAGTGTCACCAAACCATCCACTAATTATCGAGGAGACACGACGTGAGGCGAGACTGATATAACGTTCAATAGAAAATAACAAGTGATCGCGGGCACGTTCGTGCCCTTGTGAGAGTTTGAATGCTCGTGACAGCATACAGCGAATGAGGGTGCGCGAAATCCGTAGACTTGCATGGTTAATTAGGGTGCGCCAAGTCCGTAGACGTGCATCATTTTCCATCGTAAATACAATTGTTAATTAATGCCTTCCTAAAGAAACCATCGACATGGAACCAGGCTTGTTCCACTCTACGAATTTTTTGCGATTTTTCCACCAAGTTTGATGAAAAACGATTGTGCCGTTTCGGCTGCCCAGAACAGACACACACGCACAAACAGACACACACACAAACATAGTATATTAGATAGATATTGGCGAAGACTTCTGGCGTGAGCCGTGAAGAGGAGGAGGTCCTGCGAGAAGAAGGAAGGAAGGAAGGAGGATGAAGAAGAGAAGAAGGAAGGGGGAGGGGGAGAGAGCGAGGAAGGAGGAATGGTGGGAGGAAGAAAGAGAGGAAGGAGGAAGGGTAGGAGGAAGGAGGGAGGGAGGGATAAGACGGTGTGGGACAGAATTGTGAGGCTTCTTCCGATGACTGATGGAACAGGGAGAGTGGGGCAGAGCGGAAAGAGATGCAGGTGACAGGGAGGGAAGGAACGATAAATGGGGGAGGGAGGGAAGAGGGGATAGATAGATAGATAGATAGAGGGAAGAGTAGTGTTGGTATTGTCAACACATGAACGTACAAATGGGAGTGAGAGTGAAATTACTGTCAATAAGAGCAGCTACCAGATGCTGTTATTAATCCACAAAGTGACTGTCTCTAAACACCATCTGGAAAATTGCGTTTAAAAGATCATGTTACATAATACTGTATACACTGACCAAGTAGAATTTGTACACTGACTTATATGTGTACAATATGGTGTATATGTAAACTGATCTCAACTGGCACCAGCATGAGGATGTGACGTGAGGGTGTACAGCTTCGGACATAATTCCCTGAACACTTTATCTGGCATCTATATCAGCCTGGGGTTAAGACATAATAAAACACCGACCACCAGTTATAATCCTCTCATATAAATGACTCCTAACAAGATGTTTGAGTGTCCAGGGAATATTGTACACTGAACCTGACAAATATATACATAATGTTCTTCAGTAATATCTCTACCTACAGATTTATTTTCACTTGTAATGTTTGCAATGTGAAATGGAAGAGAAATTTGGTGTTAGTGTCAGGAGATGTCAGGAATTAAGAAGAATAACACGGTGACAAGAGCAAGATCCGCGACGAACATGAAGGGGGTCCTGGAGGTGCGGGGGCCAGGACCCCCTGTGTGTGTGTGTCCAGACCGTGGTGGTGGTGCAGTTGTGTCCAGCTAGTGAGAACACCACCGTCACCATAGCTACACGACCACCTACAAGCACTACCTTCCTCCTACACGACTCATCACCACAGCTACACGACCACCTACAAGCACTACCTTCCTCCTACACGACTCATCACCACAGCTACACGACCACCTACAAACACTACCTCCCCTCCTGCACGACTCATCACCACAGCTACACGACCACCTACAAACACTACCTCCCCTCCTGCACGACTCAACACCACAGCTACACGACCACCTACAAACACTACCTCCCCTCCTGCACGACTCAACACCACAGCTACACGACCACCTACAAGCACTACCTTCCTCCTACACGACTCATCACCACGACGACCCCTTCAGCACCCAACAGAGGCAGCCACTAGGAGAGGTGGTGAGCGAGGGTCAGGGAGGAGGCACCTGAGTACACAAGCAACAGGCCGAGTCACTACATGTGCATCCTACACCCTAGGGATAACTCTCCCCCCCCCCCTTCTATACCCTCGGGATAACTCTCCTCCTCCTCCTACACCCTCGAGATAACTCTTCTCCCCCCCCCCCCTTCTATACCCTCGGGATAACTCTCCCCCTCCTCCTACACCCTCGGGATAACTCTCCTCCTCTTCCTACACCCTCGGGATAACTTTCCTCCTCCTCCTACACCCTCGGGATAACTCTCCTCCTCCTCCTACACCCTCGGGATAACTCTCCCCCTCCTACACCCTCGGGATAACTCTCCTCCTCCTCCTCCTCCTACACCCTCGGGATAACTCTCCTCTTCCTCCTACACCCTCGGAATAACTCTCCCCCTCCTCCTACACCCTCGGGATAACTCTCCTACACCCTCGGGATAACTCTCCTCCTCCTACACCCTCGGGATAACTCTCCTCCTCCTCCTACACCCTCGGGATAACTCTCCTCCTCCTCCTACACCCTCGGGGTAACTCTCCTCCTCCTCCTTTACCCTCGGGGTAACTCTCCTCCTTCTATACCCTCGGGATAACTCTCCCCCTCCTTCTATACCCTCGGGATAACTCTCCCCCTCCTCCTACACCCTCGGGATAACTCTCCTCCTCCTCCTACACCCTCGGGATAACTCTCCTCCTCCTTCTATACCCTCGGGATAACTCTCCTCCTCCTCCTACACCCTCGGGATAACTCTCCCCCTCCTCCTACACCCTCGGGATAACTCTCCTCCTCCTACACCTTCGGGATAACTCTCCTCCTCCTCCTACACCCTCGGGATAACTCTCCTCCTCCTCCTACACCCTCGGGGTAACTCTCCTCCTCCTCCTACACCCTCGGGGTAACTCTCCTCCTCCTCCTACACCCTCGGGGTAACTCTCCTCCTCCTTCTATACCCTCGGGGTAACTCTCCTCCTCCTTCTATACCCTCGGGATAACTCTCCCCCTCCTCCTACACCCTCGGGATAACTCTCCTCCTCCTCCTACACCCTCGGGATAACTCTCCTCCTCCTTCTATACCCTCGGGATAACTCTCCTCCTCCTCCTACACCCTCGGGATAACTCTCCTCCTCCTCCTACAACTTCGGGATAACTCTCCTCCTCCTCCTACACCTTCGGGATAACTCTCCTCCTCCTCCTCCTACACCCTCGGGATAACTCTCCTCCTCCTCCTACACCCTCGGGATAACTCTCCTCCTCCTCCTACACCTTCGGGATAACTCTCCTCCTCCTCCTACACCTTCGGGATAACTCTCCTCCTCCTCCTACACCCTCGGGATAACTCTCCTCCTCCTCCTCCTACACCCTCGGGGTAACTCTCCTCCTCCTCCTTTACCCTCGGGGTAACTCTCCTCCTCCTTCTATACCCTCGGGATAACTCTCCCCCTCCTTCTATACCCTCGGGATAACTCTCCCCCTCCTCCTACACCCTCGGGGTAACTCTCCTCCTCCTCCTACACCCTCGGGGTAACTCTCCTCCTCCTCCTACACCCTCGGGGTAACTCTCCTCCTGCTTCTATACCCTCGGGGTAACTCTCCCCCTCCTCCTACACCCTCGGGATAACTCTCCTCCTCCTACACCTTCGGGATAACTCTCCTCCTCCTCCTACACCCTCGGGATAACTCTCCTCCTCCTCCTACACCCTCGGGATAACTCTCCTCCTCCTCCTACACCCTCGGGATAACTCTCCTCCTCCTCCTACACCTTCGGGATAACTCTCCTCCTCCTCCTACACCTTCGGGATAACTCTCCTCCTCCTCCTACACCCTCGGGATAACTCTCCTCCTCCTCCTCCTCCTACACCCTCGGGATAACTCTCCTCCTCCTCCTACACCCTCGGGATAACTCTCCTCCTCCTCCTACACCCTCGGGATAACTCTCCTCCTCCTCCTACACCCTCGGGATAACTCTCCTCCTCCTACACCTTCGGGATAACTCTCCTCCTCCTCCTACACCCTCGGGATAACTCTCCTCCTCCTTCTATAGCCTCAGGATCACACACACACACATTTTCTCATCATTCATTGTCAAATAATTTTTTCTACCATTAAAAGATGTGCTCTGTTCAGGTGCTCCTCTTCTACAACAGGGCCCAGCATCACCCATCCCACACACAACAGGGCCCAGCATCACCCATCCCACACACGTCTTACCTAGCCAAAACATAAACACTCACCGCCATGTACTTCTCATTCACGCACATTCTTGTCCTCTTCCTGGTATCATCCACTTATGTATTAGTATTCACTATTATTATAAATTTTTCACTTATACTTCTTTTAATATCAACATACGACCTGAATAAACGTAAATAAACTCTTTAATCTCTACCAAATATTTTCTCATTTCTCCTACTTATTTCTGTATCTTATTCTGTGCATTTGATTCATTCCCAACATAACTGCTTTAACACTCTCTTAGCTTTATTGTAAGTTTCCTTCCTTTGTCTTGCCACATACTTCCTCTGTTGCCCCCCCCCCCCCCCCCTACGTGTGCCTCTGCCAAGTTCTGTTCTTCCCGGTCGTCTTGTTTCTCTTCCTCCTTTACTGACTTATTACTTATATCTGAAGACATTTTTGTTTCCTTTTAGCTGCCAGTAACGTACTTTCTCTTTACTTCGATATTCTTTTAAGTCCTAATTATCTCCATGTACTGTTTCCACATACTTTTTCCAGGTATTGTATTGAGAAACAATCATTCTCCAATGGCACTTTATGTTTCCAGACGTGCCATTCTGATCCTCTATATCCTAAATGTGTATTGATGATAAAGAAAGATCCAGTGTAGGTTAACATGTATTCAGACCAAGTCTAAGCTTCACCTTGTGCACAGGTTTTGTTTGGCGTGATTGCTGCGGCTCTGGCCCTCCCAGTGCCTGAAGCTGATCCTGACTGTGTTGAGGCAGTTCTGCCTTATGCTGGGTATGGTCTAGCTGCCGGGTATGGTCTGGCTGCTGGGTATGGACTAGCTGCTACTGGGTATGATCTGGCTGCTGCCCCTGTTGCCTACGCTCAGGCTCCTGTTGCCTACGCTCAGGCCCCTGTTGCCTATCCTCAGGCCCCTGTTGCCTATGCTGCCCCAGTATCCGTTGCTCTGCCCCCAGCACAAGTGCAGGTGCCCATCACCCGTACTCATGTGGAGGTGCCTGTTCACCAGAAGGTCCACTACGGCACTCAGAGTTACGTAGCCGGAGCCACCACCACCATCCATAAGCCATCCCTGGCTGCCCCCGCCATCGCACCACCCACCACCCTCCTCTCCAAGATCACCCACAATGCCCCAGAGGTCACCATCCAGCGCCAGGAGATCCCTGTCGAGAAACACACCCCCAACTTCGTCGACACCCCCTACCACGCTGGTACCATCATCCAGTACACTGAGCCTGAGATCAAGGAGATCAAGGTGCCCACACCATATGCCCAGCCAGTACCCGTGGCTCAACCCGTGCCCGTGGCTCACCCCGTGCCCGTGCCCACTCCAGTGCACTCCGTCACCGTCCACCAGGCTGCCCCCGTGGCATACGCTGCCCCCGTCGCTGCTGCTGTCGCACCCTTTGCCTACACAGGTGTTGTCGCTGCTGACGACTGTTAGCTCCACAGATCAGGAAACTCCGCAGATATTCACGCCAAACATGAGCCTCTTCTGATGTAGATTTTTGTAAATTGAAATAAACCCTTGAAATGTTGAGCGCCAATTATTCTGTCCTCCTATGTTCCATAAGCTTTTCCCCAATCTCTAACATTACTTCTTTGTAATTATTAAATTGTTGTTCTGGTCATTGTTCATCAAGGTCACCCTTTAACAATATTGAAAATCTCTCTTCGGTTTAAATTTCATACTCTATCCCTGCCCCCGTTTTGAGCTTCCCTAAATCTCATTATATTTTTTTTCAGGGCTGTGGAGTCGAAGACAAAACCTTCGACTCCGACTCCGACTTCTCAAATTTTTATGCTTCCGACTCCGACTCCTTGGCCTATTTGTAACAACTATTTCTACCATCCTAATTGTAATTTGTATGTTGTAACCTGCATAGGTAAAAAGTAAAACACCGTGGCTATACTGCTACAGCTTTATTAATGATCTGGACGATATTTAAGAACTACAAAAAGATGATAGGCTTGACTTTCAAAGTTTCAATCAAAAGAAAAATAAATTTATTAAGAATTCAAGATATTAACTAGAAAACACCATTTACATGTATATCTAAAAGTTCGATCTCAGCATATGAATTTTGTTTAAGCTCATAATCTGATGTGGATCTAAATGATGATCCTACAATTCCTTTTAAAGTAAAGTTATATATTTATGTACATTAAAGAAATGAATACCTTATTAAGGAAAATGGATAAACTTTACATGATTAAGTTATTAAATTAAATTTGCCTTAATCTCACCAAAAACAGGTTACAGCTTAAAATAATAGGAAATGGCTTCTAAGTGCTAATATACCTTTATTATATTGTTATGGGTTAAAACTTGTGGTTTTCAGAGAAAGCAAATTTATAAACGCCGCAATTTCAATATGTTTCATTGTGAGACGGTCGTATTTATTGTAAATGTTTTAAAAAGTTTTATTTGTAAGTTAAAGTTAAGTTAACCTAACCTATCACTTGCCGTGAGCGAACTTATTATTACTCAGATGGGGGAAGCTGCTGTGAAGTCCTCTATATTAGCCAAAATACTGTACCAAATATGCTTACGTCACATTATCATTAAATAATCAAACTCCATCTACCAGCGAACTACTTTTATTATGCACCTAATTCAGCCAAATGTAAGTTTACCGAAACGAAATACTGTAATTGGTGATGAAAAATTAGAGCCTGCAGTATTTCCCATATTATATCATGATCCACTGTATCAAAGGTATTTTTGTAAATGAAATGAAATCAGCTCTAGAAACAGATCTAGTTTGAGAATTAGGGGGAAGGGAAAAGTGTGAAGAAGAGTGAAGAGTAGAATCTTCAGCATAAGAATGGATAGAATTAGTCGTAATTTTAAGTAAATCATTGATAAAAAGAAGGAAGAGAGTAGGTGAAAGAACAGAACCCTGTGGGACACCACTATTGGTAGAGAAAGAGCTAGAGGTCGATCCCCGATAACAACTGCCATGGATCGGTTCTCAAAGAAGCTAGAAATTAGAGAACAAAGTGGGGGAGAGAAACCATAAGAAGGAATGTAGATATTTATAATTATTAATAATTTCTATTTTCTTTGACTATCTTATTTAATTCTTGTATTCCTTTTGCCCCCCCCCCCCCACCCCAAGTAAATAGGTAGCCCAGATGCCTATGATTACCTAATTTCTTTTACACTGATACTGGCAGCAAAATCGTAAGTATATATAAAAATAAAGAGAGGAGGAAGATTTTCATTAATAATTATAATATATTTTTAATAATAATAATACTGTAGTAATATCATAAAAATAATGATTACACGAGAAGTTGAAGTGGCTAACTGAAAGATGGTGTGCTAGTGGATGAGAAAATCGGGAAATATGGCAAGAATACAGTGGGGTGGTGGCAGACTTGGTTTATTTACTTTGGTAAAAAGTATGTAACTGGTAACAGACGTAAAACTGCAAATAATTGTACTGTATATATGAGATTTCTTTTCTTGAATGTAGATCCAATGTCTTGGCACTCTCCACTATATTTACGATGAGATATGTTGCCCAGAGACTACAAAAGGAAGGGGACCACTTTGTCGCCTCAGGTTTTGGTGTTTGTTGTTATAGTGGGCATACATGTCTTCTGGTGGGCAAGTCTGTTGTTGTGGATATACCATTATGTATGTATGCATGTGAGTGTATGCGTATGTAAGTATGTATGTGCGTGCGTATGTATGTATGTATGTGCGTGCGTATGTATGTATGTGCGTATGTATGTGACAAATTATATATTATTATCGTCTTCACCACTTACAAGCCAACTCTCCTTTCGGGCGGTTGGTATATCCAGTGTTGGTACAGGAGGAAACTGGAATCAGGGAAATTGTGATGTTCGGTAGAGGGTCACACTAACGTGTGTCCGTGCCGAGCAGGACTCAAACCCTCGACATATTGGTGAGATACGCACGTTACCACTGCACTTGACTACTAACACCTTACTGTACCATCAACAGAACAGTATATGCACTATGAAACTAAATAATACTCAAGTGGTGTGTGTACACAATACATATATAGCAAGAAAAATATAACGTTTCCGGTAAAAGTCCATTTGTTAGAGAAAACTCCATTTGTTTCTTATTGGTAGAAAATGGGTCTTTTCTCACGTAAACTGTTATATTACTGTAAAATAATGTTTACCTAATGGCCATCCTACCTAAAGTGACCACGTCAGAGGAATGAGGCTAGTGGACTGTGTAAGTAATTTCTCCCCTTCATTTCGATTTGGTATTTAAATTTTATAACTTTACATATAACTTATATATATATATTCACCGTATTACAGAATGGATATAGAATCCTTGGAAAGAATCCAGAGGAGAATGACAAGACTAATCCCGGGTATCAGGAACCTTGAGTATAGAGACAGGTTAAAGCATCTTAATTTGCACTCCCTTGAGAGACGTAGAGCGAGGGGCGACCTGATAGAGGTGTATAAATGGAAGGCAGGGCTAAACAAAGGGGACATTACAAAGGTACTCAAATTATCCAACCAGGAGCGAACTCGTAACAATGGTTTTAAATTGGACAAATTTAGATTTAGGCGTGAAATAGGTAAACACTGGTTTGGAAACAGAGTAGTGGATGAATGGAACAAGTTACCAAATATCATCATTAACTCGAATACGCTGAATTGCTTCAAACATAGGTTGGATGCTCATATGAGCAATAGGGGTTGGGTGTAAACGGGACTGCCCAGTATGGGCCAATAGGCCCGCTGCAGTTTCCTCCATTCTTATGTTCTTATGTTCTTGTTGGAACCATCAAAACTTAAACCATAGCCGAGGGCACACAAGGTATCATTGTCTAGTTGTTTAGAGGAGAGATTCACTACACAGTTGTTATTGGCATCCTTAGTCCAATCACTATTTCTAATAAGGAGTGCCAATTTGTGGTCTATCTTGGCTTGAAGATCAGAACGCTCACGTCTCAGGTTATCAAAACAGTAGTCCAACATGAACTTTTTCCAATAACTCGGTATGGTCATGATAAAAGCGCGCTTTTTTTGTCTTACAATACGGAAGGCTTCATCCACTTCAATTTTCTTTATTTCAAAATGTTTCTTAAGGATGATTTCTTGGAACTCATCAAAGGGGCGGTCAGACATCTTAAGGACACGTTGTGGGAGGATTGATCTTGGCATAACTTTTTCACTGAGGCATGTCTGGAGAAATTTCAAACGTATTTTCAATTTGTGGGCCTTGATCATCGAAGAGGAGTATTCAGTAACGAAAGGAGACAGTCCAGGACAGCTTGTAGAGAAGATGAAGAAGTGGCGCGTGGAATCCATTTATGCAAGTAAATCACTGTAGGTGCGCGTGATCTAGGTATATGCTGATAACCACCAGGAAAGAAGAAAACACGAAGTTCCCAAGCGCTTTCGTGTAATTCACATCTTCAGGGGTGAGTACAGACTAGATAGAGTAATGCAGAACAAGATGAATATATACAGAGGAGGGTGAGACCAGGTCCACAATGGTCAGGTAATGACCCTACTAATCTTTAAATGGCACACAACGGTTGGTGGTTGGGTCAGATGGGACAGTGACCCGCCCTCTCACCTGATCACAAATCTTCTTAATTACAAAGTTGTCCAGCTTGTACAAGCCGTTACTCAAATTCATGTTGAATGCTTCGGTATGTTTAATAAGACTAGATTCTATGATGTTCCTACTATCAATTGAATTACATGGTAATATTGAGGAGGCATTATCCCAGTCAATGCAATGCTTGTTATCCCTCAAATGAACAAACAGTGCATTGGATTCCTGGCCTGTCCTGACACTGTATTTGTGTTGTTTAATTCTAGTTACAAGATCTTTACCTGTCTGGCCTAAGTAAAACATATTACATTCCTTGCAAGGAACTTTATAAATGCAACCAATCGTTGTGGGGAGTTCTTGATTAACATTGTTAACAGCGCATGAGTTTTAAATGCCATTGCGTTTCCATTCTTTCCTGGTGGTTATCAGCATATACCTAGATCACGCGCACCTACAGTGATTTACTTGCATAAATGGATTCCACGCGCCACTTCTTCATCTTCTCTACAAGCTGTCCTGGACTGTCTCCTTTCGTTACTGAATACTCCTCTTCGATGATCAAGGCCCACAAATTGAAAATACGTTTGAAATTTCTCCAGACATGCCTCAGTGAAAAAGTTATGCCAAGATCAATCCTCCCACAACGTGTCCTTAAGATGTCTGACCGCCCCTTTGATGAGTTCCAAGAAATCATCCTTAAGAAACATTTTGAAATAAAGAAAATTGAAGTGGATGAAGCCTTCCGTATTGTAAGACAAAAAAAGCGCGCTTTTATCATGACCATACCGAGTTATTGGAAAAAGTTCATGTTGGACTACTGTTTTGATAACCTGAGACGTGAGCGTTCTGATCTTCAAGCCAAGATAGACCACAAATTGGCACTCCTTATTAGAAATAGTGATTGGACTAAGGATGCCAATAACAACTGTGTAGTGAATCTCTCCTCTAAACAACTAGACAATGATACCTTGTGTGCCCTCGGCTATGGTTTAAGTTTTGATGGTTCCAACAAGGGAGTCGACAGTGTTGACATAGCCAGAGCATTTTGCAATTTGGAGAAATTCAGTAATTTGACAAGTGAAGAAGTGAACATGTGTAAAGGTGTTGTGTATGCATCTATGTCCAAGCCTTGTGTTTCAAACTGTCCAGAAACATATATATATATATATATATATATATATATATATATATATATATATATATATATGTATATATATATATGTATATATAATATTTTTTTCAATAAACAACTGTTGTATATAAATATATAAATAAGTCACTCAGCATAAAAAACCAGCCAACGTAAGTGGACACTTCGCGCACAAAGCCAACAAGGGTAAAAAAAAGACAACCAGTATAAAAACCCAGTATATAAAGGTATGTAGTTTATAAAGCCACTGTGTAAAAAAGCCACTTAGCATATAAAGCCACCCAATGTATAAATCCGTCCAGCATAAAAGCCACCTTGCCTATCACATACTAACCATCTAACTCACACGTGCCATCGGAGATGATCACGTGCGGAAGGACGTCATCAACCAACTACACGTACCTGGTGAGCCCCAACTATCCCAGCACGTACAGCGACGCCAGCACGTGCACCATGAGCATCACCCGTATGGTCGACACCTGCCAACTCCGACTCGACTTCGAGGCCTTTGAGAGCTTCCCGCCTGACCAGTTCGGTGAGTTGGAGTTGTGTGCATCTGAAGTTCAACAGGTGGGTTTGAATTCAACAGGTAAATGTGAAGTTCAACAGGTGGGTTCGAGTTCAACAGTTAAATGTGAAGTTCAACGGGTGGGTTTGAGTTCAACAGGTAAATGTGAAGTTCAACAGGTGGGTTTGAATTCAACAAGTAATTGTGAAGTTCAACAGGTGGGTTTTAATTCAACAGGTAATTCTGAAGTTCAGCGGGGTAGGTTTGAGTTCAACAGGTGGCTTTTGATATCATTTGAAGGGAGAAATGATCCTCCTCTTGTGAATTACGTCCACCAAGTGTCTTAATGGCCTTTCTACTAATGATTTTCGTCCTCCAGGTGTGTGTAGCGAGGACCAGTTCACTGTGAACGGAGAGCGGAAATTCACCTATCTGTGAGGTACTGCACCGACCAACTGACACTTTAAGGTACACCCCGAAATAAACTCCTGTAGTTCAATAACACTGATAATTTCATGAGATTACTTACGGAGCAACTCGATTACTTGTAAATTGTAGATTAATACTTCCATAGCTGTAAACGAATATTTTTTTTAGAACTTTTAATGGAAGTCATTTGCATTTTCTAAGTGAACATATTCAGAGTAGCTGCCAGCTGCAAGTTTTAAGTCAAAATACTGTTCATATATTTACCAGCCCTTGACAAAACATCTTGTTTATTTGATAGTGAGTCCGTAACAGTTCCGAAGCAAAGTATCTCGATTTAATTTTCAAAGTACGAAACAATCATATATACATGGCGTTCACTATACAATGCTACTTCCCTGTAACGTTCTTCTTAAACGTCACCTTTACGTGAATAAGCGAGGTTTACACTTGCTTCTACTCTTTATAAAATGGCCACTATTATCCGCTGTTTTATGTTTCCTGTCATTTGTCTTGATATACATAATAATTAGTGAAAAGAGTAGTAGTGGCGAGCGTTCTCCGAAAGCCTGATTTTGTTTGACTTGGGTAGTCTTTATTCCATACGGGGTTTTTTTTCACTCACATCTTGAAAGTTAATGTTTTCAAGCAATTATATCTTTACTTACATTAAATTCGGCATTAAAGTGAGCCAGAATTGGGTATCCTTCAGTTTTATATGGATTTTTTTGCGATATATCAACATAAATCGAATATTATTATTGAGCCAGTGAGCTACAAGGGGGCGCAGCTTGTACCGTCAGCTAAACAAACAAAAAACGACTACAGTTTGTCTCAGTACACTTAACTGCTCAGAATACATTTATATTATAATATGACTAGTCTACCTTTTTCCAGTTTAATAAATGCTAAAAAGTACAACAAATAATGGCCCTGACGCATTGTGTGGCGAACAATTTTTGCGCTTAACATGTGGCTGGTCGACATTACTGTATACTGTGATCCAGTAATTGTTCATTCTCACCGCCAGGAGCACTGTTACCAACAACTTCCCATAGCGTCACTTGGGAGTTTCACGTCCTTCCGCTCTTGTTTCTTTAGTTCTGTATCTCATAATTTTTAATTGGTGATGGATGAGTGTAATTACCAAACTTGTCACGCGCCTTGAGAACTTGGTGCAATAATAATTATAAAGCCAACGGCATTAGTGCAATACTGTATTGTGTACATGTGTAATACGGCAGTCCAGTCTAGAGCGATTGAAGTAACAGCTTTCCTCAGTCCACAAAAACTAAAACTCTACAACGGTGTATAAAACTCCTGCCATATTGCTGCAGTTACGTGGAGAAAAATCATCCCACTTAAGGAACATTTATGGGATATTCTAAAAAAAACTAGAGTTAATTGGCCAGTTAAATTCCACATTACCCCGCCATTACGGTGTTAGACCGGGAATCCATCCGTACGCGATCCATGATCCGTATCCGTGTCAGTGAAAGATCAAATATTTGGGAAAAGGTTGAGAAGCATTCCTTGATCAGTTCAGTGTCCGTGAGGAATCGCGCAGTGTGTGATTTTTCACGGACACAAACGGCCACGGAAGCTGTTGTGGGGGCTACATGACCTACGGAAACTCAAGAGTATATTCTCAAACTATATTATTTTAACCTATTTCTTAGGTGTTTTTCCACAGCATCCACCATGCCCAAACGCAAGGACTCCAGCAGACTGACCAGCCAAGAAGTTTGTGAGGCTTTGGTGGAACTGGTCATAGAAAACCCAGCCATTTATGATGTCAGGTCACCTCAATATCGGGACTCCATAGTCGTTGCCAACATATGGATGTCTATAGCCATGGCGTTGAAAATTCCTGGTATAACTGGACTGTATGTATCGTAGTAAATCAATAAATCATATGGCACAGTCTTATGTAACTGGAAAGTTTTTGCTCTTCCTGTATTTAGTATGCCTCCATCCCAGTGTGTGGTTACATACCTCAAGCATATGGCTAGCCGTTGCCTCAGGCATACTGCCTCCCTTGTCTGGCTCACTTTCACCACAGATTCTTCCACCAGGTGGAGTACTTGCCTTAACTGCTCTCTAGTCAGTCTGCAGTAACGTTGAAACTGTTCCTCATCCAGTTCCAATTCCTTCTCTAGGTGGTAGTATGCACCATGCTTATGACAATTTTGAAGGATTTCATGGACCCACTACCTATGATTTCTTTCGGGGCCTTTTGATGTCTTCTGTGGAGGATAATACCAGCCATGAAAAGGAACTGCCTATGCTAATGTAATTTTTGACTCAGATGTCGGGACAACTTAAGGTGCGGTGACTTTCTGGAGGGAAAAGCAGACCTTACACTACATAATTTTCACTGATATATGGATGTTCACCTCACGGATAAGGACGCGGACAAGGATCACGTACGAATGGATGCCCGGCCTTGAAGCAACGTTTAGTGAGTCTGTACAAAAGAATTTCAACCGCTTCTCACTGCAAAATTGTAGACACTCGCCAACAAAAGTCCTGTTGCTTCACCTACCTCTTCATGAATCTCTAAGTTCATGAAGAGGCAGGTGAAGCAACAGGACTTTTGTTGGCGAGTGTACAGAAAAAACAGTTAGTTGACTTTTACATGATATCAGTGAGTTGTTTATGTATTGGATGGTGGCAACAGTGTTTAGTGGTGAATTAAATGTACAATGCGCGACAAACTATATTCCCAGTTTTGTCTGGTGATTTATTTAAAGCTGGCAACACATGATCAAGATTTACCTCGACTACATAATATGAACAGTTGGTATGCCTGACTGGGTAGCATGATTCAAGGATTATAACTAATATTTTATCAAAACACCACAAAATGGTTAATGTGGTAAATGATATACAATATTGTATTTCAGTCATGATGAGTGGAGAACAGGAATACCCTGAAAACTCAGGCTCTGTCCTCTCCAGGCCCGCCAAATAATCAAGTTTCCCCAAAAGCGTGTCGGAAGGCTCAAGTACTCTAACACGTTCATCCCAAACTGGGAAGATAGTTTGGTCGCTCACTGTTGTCTACAAGGTGGTACACAAACTGAGTTCCCATTTTCTTACTACAATCTGATGACAATGAGAGTAAACATTGAAAGACACTTGAGATAATCTCCCTCATGCACAAACATTAAATAGTCATCCATCTGTCATTAATAACTCACAAAAGGGAATTTAAAAACCTGTAACATCAAGAACTGTAACTCGTCACAAGTGTACCACGACCCTCACCACCCTGGGCACATCCGTCATCAACTGCCCTGACCTGTACAGACGGGTCAGTCAGTATCATCCCTAACCTACCTACCTGCCTGTCACCAGCCTCTACTGTCAGGTCAACGCCATTCCTACTTGTAACAGTGGAATCTCAGTGCCGGTAAGGTTTGTTTTTGTGGCTAGCCGTGTGTCCCAACCTAACCCGATGCAACCATTGGAAATAAATCTCAAAGTCTTAATGGGCCCCACTCATAAGAGGTTCCAATCCCTCATGTTAGGTAAAGTTATACGTTGGGGGTCTATTAGGACTGGGACCCATTTGACTTGGTTTTGCCCGATGATTAAATATAACTCTTGAAACATTATGAGAGCCCCCTAGCACAAGACAGAGTGCACCAAAAGTTTAGCCCTTTGGCATATGTTTTCACCAAATTTCAAGACACGACTTTTGTCTTTCATTGTACATGCATGCCAAGTTGTTTAGGCGACCAACAGTAAACGAAGGAATAATGCGTCTTTGTTGAAATTATTATGAAGAAAAAAAAGCGCAAAATAACAAATCATAATGATGACAACACTAAAGTAGCCGTCTGCGTTCCATCGTCAACAACCCGTCCTCATATTAAGTACCCACCACGCATGTCCCCCGTACCAGTTGGCGCTGTCACTACAGTACCTGCTGTTTGTGCTCAGGGAGAAAGACAAAGCATTTTGTAGCCGAAATAGTGTGGGAGTGTTATTACGTGATAACATCTTGTGGTGGGGTGTTGGGTTGTTTAATTACCTGCTGGGGAAGCCTGTTGCCTTTTCTTTCTTTCTTTTTTCATAAGCTTCCATTTAGTTTTCATGTCACCATAACTATCTATCTTACCGTCTGAGAGGCATAACCCCCCTCCCCCCCTAACCTTATAAATCCCTGACTTTTAATTGTCAGTATCTGGCAGTGGTCGAGCATAAGCAGCACTATACCTTGGAGACCGATTTTTTTAAATGTTTTATTTGAGGAGTTATGCGAGGATATACCAGTCGTGAAGATGAATAAAAAAATCACCTTGTGTATTGGTGGTTGGAAGCAAGGATTCTATACTCTAGGACAGGGGTCACCAAACTTTTTTCACAGTGGGCCGGATAACTGAAAGAATGACGAGCGCGGGCCGCATAATCATTCTGTTCAATACCTGCAAGCCAGAACGAAAGCTCTGGTAACGTCAGAGCGTAGGCGGAGCTACCACGAGCCGGGGAAGGACTTGGGATCCGGCCCGCGGGCCGTAGTTTGGTTACCCCTGCTCTAGGAGAATGGTTCATGGAATGTTAGTTTTTTATCCTCCCTCGACGGTGGCGCCACTAAGCGACTGCTAAGTATAGTAAATTAATTGCGCCGTATACCTGGTATTGTGCGATAACACCATATTATTCAACAAAAACAATTTATGTATAGTCTGTAGCCTGTAGATTTTTTATATCTGATTTTTAATATCTAGAAATAATTTCTCAAAGCAACACATTGATATTTTGCAGAAAGGGTTATTTTATCCTCCGCCACTGAACAGACTGTTAGCTACTTGGACGGTCGGTCATATGTCTGTTACGCACTGTTGAGAAGTCCTGGGCATGCACTGGTTCCAGAATGTATCTGAACCTGCTCCACTGAAGAGTCGGACTTGGCGCTGTTTGGGGGCCGTGCTATTTAAATATGAGTTGAGGCCCAATCCACCACACTAGTACTGATAGTTGAGGCCCATTCCACCCTACAAAGCACTGATAGCTGGGTCCAAGGCCGTATCTAGAAATTATGTTGGGGGGAGGGGGGTCCAGAGGACCAAAGTGCGGCTCGAGACATTTACTCTCAAAACAAAAAACAAATAATCATTTAATTATGTGCATTTTATTGTGGCATTAAAGGTGGATAAATTTTTGCATATAACAATGGTCTACAGCCAAAATGCTTCGGGAAACGATAATCAATCTTTACTAATTTGGGGGAGCGGAGTACAAAAATTATGCTTAAAATTGTCAATTGGCTCTAGTTATGAAGATATGGGAGCAGACCCGTAGCCAGTATCCTTGACTAGAGAAGGGGGATGGAGGCGAATAAACTTCTTTTTGGGGGGGACAGGCTTGTACTGAATGGACCAATTTTGCGGCTTTAATTGATTTTGGCACTATGCTTTTCTGACAACCTTGAGGACAGGAAGTGGATGATGCAATCAGAACTCAGGTATTACATCACCCTACTTACTGGATTGCAATATTTCATTTCTGGATGTCATACAGTGCATGAGTGTCATACTCCTTTCATAATGTCTCTTTTCAGTGTTTGCTTTTGACATTGATGATTTTTTAGCCAAATTTGAACAATGGTGCCTCGTAGTTGCGTGAGCAGTGCAGATAACTTTTGCTATGTTTGTGGAGAATTGACATTTGCATCACAAGTGTGCTGTAACTGCCTTGATTAGGAAAGCCTATCATCTTTATTTTGGCTGTAAGATTGGAGATCAGAGCAAGAGCTGGGGGCCCCTCACTTATGCTGCAATAATTGTGCAACGAACCTTCGCCAGTGGTCGAATCGGAAAAGGAAAGCTATGCCTTTTGCAGTGCGAATGGTGTGGAGGGAACCAACAGATCACGCAAGCAATTGTTACTACTGCATGGTGCCTCCAGTTAGGAAAGGTATTTGCAAGAAAAAGTGAACTTTACAATATCCGAATATAACATCTACTATACGCCCGGTACCTCACGGCGAAGGACTACCCATTCCTGAGCCCCCAGACTCATTCTCCCTGGAGTCAGAGGACGAAGAGGATGACGGAACCTGTGAGACCTTCAACTTCACAAGACCTGGATTTTGTTCATAACTTCTGAACCACACGAGATAACTCAGAATGAACTAAACGACCTTGTCAGAGATCTGGATTTCCCAAAGAGTAAGGCAGAACTGTTGGGCTCCAGACTGCAGCGGTGGAATCTCCTTGCTGAAAATGTTAGTGTGTGCAAGTTTCGTGACCGTCAAAAAAATTTCGCCCCATTCTTCATCACGGAAGCTGACCTTGTAGCTTGCAATGACATCGATGGTCTGACGGCAGCCCTCAGCATTATTCATTATCCTGAAGAGTGGAAACTGTTCATTGATTCATCGAAGTTGAGTCTAAAAGCTGTTTTGTTGCATGTTGGCAATGTGTTGCCATCAATTCCAGTTGGTCATGTTGTCCACATGAAGGAAACATATGACAGCATGAAGCAACTTTTGAACTGAATAAACTATAACAAACATCAGTGGCAGCTTTGTGGCAACCTGAAGGTTGTTGCTATCTT
Organism: Homarus gammarus; assembly: GCA_958450375.1. NCBI lineage: Eukaryota > Metazoa > Arthropoda > Malacostraca > Decapoda > Nephropidae > Homarus > Homarus gammarus. Next base: position 68,335 of record CAUDMG010000840.1, read on the forward strand.
ACTTGGACTGTAGCCGGGTAACACTAAGTATTGCTGTTTTATGTGTGAATGGGATAGTCGAGCAAGGACTTCTCATTACATTAAGAGGGATTGGCCGCTCCGACACTCATTGGAACCTGGAACAAAAATGTTCAGTATCCTCCACTTGTAAAATCGAGCAAGATTGTTACCACCCTTACACATCAAACTGAGCCTCGTGAAGAATTTTGTTTAGGCTTTGGATAAAACGGGGACAGCCTTTAAAGACCTCGGTGGTAAATTCCCAAAGCTCAGTGAAGCAAAAATCAAGGAGGGAGTTTTCGTTGGTCCACAGATCCTTGAGCTCCTCAGAGATGGGGAATTTGACTGTATCCTGAGTGGTGAAGAGAAGACAGCATAGAATGCTTTCCAGTTAGTGGCGCCCAATTTTCTCGGAAATACCAAAGCTGAAAATTTCAGGAGCTGGTGGAAAACCTGATGTTGCCCTATCAAAAATTGGGCTGCAATATGTCTTTGAAGATACATTTCCTCAATTCTTATCTGATTTTTTTCCGGCCACTGCGGAGCAGTCATCGACGAACATGGTGAACGTTTCCACCAGGACATCTTGGCGATGGAGAAACGTTACCAGGGAAAATGGAGCCCATCAATGACAGCAGACTACTGCTGGACAGTAGCAAGAGATGCCACAGAACTTTAATATAAGAGACAAGCAAAGAAGCGTCGGGTTTAATCAAGATAAGTGACCATTATATGTTACTAATATATTGTATACATGTATACAAGATGTGAAAACTTTAATTTTCTTTGAAACTGTAGCCAATCAATTGTTTTTGTGGTTATATTCGTCTTCAGGACCGCAAAATCCAAAGAGAAAACCATTTTATCTCCGAAGCACAAAGTTTTTCAAAATTTGTAGTTTTAAACACAAACATTACAACTCCTATAAAAATCCTATACATAATCAAAATCAGAAACTAAAATAGCTAATGTACACAGCACACAGCAACAAATAAAAATTTAAATTAAAAATTCTGTTATGCAAATCTAATGAAATTATTCATGAGGCAACATCCTCATGGTGAGTTTCCTATAACTGCTAGCCAATTGGTACATAAAGTAAGTTCCTTGAAACGAAGGACAGAATCACGTCTTTCAATCCAGCGTGTATCACACATACGAAGTAAATCATTATGAAGAGAAGAAGGGAGGTAATTGGATATTTTTTCTTTCAGATTCTGCATTCTTTGAGGAGAGGACCTGATTATAAGTACAAACAGCACCAAGTTTCCTATACAGTTGCGCACCATAGGTATGGCACACGACTTTTCTACAGCAAGATTTAGAGAACCTTTGGATACTGCGATATTATATGGGCACAAACTCCATTCATATGGCCAATCATGGATGGTACCGCATCATATCCTTGTCCAACCATTTTTTTCTGGATCAAGGTTCAATTTCTCTATTTGGCTCATAATTACTTGGGCAAGACCATGGCCAGTAACATCATACACAGGCACAAACTCAATAAAATCTTCCCTAAGTCCACTACAAACATCAACAAAGTATCGGGCACACAGTGAGAGTTGTTCTGTGCAAGAGATATCAGTCGTCTCATCTGCTAGAATTGAAAAACACTTTGCACACCTGATTCTGACCACAATAAAAAAGTGCGTTTTTTCTCAGCTGAGAAAAGATGCCCCGCTCCCTCCTCAAGAGTTACAGCTGATTGGCTGTTTCAAACCTGTCCGATTTCGTCCTGAAGTATTGATGTATTTCTAAATGAGTTTATTCATAATCGTTGGGATGACCGTTTCCGACGAGAAAGACATTTAGCTAAATTATATAAAGATACAATCATTCATTCTTTCAAACATAAATACGTAGGAAGTTTATCAGAAGTATTATACATGAATTAACATTTAAACTGTGATAGCAATTTCACGCTTTCGGAGGATGCATTTATTATATACTTATTTTTACCAACAATGAGGCATACTAAGACAAATTACATATCAGTAATTCTACATTATACAAAAACTAATATTTTAAAAGATTAGAATCACATTGAAATATTTACACGGCGTGAAGAGGCTGGAAATATGAAATTGTTCGCAGTCGCATTTCCCGCCTCTGCTGACGGTCGTATAAACATTTCAATGTGATTCTAATCTTTTAAAATGTTAGTTTTTATATAATATAGTATTACTGGTACGCAATTTGTCTCAGTATGCCTTATTGTTGGCAAAAATTTAAAAATCAGGGTAATATCTGAATTTTTTCAAAGATTTTTTTTAATGAGAGGAAGGGGTCCCATAATGATTGCCTGTGGGGGGGGGGGGCTATGTGACAGCCATGGCACTTGAGGCTTCTTCCCACCTTAAATTGTGACTTCTTGTAGGGCGGGCATCCGCCAATTCCAGGTATGAACACTCGACTGAGTAATGTCCTCTGAGGTGTTTATAAACTTACAGTATATTAAGTCACCCCTTGCCCGCCTATAATATATATTAAGTAACTGCAAACGTATCAATTTCTCTGGGTACCTGAAGTGCCGTAGTGCAAGCAGCACAAGTCTGGTTACGAGAGGCGGACCATCAAGGTAACTAAATACTTCTCGTAAGACTCACTAGCTTAGTTGCTTGATTCACATTCTTCTCACAGTGGCTCGAACACTTCAGTGGCTAATCTTCAGGTGAAATAAACTGGGGTGTCTAATCTACAGTAAAATAAGCTGGGATGTCTAATCTACAGTGAAATAAGCTGGGGTGTCTAATCTACAGTGAAATAAGCTGGGGTGTCTAATCTACAGTGAAATAAGCTGGGGTGTCTAATCTACAGTGAAATAAGCTGGGGTGTCTAATCTACAGTAAAATAAGCTGGGGTGTCTAATCTACAGTGAAATAAGCTGGGGTGTCTAATCTACAGTGAAATAAGCTGGGATGTCTAATCTACAGTGAAATAAGCTGGGGTGTCTAATCTACAGTGAAATAAGCTGGGGTGTCTAATCTACAGTGAAATAAGCTGGGGTGTCTAATCTACAGTGAAATAAGCTGGGGTGTCTAATCTACAGTAAAATAAGCTGGGGTGTCTAATCTACAGTGAAATAAGCTGGGGTGTCTAATCTACAGTGAAATAAGCTGGGGTGTCTAATCTACAGTAAAATAAGCTGGGGTGTCTAATCTACAGTGAAATAAGCTGGGGTGTCTAATCTACAGTAAAATAAGCTGGGGTGTCTAATCTACAGTGAAATAAGCCGGGGTGTCTAATCTACAGTGAAATAAGCCGGGATGTCTAATCTACAGTGAAATATGCTGGGATGTCTAATCTACAGTGAAATAAGCTGGGGTGTCTAATCTACAGTGAAATAAGCTGGGGTGTCTAATCTACAGTGAAATAAGCTGGGGTGTCTAATCTACAGTGAAATAAGCTGGGGTGTCTAATCTACAGTAAAATAAGCTGGGGTGTCTAATCTACAGTAGAATAAGCTGGGGTGTCTAATCTACAGTGAAATAAACTGGGGTGTCTAATCTACAGTGAAATAAGCTGGGGTGTCTAATCTACAGTAAAATAAGCTGGGGTGTCTAATCTACAGTAAAATAAGCAGGGTGTCTAATCTACAGTGAAATAAGCTGGGATGTGTAACTCTCAGGTGACCCAGTACACAACAGGTATGGCGTTTCAGACAGGTGAAGATACAGACGACGTTGATTCAGGTTAAGTGATCAGCTTTGGTGATGTTAATGTCAGGGTGGCAGGAAGTAGTTGAGCCCACTATACACACACCACAGTGAGGACTGAACCAAACATGTAACGGGAATTGTGGTGTGTGTCGCCTTGTCTTGCCGGAGGGAGGTACAGAAGAATAAGTGAGGGGAGGGGAAGAAGGCATAGAGGAAGGGTAAATGGGTGTGTGGAAAAGGGAGAAGGGAATAAAGGTTGAGGGTGAAGGAAACAACTGGAAGAAGGTTAGTAGGGTGGAGTAATAGAGGAGGTAAACATGAGAGAAGAAGACTGGAAATTGTAAAGAGAAAAAATGGTACGTTTTAGGAAATGTTAGGAGGATGTAGGGAGGAGATAAACACAAGGGGGGGGGGGGTGAGTGGCGTGAAGGAGGGAGGGACACCTATGACCAGCTCAGTTACACACGTGCAACAGACCCTCTGTCGCCCCCGTCCTCGACACAACAAGGACCTCTCTCTTCCGTCGCAACTCTTGGCCGTCGGTTAGTGACTCTTGGGGTAAGATATCAGTGACTGGACGGACTTTGATAATGGAATGACTTGGTGACTGAAATTTAATGTTATTAACTGAACGACTGTTTCGTTAACTGTTTACCGTTCTTGGTAACATCGCTCTGTCAGACAGCTGCTTGGTGGAAGAGACACCCTCACTACTCTTCGTGACTGAATGAAGAACGTTTCCAGTATTGTAAGTTATAACACATGAGATATTAGCTTTTATCTTTGCATCCCTGTTACATCTTGTTCTATTGTCCTCATTATTAGTTACTAATTAGTATAGTTCAGTAATGTTCACATCTCGACGAAAATCACGTATACTGTATACATCACCATCATTGTTGACAAGTGATAGTATCTCGCCGGTTTTGAAAGCAATTGCCTATGCGTTAACAAGCGACCGAATCTCGCATACCTGATCAACAGCACGTTGATTTTAATGCCCCTTGAGCATTGGAGGGGGGATATAAAGATTTCCCCCTGTCCGCCCATCCGTCCCCACCCGTGTGTCAGTTGGATTAAGATAAAAGTATCCATTATATTTTCAACCACCAAGCTTGACTATAATACCAGTGAGGATGAGGATACAAGTCTCAGATACACGCCTCCTTGTTATCACCTGATAGCGACGGCGACGCAGGCGAAGGTGAGACGCCAAACTGCGATGAATGAATGTGAACTCTCGATAGGGGCTGGAAAGGGCAGCTCTGGATAGCTCGTGAGAATTCGAAGAGGTAAGAAAATCTCGTGAGTAAATGTTTGGGATTTATCCTTGTTTCACCATCTTTCCTACCTCGCCATTTTTTACCTTCTTCACCATCACTCCCACTACACCTCAGCTACACTTAACCACAATAATACACTTATTTATTGTTGTAAAATATCAAAAGTAGTGTCCCTGTAGTGAAGGAGTTAATGGAGACCGTGCATTAACGCCCTTAGTGTATTGAATTAGCACACGTGAGTAACTTATTTTATCGCCTGAGTAAGATGTCTTAATCCCTTAAACAAAGTGTTACATTTCCTTTTATTTCTATTGGGTTCACGACTAAAATAGCTATTTACCATAAAACATTTTCCTAGACTGGTCTAAAATCTGGGTAAAACACAAGTTTTTACAATAGATTTTAGAATCAATAATGACTAACTAAATAGGAGGTTTGTTCAGTATGAAAATTTACCAAACACAACATATTATTATTAAGCCTACAATTAATTCAACTGCAATATACAATACTTAACGTAATGGAACAGGAACACTAAGTGAAAACAGTTCACGCAATACAAATAACAAAGTACTCATCACTATGGAGAAGGTGAGACCCACAGCTGGCAACCATATTGTCCACAAGTAGACTGAATTTTCCAGATGGTTAACCCAACACCAAACCTCGAACGAATGAGTCGAAGCATTAACTAAAACTTCGACAGCACATCCACTGGGCAATAAGATGGCCCAATGTAGCGACTCTCGGGACTCTCAATCACCCTTTGTCCTTAACCACGAGATGCCAACAACTACCATACAACATTGTGAATGGCTGGTTTATCACAAAGGTAAATGAATACACAAAATCTAAACTAGTAAAATTATTACATGATTCCCAGAAACAAATTACAAATAAGAGAACATAGGCCTACATATGAAATTCAATTACCAAAGTTCGTCGCAATAGCTGTGAATGTTTTAGGTTACGAAAGATTCATTACAGTGAATGTCCCAAAACTATAAATGTTCCCAAGATACGCACCCAACTACTACCGGTGTTTCTAATTGCGTTTGTTCCTTTGCAAATTATTAATAAGCGGTACCACTCACTACCACCTCCATCACAGTGTTTCTCAGATGTCACCATAAATCATCACCACCTCAACATACCCTCACCACCATCTGCTCACCATCCCCCAAAACCCTCCAGAGAGGAGCATGAAGCTGAGTCACCTGCTGACAGTACAGTGGTGGGTGACGGTGATGGCCATGGCTCGCCTTGTAGACCGACCTACACTCCACACAGATCAAGGTAAGTCACTTTTGAATCAACCCTCATAATAATGCAATAATAATCATAATAATAATATCCCACTCCACCCATGAATTGCAGTACGAGTTGCGTTATTATTTACCTGTGTTAAGTCTAATGCGCGAATAACCGGGATCCGATGTCATTCACCGAAATGTGTTATGATTGTACAGTCAACGCTTGAATCATCAAGTACGTTATGTAGATACAGTAAACACATGAATAATACATCGTGATATGCATTACTATGGAAAATCCCCTCAAAAAGTCCGTGTCCTCGGCAATCAGAATGAACCGGTAGAGCGAACCCTGCTGGTCCTCTCATTCAGTTTTGATTTTCAACCACAGAACAAGTGGAGCTTCTTATAGCACGCGTTAAACAGGTGAACGGAAATAAAGTCACATGACTCGTACACATTGACAACACAATTTTTTATAAGAGTACCACATAGAAGAGTACAACCTTTCTCACAAGGATAGGGAAGGTAGGAAGGGGGGAGGGGTCGCACTCTTCGTCAAGGATACATTAAAATGAAAATGTTGTATTAATAATTCAATAAAAGGTGATATAGGAACAGAGTCTGCATGGGTAGAAATTACGGAAGGAAGAGAAAAACTAATTATGGGAGTGATTTACAGCCCCCCCCCCCCCCCCCCCCAAGTCTTGGGAAAGAAGCAGCTCAGCCCATATGGCAGGAAATGAGAAGGGCAGCAAAATATAACAACCTGTGCATTATGGGGGATTTCAACTTCAGAAATATTGACAGACAACATTGTAGGTGACTATGAATCTGAAGACTTCCTAGATGCAGTAAAGGACAATTTTTTGAAACAACTAATTACAGAACCTACTAGAGGTGACAATATATTAGTCAAAATATTAACAAATAAAGAAAATATTATCAGAGATATCACAGTAGGGGAAGGACTAGGTAACAGTGGTCACAGAGAAATCAGGTTCACCCTAAATTGAGAAACGAAAAACAATGACAATATGGTCAGAGTCCCAAACTTTCGGTTGGCGTATTATCAGGGGTTAAGAAGGTACCTAGGTGAGGTCACCTGGGAACAGTCAGGTCAGTCCCCAGTAGGAAAGGGTGAGGTCACATGTGACACCACAATTGATCATGACTATAATATATTCACTCGTATACTATGTAAAGCACAAGAACAAAATATACCATACAGAAAAATTAGGTCAAATAAGAATGAGCCAAGGTGGATGACCAGAAAACTTAAACATGACATAGGAATAAAGAAAGGAATATATAAGAAATTAAAGGGAGGGGAGGAGCAGCTCAGAAGTAGGTATAATGAACTATCTAGGAATGTTAAGAAAAATGTAAGGAAAGCAAAGAGAGACTATGAAATCAGAATAGCAAGAGAATCCAAGGCGAATCCCAAGGGATTTTTCCAGGTATATAGAACAAAGGTCAAGGACCAAGATGGGCCTTTAAAGTCAGGGAGGGGGGAAGTGATCGATGGCAGTAAAGAAATAAGCAAAGCAGTGAACAGCTACTTTTTATCAGTTTTCACAGAAGAAATTCGGGAGGAAATTCCACAGGTGGAACTGATATTTAGGGGAAAGGAAGTAGAGAAATTAAAGAATATCACTATCAGAAAAGAGGATATTCTTAAGAGGATAAATAAATTAAAGAAGACAAAATCCCCAGGGCCGGATGGAATTTTCCCTCGAGTCTTGAAAGAGTGTAGGAAACAGATTAGCGGACCCCTCGTAAATTTATTTACAAAATCATTAGACACAGGAGTTGTGCCAGACTTGTGGAAACAGGCAAATGTAGCACCCATATTCAAAAAGGGAGACAGAGCATCAGCGTCAAATTACCGGCCGATCAGTTTGACGTCAGTAGTGGGGAAATTTCTTGAATCAATTATAGCAAATAGAATCCAATCTCATTTGGAGAAAAGCAAATTAATCTACGACTCTCAACATGGGTTTAACAAAGGGAAAATCTTGTCTAACAAATCTGCTGACGTTTGTTAGGAAAGTCTTCGAGGTAGTAGATAATGACGAAAATTACGATGTTATTTACTTAGACTTTAGCAAAGCATTTGACAGAGTACAGCATTCGAGGCTTCTGAGAAAAGTTAAGGCTCGTGGTATCGAGGGGAAAGTTTTAAATTGGATAAAATCATGGCTCACTGATAGAACGCAGAGGGTCAGCATAGACGGTGTTAAATCTGAGTGGAGCTGTGTAACCTGTGGGGTTCCCCAGAGGTCAGTGCTAGGCCCACTCTTGTTCATAATCTACCATAAACGATCTAGATACTGGGACCAGCAGCGACATACGCAAGTTTGCGGATGACACCAAAATAGGGCAGCAGATTAATTCAGGGCGGGATGCAAATGCACTACAGGAAGACTTAAATAAACTGTAGGAGTGTTCAGAAAAATGGCAACTGAAATTCAACACCAGCGAGTGCAGCGTACTTAACATTGGAAGAACAAATACTGTCAATGTATACAGCCTTAACATTAACCTAGAGAAGTCGACATGTGAGAGAGACTTAGGGGAACTTGTAAGCCCGGACCTACGGCCTAGAAAACAGTGCGTTAATGTTCGAAATAAGGTAAACAGAGTATTAGGTTTTATATCTAGAAGTTTAAGTAATAAGAATGCAGAGGTCTTATTGCAACTATACCTTGCGCTAGTCAGGCCGCACCTCGATTATGCGGTTCAGTTCTGGTGCCCTTATTATAGAATGGATATCAATTCACTAGAGTCGGTGCAGCGAAGAATGACGAAAATAATTCCGGAACTTAGAAACCTTCCATATCAAGATAGGTTAAAGAAACTAAACTTGCATTCCCTAGAAAGACTAAGAGTGCGGGGAGATATGATAGAAGTATTTAAGTGGGTGAAAGGAATCAATAAAGGGGATATAGATAAAGTTTTTATAATATCCGATCAGGATAGGACTTGTAGCAACGGATTTAAGTTGGATAAGTTTAGAAGGGAGATAGGAAGGAACTGGTTCACAAATAGGGTGGTGGACGGGTGGAACAAGCTTAGCAACTTTATAGTAAGTGCTGGAAAGTTTTAAAAGGAGGCTAGATAGATTCATGGATGATAGAGAGTGGTAGTAACTCTCGACAGGAGCTGCCATGCACAGGCCAACCGGCCTATTGCAGACTCCTTATTTTCTTATGTTCTTTCTTATGTTCTATAAAACTACCTCACTATAGTCACGAGGTAAACCCAGGACCTCCACGTGAGAATAGGGGGTAAAATTTCAAATAGGGGACGCTAGGGGACGCTATGGCACCACAAGAACTTAAGAGACTTCGTTGGCTTACAAACATGCTCCTTCGTCTTACTAAGTAACGTTTTTATTATATCTTACCGATATCTCATGAACTGGACAATTGGTGTGAAAGAAAAATTTAATAAAATTCACATATGTAAAAATCACTTTCATATCACAATTACAACAAACAGTAAAGATTCGGAAAAGGTGGACCACAGACATTGCTAATAAATAAGGTTTTCCTATTGTGTATTGTGGGGTTTCATGATAATCTGACCCGTTATGGAGGTATGACCCCCCCCCCCCATTACCAACAATATTGGCTGCACAAAGTGGGCAGAGGGCTTTGAGGTAGAGGGAAATTGTAGAATAAAAACACGCAAAAAATCCTGACGAAACGAAACCTCCTAACCAGAGAAACCAGAGAAACCAGAACCTGACCTGACCTAACCTCCTAGTCTGGGGGGGACCCCCATTGTGTAAAAAACTTACCTTAATTAACAGATGTTAGAGGATAATGTGGTGCTACTTGTCTGAGGAAGTGGTGTAGTAGCCTTCTGATCGTTGTATTCAGCTTGGAATATGTACAGACCAAACTATTGTCAGTAATGTTCCTTCTTATTGCCGGCATGAAGCACCCAACTCTTGTTATCCTTCCCCAATCGTTCTATATTTTACGTATGAACAACTGTAACACTTGTAGCACTTCACAGAGGTTGACAGAATACCGTCAACCTTAAAAATATCAATGGCAGCGGCTTCATTTTCAAATACACGATAAATAGTTTGCCGTGCTGAGATAAACACACCAGCACAGAGCGAAGCCATTTTGCTACTGGCTTCATCAAATTCGCATCGAGAGCAACGCTGATTGGCTAGACAAAGTCACGTGACACCGAAAGCAACGCTGATTGGCCAAGGCTGCCGTAATTCCAACTGTGTTTTACCAAACGCTCTGATTGGTTATCTTCCTCGCGTTGTGACTGGCTACGAGACCATGACGTCATAAAAACGTTTTCTTTGTTAAATGGGTTCATACCTGTATGTAGGATATCAGTAACAATAAATATCCTTTTTACTATATATATATATATATATATATATATATATATATATATATATATATATATATATATATATATATATATATATATATATATATGACTCCAGGTCATATGCATCACTCGGGCTCATCACAGATTTCGCATAAGATACATGTATAAATGAAGCTAAGAAACGTAATACACACCACAAATTTATATAGGCACTGATAATTTTACAATAAGACAAAAAAAGCCGGTTTTTTCTAAAAACCAGTTTTTGTGATATGGTCAGGAACGCGACGTCAGCCAATGTTACCTAGGTATGCTAAATCCTAGCCAATTCGCCAGGCTACATACAGGCAATTAAAACATCTAATAATTACTTGATAAGTAATATTAGGACACGTCACTACCTGGCATTTAATTGCAATTTGAAATTACCGCCTCTAGCCTCATGCAATAAGACAAAAAAATATAGTTTTGATGCAAAAATTACTCACTTTATTTAAACATGAAGTCCAGTCGTCTTGTTTTGTTGGCGAACTCGTGTAAAATCCTGTCGTGCAGCTCCTTCTTGTTGTCCAAGTCGTTCAAGAGGCTTTTCTCGATGGAAATGCGAGCCAGTGAAGATAGCCGTTCTTGGGCCATTGTGCTTCTCAGATATGAGCGGATTCTATCTAACGTTGAGAAACTTCTCTCATTAGCGACTGATGTTACGGGGATGGTTAGCAGCAGCTGAATTAGTTTAATGGATTCCGGCATAGCGGAAGTCAACTCCAATTTATAGAGTAATTCTAAAATGGAGTTGATTGACTTGCACTTTTTGAAGTCACTGTCAAAATACATATATTTTAGCTCGTTCACTAAGCTCTTGCAGTCAAAAATACAGGGGTATTTGTTTTGTAGAGAGTCCATATGTTGCATGGGAAATGAGTTAGCAAGCTCTTCAAACTTATTAACGTCTAGTAATTCAAAAAATGCATACTCCTGAATGCCAGCAAATCGCTCTCGCAAGGACATTAGAATGTTATCAATTATTTCAAAATACGTCGTTTTGTAATTAACTTGTGCACCCCTGACTCTTTTTCTAGCACTATGTCTTTCTCCATTTCTATGTTATGGGTAGAAATAAAAATAAAACAACTGATCTTTACACACAAAGAACAGAAGCACAGCAAACAATCAAAGAACAACAGTGTACCCTGCTGCAAACGTCAGCGAACTGGCAGATGCCGTGGCTGGTAAGAGAAGCGTGCGAAGAGGTGCCAGTTAATCTTTTACTCCTACCAGGCTATTTCCAGTTAGCCCTAGTTACTGGACATTTTTTCGTTCCTGTAAGAATATTGTAGAACGGAAACATTTCATAGAATGGAATTTAAATCCTAAGCTCTATAGAAAGCTATTGTTAAAAAAAAGCTTGGATTTGAATTACTTCTAATTTTCACGATTAGGGACAACAGCTGGGGCTTTAACTTATAAGCCTGAGTCAGGCATGAGTGAACGATGTCAAGAGACTATCTGCCACGAACGATATTTTTTGACACTTGTGAGCTATAGGACGACCGCCAGACACTGAACGGTGATATATGAACTGCGACCAGGCTCCCTGTAATCAGCCAGTGTTGGCAGATTACATAGAAAGTAGATACTCGTTCATTTGACCAAATCTAGGACTCGGGCTAAGCCCGAGGAGCCCGAGTGCCGGAGTCGCCACTGATATATATATATATATATATATATATATATATATATATATATATATATTTCATGTAGATCCACAATGAAAACGTGGATAAGATAAATCTTGATAAAATCACACGGGGGAAAGGGAAACAACGGAGGAGCACCTTAGCTTTCGTCTTGAATAAAGACGAAAGCTAAGGTGCTCCGTTGTTTCCCTTTTCCAGTGTACAGTGTACTACAGTGACGTCACGGTCTACCGACTACATCATCGAATTTCATTTTTTTTACCGTGTAGCAGACGAATTTCCGTCAAACGGCAGCACTGTGACTGGCTAGACACATGACACCAAGACTTTCAGTGATTGACACGTTAGTCAGATGGACACAGTTTGTCCCATCAAAATGTAAGTTTTTGGGTGAAATTGAAGTCCAAAATACCAGAAAAATATAAATTTGCAACTGAAGCGTAATATTTAGTTTTGCTCTATCTCCCTATATTAATATAACAACGAATTTCCGTGGTCGAACTTTTTTTAATCTTAACAAAAACATGAGTATGGTGCACACATGGAGAATTATTATTAAGCAACATTTTTACATGACTTGTGGCTGTGACATGCACTGTTGCCTTTCAGACACGAGCAATGAAAGCTCCTTATGCACGAAATACCACAAACAAATATTATAATAAATAGTCAAAGAAGATGCAACCTAACTGACATCTTATCGTCCACCACCGGCGGCGGGAATGTATAGAACTGCTTCACGCATTATTTTACTAAAGGATTGGATCACTTGTTATAATATGAATTTACACAGCTTAGTGTGGTGGTCTGATCCCCCACACACGAGACGTAGGTGCGGGGGCTCGGAACAGTGCACACAGCTCGTCATAATGATGAAGGGCATAATTTTCATCTGTATTAAGAAGGACATTCTTCCCTGAGAACTTCAATAACCTGCCATCTTCACCAGGAGAGAGCGAGAGAGAGAGGTGACAACATCAATGAAAGAAGTGAGGAATCATTTCTTTGTTCTTATATTTTTTTCACTATTACATTCAAGACGGAATGTGAGAGGAAATGTGTATAACATCCTCAGGTAAGGGACAATATAACCAAGAATACTCACAGGTGTGTGTAGTTCAGGATCCCAACACTGCTGGTGCTGCATTATGTCATTTAGTTTCAATACTGACTCGTTGGGAAGGTGACACTAGTTTTGAGGTGATTGAACTGTACAGTACCAAAGAGCTTTATTTACATATACTATACGCATGAATTAGAATACAGGTTAAATAAGCGAAAGATAAGTACAGGTAAAATCACTCATTAGTCCCAGTGTGTGTGTGTGGTGGGAGGTGGGGGAGGTGTCTGCTGCGGTCTCCCCTTACAAGTCACGGAGAAAACGGAAGGTGGGTTTACTTATACTCGTCATGGGGAAGAAAATTAACTGATGATTATACGTTGTGTGGTAGTGTTGCCTGGTTGATGCTCCCACACGCCCATCACTTGTATTTTTAACGCCTGCACGCCCATTTGACACACACACACACGCCCGTCACTATAACTTATATATCCAAACGCCCAAAACTGTAGCTTGACGCCCGCATGCTATATAACTCCTCACGCCAAGCATTATGCTCATTTAAACCCACGCCAATTATTGTAGTATGACGCCCACACGCCCATATAACTCCCATGCTATCACAGTAGTTTAAACCTGCCCTCTCTCAAACGCAGAAAAGCTACATGCCAGTGCAAACCACATTTCCACATAACCCACACGTCCATGCAACTCACACGTCTACATTACACACACACTCATTCAACCCACACGTCCACATAATTCACACGCCCGTGCAATCCACACACCCATACAACCCATACACACAAAGATCACACAAACACACATAAAACACACACTTAAAAGGTAATTACTGTATGCATTCTTTTAGTTATTGTCGTCACCTGAACGTGCAACAGGAATATTACAAAAAAAAGTATAATCGTTGTAACCTGGCGGCTGGAGCGACTATTTCTCAACGATTATGTGTATTTTAGGACCGTGTGTGTGTGTGTGTTTGTTCGTATATAGTATATTATACTAGTGGTCTATATAATCACTTTTATCCAAATTAAAATCACTTCCACGCGTCAATACAAATCCCAAATTGCAATATTATTGTTTATTAAATAGATCGACTTTCACCTGGTTTTTATTACATAAGAACATAAGAACATAAGAATGGAGGAAACTGCAGCGGGCCTATTGGCCCATACTGGGCAGTCCCATTTACACCCAACCCCTATTGCTCATATATCCATCCAACCTATGTTTGAAGATATCCATCGCATTTGAGTCAATAATGATGTTTGGTAACTTGTTCTATTCATCCACTACTCTATTTCCAAAGCAATGTTTACCTATTTCGCGCCTAAATCTAAATTTGTCTAATTTAAAACCATTGTTACGAGTTCGCTCCTGGTTGGATAGTTTGAGTACCTTTGTTATGTCCCCTTTGTTTAGCCCTGACTTCCATGTTTAGCCCTGACTTAAGAAAGATAGATGTGTTAAGCGTGTCAGCATAAATAGAGATGTGTGGTGCAATGTAAATATTTAATATGGCCGTTTATTATTATCATTATTTTTACAGATATTATTTAGTAGTAGCAGTAGTAGTAGACGTCAGTGCTCGAGGATTCTGAACGCGGGGACAGCGAGCCTTCTTCAACATCAGGATTTTTGATCCCATGGCCGCATGTCACCGTAACTTAGCTCTCGATGCTGCATACAGGAGGAACGAGAACGACAAGATAAGGGCATACGGGGAGAGAATTCAGAACGTTGATCAAGGCAGCTTCAATCCTTTAGTGTTCACAACCTCTGGAGGGATGGGACTAAGTGCAAGATGCTTCTACGCCAGACTTGCAGAGGTGATATCCGAACAGAAGCAGCAGCCCAGAAGTTATGTTACAGCCTGGATGAGATGTCGACTGTCCTTCTCTCTCCTTAGGTCTGCTTTGCTCTGACTCAGGGGAACGAGAGCATCGGCCCCAAAGCCGACAACAGTTGCAGTTATTGACTATGAGGCAACAGTCACTGAATGCGGCATAGATCTGCGGCTCAACTAACTCAACACAGCTAGGATAGCTACTTATGTATTAGGTTATTTATTATTAAGGTAATAAAATGGTGGCGAAGGTATGGCTATTGGGAAAGGCTGGAGGCCATTTAAATACAAAAAATAGAAGTAGTAGAAGTAGTAGAAGTAGTAGTAGTAGTAATAGTAGTAGTAGTATTTCCTTAATATTACAAATCTTCACTTCTGTATCACTGAAAACCTACACGTCTCTTTTCTTTTCTCTTTTTTGGGGGTTATGTGAACTGTTGAGATGCACTACTACCACTACTACTGTTGATACTACTACTACTTTTTTTTTAACGTGGCCTCCAGCCTCCTCCACCTCCATTTTATTACCTTAAAACTAAATATCCTAATACAAAAGAATTCTCTCCCCATATGCCCTGATCTTGACACTCTCGTTCCTCCTGTGTGCAGCAGCATCGAGAACTTGGTTACAGTGACATGCGGCAGTGGGATAGAAAATCCTTATGTCAAAGAAGGCTCGCTGTCTCCGCGTCCAGAATCCTCGAGCACTGACGTCCACACGGGCTTCGTTGGATGTGTTTGAAGTCCTGTGATGGAAGTTTTCACCGTCCAATGGAAGGAGGGTTGGTTCTACCCTGACATCATGGCAGATTTCCTTCAACATAATTGCTGTGAGATCACTTACTTCGTCATGCCTCACGCATATGATGCCCCCTTTCTTGCACACTATGGTGTGGTCGATGTCATGAGATGAGCCACACACGACAACAACTACAACTACTTTTTTTTAAAATGTGGCCTCCAGCCTCCCCTAATAGACACACCTGCGCCGCCATTTTATTACCTTAAAATTAAATATCCTAATACAAAAGTAGCTACCCTAGCTGTGTTGAGTTAGTTGAGCCGCAGATCTATGCAGCATTCAGTGAATGTTGCCTCATAGTACTTTTTTTTTTAATGGCATCCATCCTCCTCCTATAGCCATACCTTCACCACCATTTTATTACCTTAAAATTAAATACCCTCATATTACTACTACTACAGTACATTACTATTATCACTACTACTACTACTACCACCACCATTACTATTATCACTACTATTACCACCACCACTACTACTACTACTACTTTTCTATGTGGCCTCTAGCCTCCCTCAATAGCCACACCTTCGCCATTACTATTATCACTACTATTACCATTCCTATTAATGCTAATATTAGTACTACTAATATTTTTTTTACAATGTGGCCTCGAATCTCCCCCTTTAGACATACTTTCACCACCATTTTATTACCTAACTATCCTAATACAAAAGTAGCTACTCCAGCTGAGTTAGTTAAGTTGCAGATATATGCGGCATTCAGTGACTGTTGCCTCACAGTCAATATCTGCAACTGTTGTCGGCCTTGGGGCCGATGCTCTCATTCCCCCGAGGCAGAGCAAAGCAGACTTAAGGAGAGAGAAGGACAGTCGACATCTCATCCAGGCGGTAATATAACTTCTGGGCTGCTGCTTCTGTTCGGATAGCACCTCCACGAGTCTGGCGTAAAAGCATCTTGCACTTGGTCCCATCCCACCAGAGGTTGTGAACACCAGAGGAGTGAAGCTGCCTTGATCAACGTTCTGAATTCTCTCCCCGTATGCCCTTATCTTGTCGTTCTCGTCCTTCTGTGTGCAGCATCAAGAGTTAATTTACGGTGACATGCGGTCATGGGATAAAAAATGCCGATGTCGAAGAAGGCTCGCTGTCCCCCCGCGTCCAGAATCCTCGAGCACTGACGTCAACACGGGCTTCGTTGGATGTGTTTGAATGCCTATGTCGGAAATTCTCACGGTCCAATGGAAGGAGGGTCGGTTCTACACTGACATCACGACAGATTTCCTTCAACATATTTGCTGTGAGATCCTCTGCTTCGTCATGCCTCATGCATATGAAGCTCCCTTTCTTGCACACCATGGCATGATCGACGTCATAGGAAGAGCCACACATGCATTGGGAGGGCAAACTTTCTACTGGCCTACTGTAACTTAGAGCAATGGCATCTATAAATTCTTGTTTATTGAGACTGAAACCATTTGCCCTTAACGGTAACGTAGTTAACCAATTCGAGGCACCTACCTCCTGCGCTAGAGCTACTTTTTTTTTCAAATTCTCTGGTACTTGCAGCATCAGTTGCTGCAATGTATCACTTTGGCCGTGCTGTCGTTCTGTCGTAATGGACCTTCGAATCTTGTTTACTTCGCTGGTATCCACCTCACCTGTTGCATTCTGAGCTATTATGTGGTCCGTAAGGGCTGCCGTGAGTTTAACTGAGTTTTGATGTTCGGTGGCAGCAATCTCCTCTGGATTGGTCAATCCCATTCCTCTCAGTCTCGGTGGTAATGCAAGGAGTGATCTTTCTGCTGGGGTTAAGTGAAGGTGTTTCACTATTTCGGGAATGAAATTGACGCTGATAGCTTCTTCCAGAGGGTGGAGGAGGGGTCCGATATCAATTATAGTGCACATCAGGTAGTTCCAGCGATGCTTGACTCCATGGGTGAATGCAGCAAAAGCCGCATGTGGTTCTGTGTTAGCAATATCAGAGCTTGGATCTCCCTAACCCACTCATTCACCTTTCCCGTTACGTACTCGGTTTTGAAGTCCGTCGTGCCGATTATTGCGCCTAGGTGTCTTTGGCCATCCTTAGTTATTTTTACCTCACCGCCACTGAACACCTCCATTGCCCATTCATAATGTTCTGGCTTCACAATGAGGAAGGACTTGCTGGCATTAGGGTGGTACCCTATTTGTGGACCATATGATGTCATCAGGTCCCACCACTTTTTGATGTCCTCCACTTTTCCTGCTCCTGTAAGGTCGTCAGCATATGCCACTTGCTTGACCTCGGTTGTTTCAAATTTTATTGTGTGTTGGAGCACAGATAGGCCTATTGCATACATTGCCATTGCAACAGGGTCCTCTTGCGTTGTTCCCTTAGTTGACTGTATGATGGTATCACCTCTTAGAGCCTTGGTGTTTACTATATAGAGGTCTGATGGATTTCTATAGGTGTTTTCAAGATACACTGCAAAGCTTGGACACTTGATCTTGATGTTGTGCAGTGTGTTCTTGCGGTTAAGTATGTTGAATGCATTGGAAGCGTCAACCAGGAGAACGGCCTCACAATAACGCTGCTCAAATATCGTTCTCATGGCGTGAATGGCAGCTTCCCCTCCAGCCTGGTGGCCAGCACAAACTTGCAGGCTCCCTGCCGCTGCCATGACATCATCCTTTACCACCTCCATTATGCATTTTCCTTTGATCCGCCTCAGCACTTCCCCCACCCCTATAGGCCTACATCCTGGATTCTTATCCAGGGGAATGAGGCGGCAGGCCGTCAGAGCATGGAGGTGTCGGCCAAACTTGCTAGTGCTGAGGATGACTCCCCAACCGTTTGTACCCAGGCCTGAAGGGCCAGCCCCTCCCTGAGTTTTCAGTGCTTTATTCCACACCATCCCTCATGTTATTTTCTCGATCAGGACAGCATTTGGTGGGATATAGTCACCCTGGAACCTGATACCGTGCTCTTCACTTGCAGGAGGATTTTTTTCCTTCAGTTGTTTTAATGTCTCTCTGTTTATTGGCAGAACACCACCGGAGGATTCCTCTGTGAGAGATCTTACCGCCAAGGACACTTTTCCCACACGCGTTTTGTTTCCAAACTTTCTTGCAACTTCATCGGTGTTTTGCTTTCCGTCTCCTATAAATTTTAGTCTCTCCTGCAGTGTTCTTGCTTCACATAGGAGATCATCAAGGGCCCCATTCTGCCACATTGTCAATCTTCTCTTGATTGCTGCCACATTTTCTTTGTGCTTAGTCCTTGTGTGTGTCCTCTGACAGAATAGATGGGGTATTATTGCCAGTATTTGAAGAGCTAAAGGGGCAAGGAAGCAGTCCTGAGTGTACTCGATTATGAGGCGAGTCATCTCCCGAATCATTTCTTTGGTGGCCGCACACTTGGGTGGTTCAAACAGGTTAGCAGGCGACCACCAGACAATTTCTGAGTAAGTTTCTTTAACCCATACTACTACCACCACTACTACATCTACTAGTACTACTAATATAGATAACAATATAAAATAAAAAGTACACCTCTTTCAACTTAATCGTAACATGCAATTTTAGTTGATATTTTCTTGTCAGGTACCAAGACAAAACCTTTAATTAGTATTCTCTACCCCGGGCAGCAGCAGGTGTTGCATACGAGGGAAGGATTCATTACCTCAGTCACCACAACGCATCACTAACTCACCACCACAACAACAACACATCACTGACACATCATCACCACAACGCATCACTGACTCACCACCACCACCACCACAATGCATCACTGACTCACCATCACCACAACGCATCACTGACTCACCACCACAATACACCACTGACACATCACCACCACAACACATCACTGACACATCATCACCACAACACATCACTGACACATCACCACCACAACACATCACTGACACATTACCACCATAACACATCACTGACTCACCACCACCACCACAATACATCACTGACTCATCACCACCACAACACATCACTGACACATCATCAACGCAACACATCACTGACACATCACCACCACAACACATCACTGACACATCACCACCACAACACATCACTGACACATCATCACCGCAACACATCACTGACACATCACCACCACAACACATCACTGACACATCACCACAATCTGGACAACAATGGGACAGTCAACAGCGAGAACCTCCATCGAGATGACAAGATCCGTGAGTATATGTGAATAGAATGCTCTCTCTCTCTCTCTCTCTCTCTCTGGCTGTGGGTGTGTGTGTGTGTGTGTAGCTGTTCGTATGTCAGTCTGTACGGCTGTTTGAGTGCCTATTTTGTATGGTTGAGTGCTTGTGTGTAAGTTTGAGTTGATTGTTTTTTATGGTTGATTGGTCTTTTTGCATGGTTGATTGCTTGTTTTGCATGGTTGATTGCTTGTTTTGCATGGTCGAGCGCTTGACGCTAATACACCCACAATACCGTGGTAGTGGCAGGCGCTTTTGTCCGCATGACTATATTAATTCCAGGTGTATTATGTGTAAACAAATACGTACTGTATCAGTCATCCATAAAAGTTCGTAGGGGTTCTGTGTGTGTGTGTGCCAGTCCAGTCCCCACCTTTTTCTGGACGGTGAGTCTGTGCATAGCCATGTGACAACGCACATACGGACACACACGGCAGAACTGTGTCTTTTATGTAATCAGGTCTGACAGGATTATGTTTGTCAATCAGATATTATCGTTAGTCATAATCAAGTTACACATTCAGTGTTGTATGATAAGATACGAAGGTTAGAGCCCCTTCGATTTCTAAGCATTAATTAAGCAGCAGAGACGACGGTAGTGCAGGTCGAGGTACATGCCAATCCGTTCGAAAATTTGCTTCGTATCCACATGAATAATATTGTAAACCGTTAAGAGTTCAACTCAGACAGTATTTACCGTTAACGTAGTATAATATGTCTTCTTCATATATTCCTCTATATATCCAACGCAAACCCATTCTGAATAATAGGTAATAAAACATTCGAAGTAGACGAAGACTCGAAACAATGAGCAGTGAAGCGGTTGGCCAACGTCGTAATGGAACAGTCCCGAGTCTAAAGCAACAGTCAACAAGATCAAACACACCAAGCCATTTATAGAGAGTAATCGGTTGAATTAAAAGAACGGAACTGTGAAAGTTTCGTATGTTTAACTGATCTAACACATCATTACCATCTTTATTAATAAAAGGATTTTACCTCAATTAAAATAGCAGAGCGGTAGCTACAGTAAACGCTTGACCCCTCTCGTCTCTGGCAAAACCTCCTCTTTACCCCCCTCCTCCTCCACTCCCCCTCTAGTATTGCTTCGTCTTCACATATTGAAGCGTTTCATGGTTCAGGCAACAGAGGTCTGTGGTCATATGGTCCATGACAATTTTAACCCTTATATGCTGTCACACAAATGCTAATGTGTAAACATTATATGACATAACACAATATTTGCATGGACGCTCTGCCTTCTTCTGTGTTTCCATACTTATACAATCTGTCTCACTTTAAAAAGATGGTTTTCCGGCATCTTCGTGGTGTAGATTAACACAGTATAACCGTTTTCTTCTCTATATTCAATTTATTTCTGTTCTTATTTTTTCGCCCCCCCCCCCCCCCCCCAGGCCCCGTTGTGGGTCGTTTGACCTGTGCCCGGGTGGACTAATTCCCGCAAAAAAAAAAAAAAAAAAAACCAGTTCCAACAGTTTCACCGTGTATGTTCGTGTGTGCGTTGTCTCGTGCCGAGAGACATGTCGTCCAGAAAGGGGTAGAAATGTGATTCACCCACACACACGGAGACCCCCACGAACTTTTATGAGTGACTGTACATCTGCATACACGGTTCCTCGACCATACAAAACAGGCACTCAGACAATCACACCAGGAGAAATTAACCATACACACGGGTACCAAACCATACAAAACAGGCTCTCAAACAACCATACAGACGAACATACAAACAGCTGCACACACACACACACACACACACACTCATTAATCCCGTAGATGGGGAACGTTGGGAAAAAAAATCTCATTTCTCGCTTCCCCACCCTAAAGGCATCAAAATGGTCTCCTTAGCCATAACTATGTTGAGAAAGAGTAGGAGCGTCGGATGTAAACACGGTGGTCTATAACTGGTTATGGCTGCCCCTAACCTCTCTAACTCGTCACTGCATTGTGTACCTTGGACCTTCTGCTCAATCCCTCGGTCCAATAAGTCAGTATGAGGGATCACAAAGTTTCAGAGTGAAGGAAAGTCTGCCTTATCTAGTTTAGCACAAAAGTATCTTCAGATCCAGAAGTAGAAACTCTACCACATCTATCTTAACACATATGCAAAACCTATTAGATCGCCTGAAGGTTAGCTCTCCCTGCTAAGTTCATCTCCTGATTAAACACCTTAACACTACCTGGAGGGGTTAGGTTAGGTTAATTTGGGCTAGGTCTGCGTTAGGGTGGTTAATATTAAGGTAAATTAGCTTGGAGGGGGGAATTAATATTTAGGTGATCCAATCTATCATACTATATATACGTTAATATAAACACCCGTCATATCTACTTCCTCCCAGCAAGACCTTCACTATCTATCACAGTTACTCGTCTCTCCCCCTCCCCTCTAGTTCCCATCTTCACGGTGGTGAGGTTCGTCAACGGGCCGTGTACTGTTGGGGACAGAAGCGGCACCTGTTACAGCGAGGGCGAGTGCAGTAGGCTGAGCGGCACCGAGCTGGGTCCTTGCGCTAAGGGCTTCGGGGTATGCTGCTACAGTGAGTATATCTCGAAAGTATGTTATGTGGTCTCTGGTGAGTCTAGTGAATTACTATCATTATATTCTAGTCTTGTTACGTTGTTTTTTATAGGGAGTCTATTACAGAATGTGGAGTATGCTAGTGTGTGTGTGGGGGGGGGGGGGGATTACCTACTGAATAACCTGTATATAAGGGACCCCTGTAATGAGTATGCCAGTGTGTAGTGTCTGCTGGGGACAGTGAGGGGAGTATGTCTGTATGTTAACCCTTCTGGACCTCAAGTAGAGAAGACTCCTTTAAATACCAATAAACAGCAGGACCCTCAGCTATAAGTACCTCATCTGGCCCTTGACGCACGTGCCAACAGAGGAGATCACGTGTGGAGGGACGTCATCAACCAACTACACGTACCTGGTTAGCCCCAACTATCCCAGCACGTACAGCGACGCCAGCACGTGCACCATGAGCATCACCCGTATGGTCGACACCTGCCAACTCCGACTCGACTTCGAGGCCTTTGAGAGCTTCCCGCCTGACCAGTTCGGTGAGTTGGAGTTGTGTGGATCTGAAGTTCAACAGGTGGGTTTGAATTCAACAGGTAAATGTGAAATTCAACAGGTGGGTTTGAATTCAACAGGTAAATGTGAAGTTCAACAGGTGGGTTTGAGTTCAACAGGTAAATGTGAAGTTCAACAGGTGGGTTTGAATTCAACAGGTAAATGTGAAGTTCAACAGGTGGGTTTGAATTCAACAGGTAAATGTGAGGTTCAACAGGTGGGTTTGAGTTCAACAGGTAAATGTGAAGTTCAACAGGTAGGTTTGAATTCAACAGGTAAATGAGAAGTTAAATAGGTGCATATGAGTTCAACAGGTAAATGTGAAGTTAAACAGGTGCATATGAGTTCAACAGGTAAATGTGAAGTTCAACAGGTGGGTTTGAATTCAACAGGTAAATGTGAAGTTCAACAGGTGTAGAGTACAGTACAGTATCTAATATACAATATCGAGCCCAAGGTGTGGTAGGACATCCGGTATCTGGTTATCCGAAGCATTCTTATATGAAAACCAGTTTACTGTGTGTTGTAGGAGTTACATATAGGATGCCATATTCCTCCAAGTCTGAAAAATTAGAATCATATTACTGTCTGCTGTAAATAATGACCAACTGTCTTCGTTGCTCATTATATTGCGTTTACTGCACACATTATACACAGGCTTCTTTTCCATCCTCCAGGGAAATGCAACGAGGACCAGTTTACAGTGACGGGTGAGAGGAAGTTTGTGTACCTGTGTGGCACTGCTCCATCAAACTGGCACTGTAGGTGACGCTCTACTCACTGTTAGCACATACTCTGGGTAAAAAGACGCAGACGGGATAACGTAACATGTTAAAAAAATAGTTATAAGGGAGAGTACACAAGGTTTGACAGCTAACTGATATGGTAGAGTAAGAGAAATTACACTGAGTAGGTAGGATTTTCTCTGTAATATGGGTTGTAAACATCACTGGAACCAAATTCCCAAACACTTGCACAGTAAAATTTTGCCTCAAGTAAAAATTTTGGTGCCATTTCTGGTCACTCTCTTAATGTAGTAACTTCAGTTCTTCAGTTAGATTCGTCCCCACTTCTCAAGTTGGGGAGAAATAACAGAAACCCTTAAGAATCTAGGCACTAACCAAGTGTCACATGGGACTGTAACGAGAAGTGGCACTAAGAAAAGTAATAAGTTGTGTATCTGTGAGGGGTAGTAGTTAGTGATTTATATTCGAGTTCATAATAACTTATTAGTCAATTAAGTTGATGTATGTAAATGCTCAACCAAACTTCCTAACCCTGTAGTTCTTGGCCACATATAAGTAAATCTCTCACCATGAACAGTCTACCTGGATGTAAAGGGTCAGGTAAACCCCACCGTGTTCAACTTCGTCACCTCCGCCGTCAGCTACAACAGAAGGTTCAAGATAAAAGTCTCCATGATCGAGTGTGCTCAGAGAGGTCAGTGAGTTAAGGTTTTGTATGTTATTAGTCTTGTTTTCCATTGCTCCAAAATAAAAATTGTCCACTCAATATAACCACTTACAAGATTACGTTATAAAAAGAGCCATCAGCGTAATGTTAAGGTTATTTGGGAATATTACCAACTATTAGGTTCATATTTACATGCAATATAAACAAGAACACTTTGGTTAATTAGTATTATGTCGAATATTCTCAAGTACGATAGTGTTAAAGGGCACAAAGTTTTCATAATCCGTAAGGTAAACATTTTTTACTAGAAAGATCAATATAAGTTGGAATTCAATATATTACCACTTGGATAATCTTTAAGAATTGCTGGAGAATTGCCTACTGGTCACGTCCAGCATCTGAAACCCATCACAAAGGAACGTGTTTACACGAGATTTGATTGGCATTTCAAACTGATCAGAAATGAGGTAACTTCCTCAATGAATGAAAGGGAACTTGGATTGGATTGTTTGGTGATCACCCAAGAAGATTATGTTTCACCTTTAGAACATATCAGTTCGCAGATTAACTCAAGGAACGCGACTAGACACACCACCTTAAAGAGGTTCTTGTTACAGTACCAGGCGGGTGTGGTCAGTACTTCACTGGTAACTCAGGCGTCATCCAGAGCTTCAACTATGGTGGGTTCTATCTCTACGGTGTCGACTACGGCATCTGCTTCAGGAAGGAGAAGGTGAGGAAGAAAGTGGGTCTAAGAGGGTGAAGGAGAACGTGGAACCAGGGGAATTGGGGAGGGAGAACTTATCTTACAGAGGGTGAAACTAAATGAGTGCTAGTGGTACAGGCAGCCTCTCAATACTGTGCCAGGAGTTCGGTTCCCAGCCTGGGTCATATGTGAGAAGGGTTTCATCCAATGTGAAACTACCAAACATCTCAGGTTTTGGTTTCCTCCTGTACCAACATTGGACAATAAAGGTAATAAGTGGCAGAACAAATCGGAAAAGAAAACAACACTGTAGCTTCAAACGGTAGAATTCAATATAGTTTTGGGGAAGAGAACTTGACATTGACTGTAGTTTTAGGAAGGAGAGTACGAGACACGTTATAGGTTCAAGATAGAAATGGTGAGCTCCTCTATCTGCAGGACGGTAGAGGTAAGACTTACCTGTGGGGGAGGAACATCACATGACGGAGGCCTGGTGATGAAAAAGGTATAGTCCAAGACCAGCCTATGAGAAAAATAGAGTTCTTGTGTAGACAGTAATTAATAGGTTTTTGTCTGGAAGCTCTTTCACGAGATTATTCTTCTGAAAAGTTTAGTTTCTTTAGTCAACAACACCCAAGACTTGAGTAGGGGCTTAATGACTCCTCACATGCACTGCCTACCACACAGCACATTAACATGCCATGCCAATCACACACACGGAATTTGTGATCAATTATGTCTGGGCAACGCAGTGTGTCTCTGTCAAAGAAGTAAGTAAACCGTCATAATAATAATGAATTGGTGAGATGAGTTTGTGTCACTACTGTCTCCTACTTTTTAACAACGCCTATGATTTACTGTCTAATGTCAATATTACACAAAAGAATCTCCAGTATACACGTATACTACCTCTATGCGTGCATACATGGCCGGCAGAACAAATGCACCACGACGCTGACATTGGGGGGGCCGTCCTTCGTGAGGTGTCCCGGCGACCTGTACCGTCTGCCCGTGGGCGAGAGGGGCAACCCCATCGCCAACCCGCTAGGTGTCCAGGCCCTCTACTGCCAGCTTGATACAGCTCTCGCACTCTTCGCCTCATTGGCAACCATTCAAGTAAGTAAAGAAATTATATATATATATATATATATATATATATATATATATATATATATATATATATATATATATATATATATATAAAATCAACACCTCAACCCGCCAGGAGTCCGCGTGTTTATTGGGCTAATGAAATATATATATATATATATATATATATATATATATATATATATATATATATATATATATATATATATATATATATATATATATATATAATCAATTGTCCTATATTCTTAGTTTGTTTTAATTATTCCAAAAATACCATTAAATAAACGTCCTGTGTTCTTGTAGATGTACGAGGTAAATAGACTAACGTGTACTTTTATATCCAATGTGATGAAATATAATTTTCTTTCTCCTTTCAGTCGCCGTTAACGACGGTGAGTAACGGGCCGCTCGTCATCTGGCACAAGACGACCGACGACAGCTTTGCCAACTATTACAGCAACGGCAACTGTCCCACCTGTTCCGGCTTTTACCAGAACTTCAACCACAACGCCTGCTGACTGCCCCTCACACAACATACTTATTGTTAATGCGTCTTCTATTATATTTATCTAGTGGTTTATCGTCATTTGCATGATGTGTATGACAAACTATCCTTTAAAATATACCAGGTCGTAAAAATGTATGCAAGAGTCGCTACTGAGTTGCCACTCTCTGCTTGGTTGACAAAAATACTGTGTTGCCTAATTGTGGAACAGTGGACAGTAAAGAAGTAAGTACAAGTATTATTACTGTACTAAAGTACGTAGGTTACTGTGCGGTCCAAATCAAAGTGTTTTAATTTATGATGATGATCATGGATAAACAATTTTTAATAGTTTAA
Organism: Homarus gammarus; assembly: GCA_958450375.1. Classification (NCBI taxonomy): domain Eukaryota; kingdom Metazoa; phylum Arthropoda; class Malacostraca; order Decapoda; family Nephropidae; genus Homarus; species Homarus gammarus. The sequence goes on from CAUDMG010000840.1 coordinate 95,683, forward strand.
TAACAACTAACACATAACTATTTATGTTCAATGATACTTCAAGAATATTTTAAATGTATATTTGCTTTAAATACATTGCAACAAATAACTCGTACTTGTGTTTACAACTAATATATAATTATTTCAACCCAACCCAAATACGTAGAGGCGTTTCAAAAATTTTCAATAAATGTGTCAAACACTATACTTCCATGTAGAGGTGAGACACAGTTGTAGCTGAATAATGTGAAGATTTAAATTTGCATAGTAAACAAAGTGCTTATCGCGACTCCATGAGCAACACGACTCGAGCGGCGTCTGGTGACAGTTGAACCCTGAAAGTACAGTGCAGTAATCAAGATGCATCATGTCCGAAGTTCAAGGTTTCGCGCACCAGTTATCTCAGTTGTTTTAAGAGAAAAAACGTTATTTATTACAGATCCATGTAATGTGTTTTGGTCATTGTATTGTAACTCCTGGGAAGGCAAAACAAAACACTCCCCAAACAATGTACACAAATATTTCTAAGAAAGTATTTTACAAATTTACCATTTGAAAATCGTCACTTTGTCTAAATTTGTGTGATTCATCTGCCTAGCACGGTTATCGATAGAATTACCATTACTGTATACTTGTTCCTTTAGTGTAAGTATAGTAAGCAATAGGTAAGCAATTAGGTTTCTGCTTAATTTACAGAAGGATGTCTGTAATGCTGTACTGTAAGTGATAGCATCTATCATAAAAGAGTTCAACGCTACTTATGTTATGACAAGCATCTAATGAAGGAAAAAAGCGTTTCTTAGTGATACTGACGAGTCTTACATGCACACGAGAAACATCAGTATACTGTGAGCCATTTATAAAGCTATTGCTTTATGTCCATGATATGTACAATTGACAGTGTTTTTTTTTTATTCTTAATCCCAAAAACTAACTACACCTCTTGCTAACCGAATCGTCTAACAGTACATATTGTACCAATATATTTGTGAATCCATTATGTTCCTGGTTCTACCTGTTGGTGACGAGTTGTGGTTGCCCAGGGGTTTTGGTGCAGTTTGTAGACCCGCCACGTTAAGGATGACACCAAGATGCTGCGGCCTTTGGTTACTCTGTCTCTCCACCTCCGCACCTGACACTGCCTGAAGACCTCCGTGACGGTGTGCTCTACTCTCGTAACTGAAGACGGAGTTGCCTGACGATGCGATGGCACGGGGGCTGTCGGATGACCTGTTGATGCTGCCTGACGAACTGCTGATGTTGAGACTGCCAGATGACCTGCTGACGTTGAGGCTGCCAGACGACCTGTTGACAATGAGGTTGCCAGATGACCTGCTGACTCTGAGGCCGCCAGATGATTTGCTGAAGATGGGGCTGCCAGACGACCTGCTGAGGTTGCCAGATGATTTGCTGACGCTGAGGCTGCCAGATGATTTGCTGACGATGGGGTTGCCAGATGATTTGCTGGCGCTGAGGCTGTCAGATGACCTACTGACAATGGGGCTGCCACACGACCAACTGATGATGGGGCTGCCACACGACCTACTAACGATGGGGCTGCCGCACGACCTACTAACGATGGTGCTGCCACACGCCCCACTAACGATGGGGCTGCCACACGCCCCACTAACGATGGGGCTGCCACACGCCCCACTAACGATGGGGCTGCCACACGACCTACTGACGATGGGGCTACCACACGACATACTGACGATGGGGCTGCCACACGACATACTGACGATGGGGCTGCCACACGACATACTGACGACGGGGCTGCCACATGGCCAGCTGACGATGGGGCTATCAGACGACCTGCTAAGAAACTTCCCCAAAGTGGGGCTACTAGGTGACTTGAATATGGACGCCTTACTAGAGTGCTGGGTCAGAGTGGGGCTGCTCCCCAGCTTACCAAGGGCAGGGCTACTTGGGGACCTGCTAAAGGCGGAGCCCGAAAGTGAACTAAGAACAGGGGTACTCTTAATTGACCCGACAGATACGTGGTTATCCAGTGACCTGATAACAGCGGGGCTGTCAAATGAATTTATGAAAATGGGGCTAACGGGGGACCTGATGACGATAGGGCTACTGGACGAGCTGATGATCACGGGGCTACCAAAGGACGTGATAACGGAGGGGTTAGTAGAGGACCTGACGTTGGATGGGCTGTGAGTCGACGCAATATACCATCTACGCAGGGTCGGGGTGCCTCTTGGCATCTTGCAAGTAGTAGCTCCATGTTTGGTATGCGGTGTCTCTGGCAGATAGAAGCCAGCCCCCATGGTGGTAGGAGCGAAGGTGGGGAAGTACAGATCTTCCGTTACCACCGTGTAGTAGGCTGGGGGAGGTACTTCTGCCTTGAGTACATCCGCGTACGAAGGTGGATCGTCAGCTGCCTTAACGTCCTCCTTCCTCTGAAAGAAAATACATATTATAAACAAATGGACAACATGAATTGAGGATCGAATTAATTTTCGATATAGAAAACACATTATAATAAAGAGTTGGTATGCATACATAGTCGTCTACTCAATCAAGCTACCTGTCAGTTCAGAAATACCTTTAAGTTTCACCTTTACTCACAGCGTAAATATCTACGCTGTGATACACAGGTGATCCCTGGAGGGAAACTGTAAAAGTTGATATACAAAGTTGGCACCACAGTGTCTGTTGGTTGAAGGTCCTATGCGCCCGGCCTTTTGGCAGAGGCATAAAAAATGATATTTTATATTTTAGAGAACAACAGTTTGCAGTGCAACACAGTACAGAATCACTCATAGTGCCCTGTAACCTTCCCACAGTTTATAATAGGCTCCGACCTCGTTGTTAGCGAACGCTACATTATATGTTTTGGATATCCACTTCCTCTTCCGGGTAAGGATCGCTTAGGCAGAACTAGGATTCGTCAGGAAGAATTTGGATAGATTAGGTTCGATAATGTTTGTTCACAAGTTTTGTTTTTAATTAAGATAAGTTAGGGAAAGAAAATTGGGTTACTGTACATTAGCTTAGACAGGGTTTAGTTGGGATAGGATATATAGGTTAGATTAGATTTTGTTTGGGTTGATTTAAATCAAGTAGGTGTCGGTTAAATTTGCTTAACCAGGTTAAGGTTTAATTTGGGAAAGTTTGGCTGTGTTAGGTAAGTTAGATTAGGATAGGAAGGGATATGTTGGGCAGTGATATATTAAATACAGTACTGCGACTTAAAAGGCAAAGGCTCTTCTATTGAACAGAAAATTAAATTAAGAATCCTAAAATTACGGGTTACCACTAGGAACTCAGCACCGTCATTTAAATGATGTGACGCGACACTTACGGCTTTACCAAGAAATTAATTGGAAAGTTGTGATGTATTATTTAAAATAATTGTTGTTGGACAGAATCTTGTCTCACACACTCTGTTAATGGTATTTCGCGTATGAGATATATTTTAGGTAATAAGCATTGGGAACGAGGTCGAACCATCAGACGGCTAGTTTACCAGTGCTATTTAGTAAAGCAGCGTACGCATTTCTCTATGCTGTGTTTCAAAGTGCCAATTTTAATTTGAACATATTAGTGTTTTTTTTATAAGCCAAAATTCACCACATAGAAAAAAATATACCGCAAAATGCACCACATCGTTCCACATAAGTAAACATCAAATCCCACAAGTGTATCCTTGCCACACAGGCAGCCAAGTGACTGCCGCGTTGTGGTTCATCAGTAAACTGTGCGATTCCGGAACGTGTGCTGACTGAGATAAACAACCTAATGTATTCGATTTTACGGCCACATTCTGCAGGAGATTAACAGGCAAAATATCCTTGATACTGTTCTGTAGCCATGAGGACCACGTAATGGTATCTGCACAGAATAACATGGTAAAAATATGAATAACAATAAAAGTTTTACATCAACAGTGCCTTGTGCGTTGCATGTATCACGTGATCAGGCGCCTCTCACCCTCAAAAGTGTTACGGAAGTGAGTTATAGGCTGGCAACCATAATTTAAACAAGCGTTGAAATATTACTACTGAACTACATTAACATCAATATAAATAACCTTATTATGATACATTTACACCCAATACACTTGTGGTTAATATTTGGTAAAAATCGAAGTTATGAATTTATAATTGAATATACTACAGTTTGTACTCTTCGTATGCTCAGGGTATGTTTTCATTTCTCTTATTGTTAATCTCAAATTGAGTTTCGTCATGTTGGACACTTGGGGACATAGGAGAGTTCAAGTATCTCACTCTGCAAGTTTTCCCGTTGTGTTGTGTTGTGTTGTGGTGTTCCCTAAAAGTGCCAAATTTTACATTCGGAAGGCATTGTTTTATTTATTTCCCAATTCGTATTGAATTATCCAGTTATTTCTCTATTTTCTTAACTGTGCTTGTCTACATGGCAACAACAAATTAGAATAATTGCTAGTCGGTAGCTGTCAACAAAAGGAATCCTCCATGATTATTTTTTGTTCATAAAATATTTTTTCATGCTCCGTTCGTTATATTGATGAAATAAGTTAAATTACCTTGTTTTAATTATGTATGTCGTACTTTAAGCAGTCTTTCAAAATATATAGTTCAGTTTGGAAAAAGGATAGAAATTATACATATTAAAAGAATTGCACATCGAATTTAAAAATGACGAATTAAAGACAATAGTTACACAAATTACACTGAATGATTAAGACAGTTTATTACAGCATATCTATAAAATTATGTACTAGGTCACCTTTTTATAGAGATGTCCCATAACACCTTCACGATTCAATAATTATTAAAATCTAAATTTAATATTGGAAGCATAAAGTGTTGTCTCATGGTAGACCCTGCTGCTATGTGGCATCAAGAAATTGTGATCAAGTCCCAGGTTGCTGATCTGACTTTCTGCCTCATTTACACAATGGACGAGTTGAAGGTTCTGAGTAAACACAAGAAATACACTCTGCCACGCTCGTAGAGTGATACGGTACATATAATTTATAATAAAAGTTTAAAGTCCTGCTATAATAGTCGAGATAAGTTTATTTCTCTGGAAACAGGGCTGCCATTTGCAATGATATCACTAGTTTAAAACACATCGCTGCAGTCGGAGGTAGTAGAAAGGATGGCCTCTTCAGTCCCCAAATGCCACGTTCAAGTAAGTTTTAGGCTGCATTTACACCAAGCCAGTCAAGTCAAGTCAAGTCACGTCAAGTCATGACTCATCGTGAATCGCCACTCTAATGCACATTTACTCCAATGTATATTCTCAGAAACCATTTCCACCAGATGAGTTAAGTCAAGTCAAGTCACGTCGCATTGTGTCACGTCAAGTCACAGATGGGGTTGGGTTTTCTTCATCAGTCACGCCGAGTCCGCAGTGGTGTGTACAGCATGCAGATTGACGTCCCTGTAGTTAGTAGTCATTTTCCTTATGGAAGACCCAGTCAAATCCACCAGCTTTTTGAAGTTTTCAACTGTCATCCTAAAGAAATTGTATAATTTGTCTTGATGGTTCACCAAGTCTGGGAATAAATGACTGAGGCTTCCAAAATTGGGTCTTTTGGTGTTGAGTTTATGCATCCAGATTCGGGTCATCCTCTTGCGTTTACGACGCCGAATCCACAACAAAACAGCTAATTCAGCGAGAGAATATGCGTCCATCCTCCTCGAAATCAGTCTGGGTACTGAGTCCTGATTGACTCAGGTTGACTCAGTCGGTGTGAATGGCACTGAGTCAAGTCAAGTCAAGTCAAATGACTTGATTGACTTGACTTGACTGGCTTGGTGTAAATGCAGCCTTAAGGGTGTTTTTTATGGTCTAAGTTATGGACATTTCATAAATGAAGAAATGTGCCGTGAACAGCAGCCCCAAACATAGGTTGGGTGGATATACGAGCGATAGGGGTTGGGTGTAAATGGGACTGCCCAGTATGGGCCAATAGGCCCACTGCAGTTCCTCCATTCTTATGTTCTTTTGGACATAAAAAACTCCCATGTTCACACCAGCTCAGCTGTCATGTATTATTACCTGGTAGACTTTCTCTTTTTTTCAGTGCATTTACAGAGTATATCACTACTAGATAGAGATGGTAGTATTAGGTTAGGGAAATCCAAGCGCTGTCGGAGATTGCTAACACAGAGCCACATGCAGCTTCTGCGGCATTCACCCATGGAGTCAAGCATTGCTGAATTACCTGATGTGCTCTATCCCTGATATTGGTCCCCTCCTCCACCCTCTGCGTCAATTTAATTCCCAAATTAGCGAAACACCCTCACTTAACTCCAGCAGAAAGATCACTCCTTGCACTCCCACCGAGACTGGGAGGTATGGGATTGACCAATCCCAAGGAGATTGCTGCCACCGAACATCAAAACTCAGTTAAGCTCACGGCAGCCCTTACGGACCACATAATAGCTCAGAACGCAACAGGGGAGGTGGATACCAGCGAAGTAAACAAGATTAAAAGGTCCATTACGACAGAACGACAGCACAGCCAAAGGGATAAGTTGCAGCAACTGTTGTTGCAAGTACCAGAGAATTTGAAAAAAAAGTAGCTATAGCGCAGGAGGTGGGCGCCTCGAACTGGTTAACTACGTTATCGATAAGGGCAAATGGTTTCAGTCTCAATAAACAAGAATTTACAGATGCCAATGCTCTAAGGTACAGTAGGCCAGTGGAAGGTTTGCCCTCCCAATGCGTGTGTGATTCTTCCTATGACGCCGATCATGCCATGGTGTGCAAGAAAGGGGGAACCATATGCACTGAGGCACGACGAAGTAATGGATCTCACAGCAAATATGTTGAAGGAAATCTGCTGCGATGTCAGGGTAGAACCGACTCTCCTTCCATTGGACGATGAGATTTTCCAACATAGGACTTCAAACACATCCAACGAAGCCCGTGTTGACGTCAGTGCTCGAGGATTCTGGACGCGGGGGGACAGCGAGCCTTCTTCGACATCAGGATATTTGATCCCATGGCCGCATATCACCGTAACTTAGCTCTCGATGCTGCACACAGGAGGAACGAGAACAACAAGATACGGGCATTCAGGGAGAGAATTCAGAACATTGATCAAGGCAGCTTCACTCCTCTAGTGTTCACAACCTCTGGTGGTATGGGACCAAGTGCAAGATGTTTCTACGCCAGACTCGCGGAGGTGATCTCCTAACAGAAGCAGCAGCCCAGAAGTTATGTTACAGCCTGGATGAGATGTCGACTGTCCTTCTCTCTCCTTCGGTCGGCTTTGCTCTGCCTCAGGAGAACAAGAGCTTCGGCTCCAAAGCCGACAACAGCTGCAGATATTGACTATGAGGCTAGTCACTGAATGCTGCATAGATCTGCAGCTCAACTAATTCAACACAGCTAGGATAGCTACTCATGTATTAGGATATTTAATATTAAGGTAATAAAATGGCAGCGAAGGTGTAGCTATTGGGTATTAGGCAGCTACCAAACAGGGAGGTACTACCGCCTGGGAAGATATTGGAAGCGTAATGTGTTGTCTATGGTAGACCCTGCTGTCACATGGCATCACAAAAATTGTGACCAAGTCCCAGGTTGCTGATCTGACTTTCTGCCTCATTTACACACAACTGCAGGGTCTCAATTGTTCTCACTTCTGATCTTTTTGTTTTCATTGTTGTAATTCTTTATGGTTCCTTATTATTATTATTATTATTATCAATATTATTATTACATTTTCGCCCCCCAGGCCCTGATGTGGGTCAGTGACCTGTGCCCGGGTGAGCTAATCCCCGTAAAAAAAAAAAAAAAAGATACGAGTACATTTCGAAGTAATGACATCGTCCGGACTTTGTTTTGGTAATGCCTGATGCTAGGTAAACATGACAACATAGTGCTGTTATTGTTTTGATGATTCACTAATGAACCACTGGGATATATCATCATTTATATTAATTACAGTAATGGGTAAAAATTTTACTATAACTACCATAAGTATTTGGATGTTTAGATTCAAGATAGGCTACATTGGGTAAATTTTAAGTTTTGGTCATCCCTGTACTTAGACATGCAGACTATGTTTTTTCTGGTGGTTTGCCATGTGTTATGGACGGTTTGGACCTTCATTTCTATCGGAAATCACTACTTTTGAGTTCGGCTAACCTTATCACTCATCATACCCTAATCTAACCTGACCTATGATCCGTATTTTCTTATGCGATTGAAAAATGTTTTTCGACAGAAATCCTGTAGATATAATGTGTCTTATTGTTTAAAGTACTTGATCCTATAGTTAGAATCTTAAGGTTCCCCAGATGTCCAAAACCAAAAAATATCAATATTGTTTGGAATGTTTATACTATGAAATTTGTTGTATGGGTAGCTAATATCCATTGAATTAGTTTATGTGCTTAGTAATATTTATATATTCAAAATAGAATTACTGTTTTGCACAATAAAGCACAATTAATTATTTAATAATATTTATTTATTGAGCCGATCAGCCGAGGTTGGACAACTACAGTTGGCTGACTCCCGTCTGTCCCCAGATCGAGGGTGGGCTTAATTGAAACCCCACCCGGTCGCTCGGAGCCGGTGGATACCCAGCAATGGTCAATATATATGTAATCCAGTTGCCTCTGAAGATGTCTTGAATAAAGACGAAAGCGAAGGTGCTCCGTTGTTTCCCTTTTCCCAGTGTGATTTTATCAAGATTTATCTTATCCACGTTTTCATTGTGGATCTACATGAAATAAATAAATATATATATATATATATATATGCTGATAACCACCAGGAAAGAAGAAAACACGAAGTTCCCAAGCGCTTTCGTGTAATTCACATCTTCAGGGGTGAGTACAGACTAGATAGAGTAATGCAGAACAAGATGAATATATACAGAGGAGGGTGAGACCAGGTCCACAATGGTCAGGTAATGACCCTACTAATCTTTAAATGGCACACAACGGTTGGTGGTTGGGTCAGATGGGACAGTGACCCGCCCTCTCACCTGATCACAAATCTTCTTAATTACAAAGTTGTCCAGCTTGTACAAGCCGTTACTCAAATTCATGTTGAATGCTTCGGTATGTTTAATAAGACTAGATGAATACTCCTCTTCGATGATCAAGGCCCACAAATTGAAAATACGTTTGAAATTTCTCCAGACATGCCTCAGTGAAAAAGTTATGCCAAGATCAATCCTCCCACAACGTGTCCTTAAGATGTCTGACCGCCCCTTTGATGAGTTCCAAGAAATCATCCTTAAGAAACATTTTGAAATAAAGAAAATTGAAGTGGATGAAGCCTTCCGTATTGTAAGACAAAAAAAAGCGCGCTTTTATCATGACCATACCGAGTTATTGGAAAAAGTTCATGTTGGACTACTGTTTTGATAACCTGAGACGTGAGCGTTCTGATCTTCAAGCCAAGATAGACCACAAATTGGCACTCCTTATTAGAAATAGTGATTGGACTAAGGATGCCAATAACAACTGTGTAGTGAATCTCTCCTCTAAACAACTAGACAATGATACCTTGTGTGCCCTCGGCTATGGTTTAAGTTTTGATGGTTCCAACAAGGGAGTCGACAGTGTTGACATAGCCAGAGCATTTTGCAATTTGGAGAAATTCAGTAATTTGACAAGTGAAGAAGTGAACATGTGTAAAGGTGTTGTGTATGCATCTATGTCCAAGCCTTGTGTTTCAAACTGTCCAGAAAGATTCACCAAAGCACTCCAAGCCCTTAAGAAAAATAAGGATCTACATGTCACTAAAGCAGATAAAGCCAACACAGTAGTGATTTTAAACAAAGATGACTATATCTCAAAAATGAATGACCTTTTATGTGACACTACAACATATTCTAAACTCATAAATAATCCTCTCAACACTGTCAACACCCAGTTCAACAAAAAACTGAAGTCTCTATTGAGAGGCAAAGCTACTCTCATTAAACATCTTACTTCAACGTCCCCTCCACTGCCTTACATGTACGGTTTAATCAAGACCCACAAGCCCAATAACCCAGCAAGACCCATCATTAGCTCTGTTGGGTCAATCTCTTATAAACTATCTAAATGGTTAGTTTCCTTACTAAACCCCCTAGTTGGCAACATTTCTAACTCCAATATCAAGAATAATATGGATCTGGTTGATAAACTCAATAACTTGCACATTAATCATGATTTTAAACTGCTCAGCTTTGATGTAACGTCACTTTTTACAAAGGTCCCAGTTGATGATTTACTAGAGTTCCTCATAGATTCCCTGGATAACATTTCACTGCCCGTCTCGAAAGATGACTTCATCGAACTCATCAAACTAGGTATTAAGGATTGCAAATTCGAATTCAATGGGGAATATTATGCTCAAAAATTTGGTATGGCAATGGGTAATCCACTCTCACCTGTATTAAGCAACCTATATATGGAATTCTTTGAAAAGAAACTATTAAGTAATATTTTACCACCCTCAGCAGTCTGGTTTAGATATGTTGATGATGTATTATGTCTCTGGCCATGTAATGAGGACCTAAAAGTTTTCCTACCACAACTTAACAACTTAGCCCCCTCGATCAAATTCACTGTGGAATTAGAGCAAGACTGTAAATTGCCATTCCTAGACTGTCTGATACACAGAATAGGTAACACTTTTAAGTTCAGTATTTATAGAAAACCAACCAATGTGTGTTCATACATTCATTATTATTCTGCCCACCATAATAAAGTCAAACAGTCAGTATTTACTACAATGTTTTTACGTGCCTTGAGAATTTGCAGTCCGGAATTCATCGATGAGGAATACAAATATATATATAATATTGGCTCAAACCTTAAATACCCTAGATCTTTCATAGACAAATGCTTAAACATTACTAAGAAAACTTTTTATAGAACTGATCCCAAGCCCACCCATGACCATAAGAATATCTTAATATTACCATTTCACAAAAATTTCTCACACATTCCGGCACAGCTAAAATCTTGGAACGTCAATGTGGCATTTAAAAACTCATGCACTGTTAAACAAATGTTAATCAAGAACTCCCCCAACAACACAATTGGTTGCATTTATAAAGTTTCCTGCAAGGAATGTAATATGTTTTACTTAGGCCAGACAGGTAAAGATCTTGTAACTAGAATTAAACAACACAAATACAGTGTCAGGACAGGCCAGGAATCCAATGCTCTGTTTGTTCATTTGAGGGATAACAAGCATTGCATTGACTGGGATAATGCCTCCTCAATATTACCATGTAATTCAATTGATAGTAGGAACATCATAGAATCTAGTCTTATTAAACATACCGAAGCATTCAACATGAATTTGAGTAACGGCTTGTACAAGCTGGACAACTTTGTAATTAAGAAGATTTGTGATCAGGTGAGAGGGCGGGTCACTGTCCCATCTGACCCAACCACCAACCGTTGTGTGCCATTTAAAGATTAGTAGGGTCATTACCTGACCATTGTGGACCTGGTCTCACCCTCCTCTGTATATATTCATCTTGTTCTGCATTACTCTATCTAGTCTGTACTCACCCCTGAAGATGTGAATTACACGAAAGCGCTTGGGAACTTCGTGTTTTCTTCTTTCCTGGTGGTTATCAGCATATATATATACACATATATATATATATATATATATATATATATATATATATATATATATATATATATATATATATATTATTTAAACGCCCAAATTATTGTAAACACGAAATAACCTCCCCTAAGCCAGATTTAGTCACTAAGGCGTCGTCTTGAAAAACAATGAAACTAATTTAAACAGGACGATTTGAACTGATAGAGGTTATATACATGATGTAAGAACACCTCTCTAAGGTAGGGCATTCCACAGAATACTGGTCCGAGGATAATAAATGAAATATAGTCGGCAGGGGTTCTGCAAATTCGATTTTCGACTAGTCATGGGCCCTCCCAGACTACAGTACTTCGCAGGCCAATTGATAATGTGTGGTGGTAGTGCTGAGTGTAGCTCGCCATAACACTGAAGGTGCAAATATCTACAAAATAACAGTCAATTGTGTAGTGGACAAAAGTCCAGTTGTATTTTCAGGAGCGGTGAGATGGGTATGATGGCGAGGATAACCTAATGATCTTCCGTCCCACCAAAATAGGTTAAGTTAGACCTCGCTCGAGTCTCGCCTGACTCATCATTATGGTAAGTACTGCTCGATCACTTTCTCTCTGATTACTCTTCTGCATTATTTTGCCAAGTATGTTGTGCAAGTCTTTGAACATTTAAACAGTGATTGAAAACATGAAGTGAGAATCGTCTCGTCGGTTGCGTAAACTTTATCTGGGAAAATGAAAAAAAAAGTTATCTTGAAATAATCAAATGAATAAATAAATGCGTTTGATTAAATTAGTAACAACATAACCTAAGCAATGACGTTTAATCCAAAAAAAAAAATAACTTGGTCTTAAATTCAATCTCAAAAACTTCCATCATAATTAATACCAGTGATAGTAATAAAATATGTTCCACTCCTATATTAATATTACCTAGTTCTCTCATACAGCCTATAGTGTCTGGTATAGGATGTCAAAAACAGCAATAAACATTAGTTCTACACACTGAGCAAAAATAGTACGATGTTGTGTAGCTTGTTTCATTATCAATGTTGAGGGTTGATTACCAGACCAGAGCGAGATTTCATTGTTGCATGAAAGAGGAAAATTATTTATGTATGAGAGGGAGATTATATCAATTGTTGTTCTCCAAGTAGAGCGACAAACACTCGCTAACATTAGTCAAGGGTGTGGTGTGGCCAGTGTGTCAGGGAATTCATGCGTCATGGGTGCAGGTGCCTCGGAACGTGCCCTGCATCCCACCGCACTCCGACTAGGCTTGCTGCTGCCCCCATGGTCGAAATTACCTTCCCCATAACGGTTGTGTCCGCACGCCTCAAGAAATGGAGTTATTGGTTGGTGTTACAATGTTAAGGAACTATGCTTATTGGTGGTGTGGGTGAAGGTGGAGCTGGTGTTGATAGAGGGGGAGGATTGAACTGGTGGTGTAGGTCACGTGGATGTGTTGACAGGGTGGAGGGAGGACTATATGGTATAAGAGGCGTATCCCGGAAGAGTAAGGCACTAAAACATGGTACAAATAAAAATATACAAACGCAACGATTACTTCCCCTATGTACTTGATGAGGTATAATTCTAAAATATAACGTTATAACTAAAAAAAATGTTTCGTTTTTTATTTATTGATCACAACAATACATCTAGGTGAACGTTAAATGAGCCTGACACATTGAGATCCAATATCCAAGGAAAGAATCATGATTGGTCTGACGTCTGAAATGGTGTCGGGTCACAAGGGTCACAGGTGCTACGCTTGAGGCACTTATTTATAATAATGTGGTGTGGAGTTCCTTTTCCTAACTACCCTCCTTGGGTTTACTATGAAATTACATTTTCATTGGTTGTCTTTCCCATTCTCGGCTTTTATTGAGTCGTGATTTACATGGAGCCACTGCAGGTTACCACCCGTCTTAAGGAGGAAACGATACCTTAAGCTCAAGTAAACTCGTTTTTAATTCTACTGTCAGACATACTTACTCCCGCCTGCATTCATCAAACATGGGAGTGAACTAGTTTGTGTGTGTGTGTGTTTGCTTTTTATTTCTTTTATTCCATCCAGTATGTTATGGCCCAATGACCGGGTTGTGGGGATCAAATGGAAGAAATGTTTACCTTCCGTCCTGAGGTCGCTGTATCGCGCCCGGGGCACCTCCACCCAGTTGTGAATGGGTACCTAACTTGACAATTGATAAGTAAAGGTGGTCGAGAGCAGTGCCGGCTTAGTATACGGTCCATTGACAATGTAATAGAGTATAACATAGTTTTGTCTGGATATGACGGAATATATACAGTATATATTTTTTCATTTATTGGGCAACCCCCTACATCCTTGTGTAAGGTGAAGCGCAGAAGCGTTTACAGCGCCCAACAGGGAAGCATGCTAAGCTCATGCTTGCCTTATGTCTCATGAGTTAAGGGCGTAGAAGCCTGAAGAGTCAATGGTTTATGTCTAAGCAAGTTATTGGAAGTTCCAACAACTTGTCCCTGAATACGAATTCGCAACTTTCGACTTACAGCAGGTACCTACTTTGCTGCTAGGTGAACAGGGACCAAGGGGACAAGGAAGAGTGTCCAAACAACTTTCGTCGGCCCGGGAATCGAACCCGTGACATCCTGCTTGCGAGGCAAGAACGGTACTGCATGTCAATTTCATGATACTAATTTTACATCTCCCATTTCTAAAGATCAGCAAAAAGTCACAGCACGAAATATGATAAACCAGCGATTGGTTGGCGGACGGTCAAGGGTCATGTATTTCGATCCAGTCTGCCGACGGTATTTTCATGGCCGCGGATGAATGTTAATTTAAGTTTTATATTGATACCGCAGGTAGTGTTCGATATGTTTAGACACCATCGACATATGAGTACTTCAAACATACGCATTCATATTTCAAATATATTTTCAATACAGTAACACTAAATTAATACGTTGTTTAGAAATTACTTTGTCCATGGATATCTCTAAGAAACTTTATAAACGTTGAGAATAACCAAACATTAAATGCGGGAAATTTGTCTCCCTGTGAGAGCAACAAAACCCACTCGGAAGTACTTCAGGACCCAACGACTACCTTCGAAAACCTTAATGTGAATGTTTCAGTGTACACATACACACACGTTTGTGTGTGTACAATTGGCCGAAATAACTAATATTTTCTGTTGATTGCTGTAAGGAGCTTTAACCTTCGCCGTTGTCAATTGAAGTAAAGTATGTACAGGGGCGGAACCAGGAATAGGGAGTGGGGTGTGGAGGAACAGATCAAAAGGGGGGGGGGGTCTAAGAAGTAGTGGGTGGGGGGAACATTGCGAGCACAGTGAGCCCACCCAACTAGGGGTTGGGGGGGGGGGTGTAAGAAGCCCCCTCCCCCAGATTTTTTTCTTAAATAGGACCAATATCATGGGCATCTAAAGGCCATTTTGAAGCCATGTACAGTCAGCCAAAGATGCACCGACCCCACCCTGAATCTCGTGCTCGCAATTTTACCTGACAATACTTGGTAAAGTAAGGCTATATGTAAAGGTTATTGTGATTGGTGGATCTATTTTCGGCTGTATCACTGCCAGGATAAATATTAAACAATCAAAAGGTAGAATTATTATAATAATAAACAATTTATTGTTATTTAAGGGCATAAGAAGTTTCCAAATGTTCTTATATTTGCTTAAATAATGAAGAAAATTTGATCTGAGAATCTTGTGGCAGTCCCCGTTCTTCGTTGTAGTTGAGTTGCCAATTCATTAATATAATTTCTTCATTATTTAAGCAAATATAAGAACATTTGGAAACTTCTTATGACCTTAAATAACAATAAATTGTTTATTATTATAATAATTCTACCTTTTGACTGTTTAATATTTATCCTGGCAGTGATACAGCCGAAAATAGATCCACCAATCACAATAACCTTTACATACAGCCTTACTTTACCAAGTATTGTCAGGTAAAATTGCGAGCACGAGATTCAGGGTGGGGTCGGTGCATCTTTGGCTGACTGTACACTTGATATTAGAAAATATTCTGAGGTCAATAGTAATTCCTTTTTATTATACATAAAACGTGTCTGCACAACACGGTACTGCATTAAGGCAAAAGTATTGGAATTTTCTGATTAAAGGAAGGGGGGGGGGGGGGGGTTCCGGCTCCAGGAGCATCCCTGGATCCACCCTTGATGTAGACTAGAGAAAACCAATAACATGAGCCTTACACCGCGTTCGTGGGTACTCTGTAAGTGTAGAAGTTCCCATCCGCATTCGATCTGTATCAGTAAGAAATTTATAAGTTAATAAATATGTGGACTATTCAGTATCTCCTTGTCAGGTAACTCTTTCCAGGATCTCTGCTGAAATTAAGAGTTTTAGTTTTTAATGATTACAATGGTGTTGAATTTTAATTATATATTGCTGAGAAAGTGAGAACAAACAAGACAAATTAAACATAACTGGGATGTCGTATAAGTTGCACAGTAATAATAGCTCAAAGTTAAGTATATGCATTCAACAATATAAAGGGACCAAATATAATTATACAATATAATGACAAAGTAGGAAAAGCCTCTTAGCTAATGTCAGTTAACAAGAAAGCCTCATCAAATATAAAAAAAAACCTAAATTCATTATTTCATATTTATACGGTGCCTAAAAAAATTTCACTTGGGGGAATTATATAATAGAACTCTAAAAGAATATTGTGTTCGTGTTCTTGATGATAGTCAAAGGTAAATAGTCTCGGAATGCACATATTCAACCAGATTATTGATTGAGCGGGATTTGAATTCTGGTCTATGTTATTCTAAATGTAAGAGTAAATCATTACAGTAATGTGTTTACAGGAATTATTCAGGATCAGATAAAACCGAAAAAAAATGCATGCAAAATGAAAGAAAGGTGTGGTGGTAATACCTGTGATAAACACGAAGTATCTAGAGGTTTAACGTAACAGATGATGATAAGAGCGACGGAGGTGATAGCCACAATGGTAAGGATGAGAATACGGTTGGCTTGTGAAGTGTAGAAACCTATCAAGGTCACCACAGCTATTAATATCATCACAGCCACTCCTACCACCAAGCCTCCCAGTGCTATGTAGCAAGTGTCTATTCTTGATTCACGCATTGGTCGTCGTTGTAGTTCTTCTGTATTCAACACATCACTCGTAACTGCCACTGTTATCGGTGAAATGGAAAACATTGTGGTGCTTAATTGAATAATTTACTTCAATTCCAGTGGTGGCACAGCCGAGGTCCACTGTCGCCAAAGTCAGGGTGAGTTCTGTGGGTGGTAGGCTGCGCAGGCTCGAGACACAAGACCTTCGTTACCTTCTTGTCTCATGCTCTACACGTAGTGTTGCTTCAGAATATTTAGTGCTGTTCCTTCCCTCTCTTCACTTTACCATTGTATTAATATCGTTTTGTCTCTACCTCGCTTTCAAACTGTTCTACTGCTCGCAAGTTGATGGTTTAAATGCTTTCCGTACGAATAATCTGTTGCAGAGTTAACATGAAAGCAATTCTCTGTTTAAAGTATGTTGATACGATGTCGAAATGGCCTCTGCTATTCTGACAAGTAGCTCCATTTTTTTAATGGCAAAAGTAAACATAAGAAGTATTGTTTCGTTTATTTGACATGAATAAACACACATAAATTATCACTTATTTTGTATCGTTTACTTTATAAAATTACTGTATTAAATGATTGAATGTTAAATCAAGGGATTACATGTTTTAGACAGTTAAACTAAATTATAAACTAATGTGAATTTTAGATCATGTGTTTACATATATTCCGTGAAACCCCCTTTTTATGCAATTGGTGTGAATTATTTTGTGATTGATTTTACCTGGAATAGTTTAATAAGACTGATGTTTATTTCAGGGGTTCTAATGTTTGTTGTAATTTGTGTACTAGATTGGGGATATCAGAGTCATGCCTTGTGGATTTAATGAAGAATTATCTATTCATGAAAAGATAAACATTTGAATACGAGAGGAACCTTCATTTGTGGAACTGTAATACACGAAGATAAGTTGTAGTAAGGGAAGCTCACTAGTGTCAGAGGTTCATTTATAGATATATCACCAGCTGTAACAAAAGGGACAAATATTTAACGAATCTAACAAAATTAGGAAGCCTTACATCTCAGCGGCGGATCAAGGAATATCAAAGGGGTGAAGGGGAGGGAGCATGGCGAGCACAGTGAACCCACCCAGCTGGGTATAGCCCCCCCCCCCCCATGTTTTTTTTTTTTTAAATCTGACTAACATTATGGGCATTTTGAGGCCATTTTGAAGCCATGTGCACTTGATATTAGAAGAAATTCTGAGGTCAATAGTAAATATTTTTTATTATACAAAAACGCCTGAATACTGCATTAAAGAAAAAGTATTGGAATTTTCTGGTGAAAAGGGGAGTCCAGACCCTCCAGGATCCCCTCCTTGTCCCGTCTCTATGCCTTAGCACCGCCCACCGTGATGAATTACCTATGATTACCTTACCTGGCTAAACCTCGTTGGCCTGCCCTCCCCTCTCCTACCTTCCTCTCCACTAACCTACTCTATCGTGCTCTCCCCTGACCTACTCTCCTGTGCTCTCCCTTTCCCTACCCTACTTTCCTCTCCCCTAACCTATCCTACCTTCCTTTCCCTTAACCTACCCTACCTTGTCCTCCCCAAACCTACTCTACCTTGCTCTCCCCTAACTTACCTTACCTATCTCTCCCCTAACCTTGCTCTCATCAAACCTACCTACTGTGCTCTCCCCTAAACAACCCTTCTTGTTCTCCCCCAACCTATCCTACCTTGCCCTTCCCTAACCTACCCCACCTTGCCCTCCCCTAACTTACCCTACCTAACCTCTACCGTGCTTTCCCTTATTTTACCCTCCCCTCCCCTACCATTCTTTTCCCTGTCTTCCCCTCCCCACCCCTGTGCTTCCCGACCCTACCCTACCCTAACCTAACCTGATCTCCCTTCTCTCTACTCTCCCAAACCTTTCCCTCCCCTAAGCTGCTCTTTCTTTCACGACCCAACCCTATCCTACATCCCCCCCCCCACCCTGCGCTGCTCTACACTCACTTCCTTATGCTGCTCTACTTCTACCCAACCACTCTTTCTCTCTTACTCCATACCCCTTTTCCTTCATTTATTCACTGTTTAGTCCCTCTCTCTCCTCTCCCCATTCTTTTTCTTTCCTTACATTCTCTTCATTCATACTAACATCAGTCCGGTTTTCTATAACATGAGTGGAAGGCAGTGTATTGGGCCCACTATTGTTTGTTTCATAAATGACATGCCTGACGTTGTACACTCCTCCATACAAATGTTTGCCGATGACGCCAAGCTATTTCAGGAAATCAAGAACCAAGCGGACTGTGAAGAGCTGCAGGAAGAGCTGCAGGAAGAGCTGCAGAAGGACCTCTGTGGGCTCCAAGAATGGTCGAAGAAATGGCTGCTGAGATTCAATGTCACGAAGTGTAAGAGGATGCACCCGGGGCGTACCAACGGTAAGGAGGCGTATCCTATGTCACAACGGGATGAAGAAACTGCACTATTTGAGACTGAATGTGAGAAGGACCTAGGTGTGTATGTTGACAATGAGCTGAAGTTCTCGGGCCATTGCGAGAAGAAGGTAAATCAGGCAAATAAATTATTGGGTCTTATAAGAAGGTCGTTCAGATATCTAAACGGTCCGTCCCTCGTAACGACCTTATAGAGTGAAGTGCTTCCCCATCTGGAGTACTGTCACCCCGTCTGGTTCCCGAGATATGCTAGGGACTGTCAGTTGGTTGAAAATGTTCAAAGGAGGGCCACCAGACTGGTGCCTGCACTTCGGCACCTCAACTACTCTGAGAGATTGGAGCGCCTGAACTTGCCTAGCATATACTACAGACGGGCAAGGGGTGACCTAATTGAGGTGTATAAGCATCTCAGGGGGCACTACTCAGTCGAGTGTCCTTACTTGGAGCTGGCGGACGCTCACCCCACAAGGGGTCACAGCTCAAGATTGAAGAAGCTGCAAGTCCGGAAAACTGTGAGGGCAAACTTTTTCGGAGTGAGAGTTGTGAACTCTTGGAACAATCTACCAGAAAGTGTTGTGACGGCACCGAGTGTGAGCTCTTTCAAGACAAGACTTGACCAACACTGGACCAGGTTCAGGTACATTCAGGAGCCGGTGCATGCCCAGTACTTGCCAACAGTGCGTAACAGAGACGTGACCGATCGCCCAAGCGGCTAATGAGTCGATTATTTGGTGAAGAGGATAAAAGAAAGGGAAAAGTAACAGAAACGTGACCGATCGCCCAAGCTGCTAACAAGCCGATCAGTGGTGAAGAGGATAAATGTAAAAGTAAGTAAAAGTTACTGCTAAAGTTCCACTGTGACTATAATCATTATTCTGGTAGAGTGATTTGGTAGGCTTGTGCTTGCTTTACTTCCTCTTCTAGACAAGTTAACTTACTCATAATCTTGGTGTAATGTGTCAGTCCCTTCACGAGTGTGTCTGAGTAAGTTCCAGAGGCTGATTGCAAGCAAGGTCAAGTCAAACGCGAGTCGGTGTATCGGACCTGAGGCTTGAAGTTAGAAGTAATGCAGATTTTGACCAGGACAAGGCGAAGGCATTGAATAAATTTTTTTCTTCGGTGTTCACAAGAGAGGATACGAATAATCTTCCTACGTTTGAGGACAGACTGTTTGACACAGAGCTGACCCACATTGTGTTCTAAGACGAGGTTAGAAGAAATAAACTGTCAAAGCTAAATTCACAAGAACCCCAGCCCAGATATGGTGCATCCCAGAGTGTTAAGAGAGTTGTGCAACGAGCTTGCTGAGCCCCTGAAGATCCTGTTCTGTAAATGCCTGGATGAACAAAAGGTCCCGAGTGATTGGAAAGTGGCCTATGTGAGTCCTATCTTCAAGAAGGGCGATCTTCACTCCACGAATAATTATAGACTAGTGAGCCTGACCTGCATAGTATGTAAAGTATTTGAGAGCATTATAAGAAATGTCATGAAGGAACATTTATTACAGAACAACCTTGCAAAGGATTGCCAACACTGTTTTATGCCGGGGCATTCCTGATTAACACAATTTCTCAAGGTACTGGATGCTTGGACCCATATTCTGGAACAGGGTGGCAATATTGACAATATGTATCTAGATTTGCCAAGGCTTTCGACAGCGTACCCCATGAAAGGCTAAAAATTAAACTGGAAGGGTACAGGACTCAGAGAAGTGTTCTGGCGTGGATCGTAGACTTTGTCTGTGATCGCAAGTAGTGTATGGTGATTAATGGCATGTAATCGTCATGTGTACCCATCACAAGCAGGGTACCACAGGGCAGTGCATTGGGCCCGCTGTTGTTTGTTTGCTTCATAAATGACATGCCAGAAACTGGACACTCTTCCATACAAATGTTTGTGGAAAATGCCAAGTTACTTAGGGAAATTAAGAGCCAAGCAGACTGTGAAGAGTTGCAGAAAGATCTCTATGAGCTTCAAGAAATGGCTGCATTAATTGAGACAATGCTTAAAGGACCTAGATGTGTATGTTGACAATATACAGTACTGAAGTTCGCAGGCCATTGTGAGAAGAACGTCAGTCAAGCAACTAAATTATTAGGCCTTATAAGGTCGTTCACATATCTAGATGGTCTGTCACTTGTAATGATTTTCTAGAGCGAGTTGCTTCCTTGCCTGAAGTACTGTCACCCCGTCTGGTCCCCGAGATATGCTCGGGACTGTCAGTTGATTGAAAATTTCGAGAGGACCACCAGACTGGTGCCAGCACGTCGACACCTCAGCTACCCAGAGAGATTAGAGCACCTGCAATTGCCTAGCTTATATTACAGACAGGCAAGGGGAGACCTAAATGAGGCATTTAAACATCTAAAAGGGCATTACTCAGTCGAGTGTCCCTATCTGGAGCTGGCAGACACTTGCCCCACAAGGGGTCACAGTTCAAGGATGAAGAAGCCACAAGTCCAGAAAACTGTGAGGGTAAACTTTTTCAGAGTGTGAGTTGTAAATTCTTGGAAAAATCTGCCAGTGTGTGTTGTGACGGCACCGAGTGTGAGCTTTTTCAAGACCAAACTTGACCAACACTGGAGCAGGTTTTGATACATTCAAGAGCCAGTGCATGCCCAGTACTTGCCAACAGTGCTTAACAAAGACGTAACCGATCGCCCAAGTGGCTAACGAGCTAATCAGTGGTGAAGAGGATATAAGTAAAAGTAAAGTAGGCGTAGGCATAGACAGCAACATAAGTAAATTTCCTTATGACACTAAAATAGGGCGCATAATTAAATTTGACAATGTAAGATGGTAACTTTTTAATGTTTGGGGTTAACACTTTATTTTTTATTTCTATAACGTACTTGTTTACATTTTTTTAATTCTTGCTTTCAAGATTTTCTTTTCTTTAATTCCAATTAATTTTCTCAAAGTATAGTATTTACTGTATTTCTTTTGGTGTCTTTTATTTATTTATTTCCTCTTACTTTTATTCTCAAATTTACTTATACGTACTCTGTTTTGTGGGTTAACCTGGGATTTCTGTACTTACATCTTAGAGCTGCCACCATCCAGGATTTCTTTAGAATATAACATCTACAATGAACCTCTCAATTAAATTGGCAGTGTGGTATGCACAAGAGGTTAGGCATGTGATTTATCAAGTGTATTTTCAGGGATGGCTATTGTTAGAAGGAATGAGTGGTGATACACACATTATACTGAATCAAATCTGAACACTGTGACAATTGGAACCTTTCCTCACAACAACTAAACTTATGTTCAATTAATGTTTACTTTACTGTAACACTTACTCAAAATATAACTGACCACTAGGTCTTACATTATAAGTAATAAAAATAGATCTTCAGTTATCATTTACAATATTCAATAATTATACCTCCTTGAAGGTCTGGTAGCACAACAGTGACAATAGTGATGGTCACTCTAATACTTGTCAATATCACACAGAGATGTTACTACAGTATTTGTAGCATCATGTCATTACTTGATGAACAAACATGGAAACATACAATAGCACATATCAACTATGAGTACAGCTGATTCACTCACATATAACAAATTCTAATTCTGGTGATAGTAATACTCAACCAGGGACAATTGTATTCCCAAATAACCCATCCACAATAATGTACACAATAATCATTAGCACATACAGTCAGGATGAGTACACCTGCCTTACACTGCTGGTATTCAAAACAAATGCTGCTCGGCTACACTCTGGAGCAGCGGGAGGCTCAGTGCTCGAGAGTCCACTCTCCCTTGACTGGTTGCCCAGGCTCGTGACACACTTGGATTTTAAACTCGTACTAAAGACATCCTGCATCAGACATCTTGGGAACTTCGTGTTTTCTTCTTTCCTTGTGGTTATCAGCATATACCTGGACCACGCGCGCCCACAGATGTGAATTACACGAAAGCGCTTGGGAACTTCGTGTTTTCTTCTTTCCTTGTGGTTATCAGCATATACCTAGATCACGCGCACCTACAGTGATTTACTTGCATATACAGGTATTCGTCGACTTACGACCTATGCGACTTACGTCTGTTCGACTTTACGACCGGCGGTACGACAGTTTTGGCCCCAGCCCCAGTGTAAATAATAAACCAATTGTACTGTAGTATGCAGTGATTTACTTAAACCTGACGACCGTAACAATAATGAACAAAGAAAATGTTGATAAAATATGACTTAAAGATGATTATATTATCATTACACATTACAGTATAATATACGTAAGGTAATTATAACATAGGCCGACTTACGACCAGATCAACTTACGACCGGTCGGCCGTAACCAATCTAGGTCGTAAGTCGACGACTACCTGTATATATATATATATATATATATATATATATATATATATATATATATATATATATATATATATATATACAGTTGGTCCTCGTATTACGCGGTTAATGTAACCCGGAGGGTACCACGGAAAGTGAGAAACGAGTAAAGTGAATAACATAACATATGGGATTAATTGAAATGGAGTCCGGGCCGATCCCCAAACTCCACTTTTTGACGACACACAACTATGTTGTAGTAAAAATATTATCTTAACTTTATGATGGCATGCACACACAATTAATAATTAAGAGAAATATCAATAATATTAGGTTTTTTAACACTTACATTAGTAGAAAAGATGGCTGGGCACACGGGGATGGGCGGTTGGTTCCGAGGCAGAGGGCAGATTATTGGCCCTCACCTGTATCACTTGTATCAATTGTATCACTATCCACCACAGAGGCTTGCAGGGCCTCTTTGTCAAACCCCCCAAAGTTCATATAAGTCCATATCCTCACTATAATTATCACTATCACTGACTTGAGCCGGCTGTAGTGGGTGGCGGGTGAAGAACTCGGTAATGTTTTGATGACTGGGCGACCTTGTGCGCACCATTTTCGCGCCTCTTACACAACATGGCGGATGGCGGGAGGTTTGGATCCAAAAATGGCGCGGCTTGCCAGCCGCTCTCCGCGTAATGGGGTTCACGACGGTGGAATGTGAAAATTTTAGGTTCTGGCAAGGCACCGCGTTAACGGTGAAACGCGGAATGCGGGACCGCGTAATAGGAGGACCAACTGTAAATATATATATATATATATATATATATATATATATATATATATATATATATATATATATATATATACAGTGACCCCTCGTTTAACGAACTCAATCCGTTCCAGAAGGTTGTTCGTTAACCGAAAAGTTCGTTTACCGAAACCATTGTTTCAATGGGTTTTTGGGTAATTGGTTCCAGCTCACCGAAAATTTCCTAAATTCAACAAAAATGGTAGAAAAGTTCACTTACTTTGAGGTGTGTATGTAGAAGGCTCCTGGATAATGATGATGATGATGGGAATTAGAATGGTGGTGGAGGAGAAGGGAGAAGAGAAGGCATTGGGGGTGGAAGAGAAGTGTCACCCCATGGCGCCATTTCATCCATAAAATTTTAGTTCTCTTGGTGTAATTCAAGATTATTTTCTTTAAATCAACACTGCACTGCATTATATATTGTCAATTTATAAAATAAATTTCAAAATGACCAATAATTTGCTTGGAAACACAGAAAAAAAGCGTTTAGTTGAAGAGAGTCTCAAGCAAGATGTTACCTCCAGTGAAAACAGAGAGAGACTAACGCCTGTTTGCTGTATTAAGAGGCTGGATGCCGCGCATTAAACTAGTCACTTTACCTTCAATTATGTTCAATAATTGTTAAAATGACTAAAAAATTGAATATTAAACTTTTAAAATTATTGAATAGTATAAACTTCTTCATATTTACTAAAATAGTAAGGAATTTAAGCCCTAGAACCGATTAATGTATTGGCTGACTGATACTAAAGCTGGTTGCCTGGTCAGTGCAAGCGAAAACATGTTGAGGTCGGTTCGTAAGAAATTCGCTAACCGAATTTTTGTTCGTTAACCGAATTGAAGATCCTTATGGAAGGCAGTTCGTTAACTGAAATTTCATTAACCGAGGCGTTCGTTAAACGAGGGGTCACTGTGTATGTATATATATATATATATATATATATATATATATATATATATATATATATATATATATATATATATATATATATATATATATATATATATATATATATATATATATATATATGCTGATAACCACAAGGAAAGAAGAAAACACGAAGTTCCCAAGCGCTTTCGTGTAATTACACGAAAGCGCTTGGGAACTTCGTGTTTTCTTCTTTCCTTGTGGTTATCAGCATATACCTAGATCACGGGAAAATGGAAACAACGGAGTACCTTAGCTTTCGTCTTTATTCAAGACATCTTCAGTTGCCTCTGAAGATGTCTTGAATAAAGACGAAAGCTAAGGTACTCCGATGTATCCATTTTCCCCGTGTGATTTTATCAAGATATATATATACTGGTATATATATATATATATATATATATATATATATATATATATATATATATATATATATATATATATATATATATATATATTATACTGCCAGATTCTGGGGTCACTAAGTCTAAGGGGATAACTTTAATCTTAATTTCTAAGGGTCGCTGCCACCAGACCCCCTCTGGACAGCATGTAGCTCGTTAGGTAGCGTGCAGAGTGGACTAGGCACTGGGTTAGGTTTTCCATTGACCTGATCGATAAGGGTAAAGAAGGGCGAAACCATAGCATGTCTTAATTGATTTATTCCTTATAAAACATACTGGTAAAAAACATATACATGAATTGGCCTTCCTCAGAAGAACAATGAAAATGTGGTTACCCAGATGGGCCCCAGACTCTTACATTGATGGCGTGTCATCCACCTACTTATTGCATAACAATTTGTGACCACCTTACCTCGGTCATTCCTTCTTACACTATCCCTTAACACATCAGACTGCTCCACCTGTATGGAATATAGCACCGTCGGTTATCATACATAGTAGCACCATCTCAACACACATGTTACACTCCATACCTGCAAGTATGGGACTCCTTGCGACTTTTAGGTATACACAACAGGCACCTCGTTTGCACACCGCCCTCGGTGGGTAAAGACGAGGGCTTCACCTAGAGACATACCAGCACTATTTCTACGCCTGGTATTATAGGTCGCTCCAAGTGACGACCGCAGAGTTTCTCATGGTCTCCTTATTTGTAACTATTCATTTGGAGTGGTGTGCTGGAAATCCACAGGTTCACAGTGGATTGGCATAGCGGGGAGTAGTCACCACCTGTTGTGACGCTCAAAGGGATAATGGCAGCCGGGTGGCAAGGCACTCCGACTGCATGGAACCTGAGGTGACGGTAGAATGGGGAATACTGAGAAATAATGCCTGACGGGCGGTTATCCCACCCCCTAACACATTCCTATTACACTTATATATCCGGCAAAGCTTTAAACTGTAATAACTTCTATATATAAACCTTAATTATAGGGCGGGATATAGCCCGCTAGGACACTGACCTGAGGTGACGGTAAAACGGGGAATACTGAGGGCATTGCCCTGCCGCTCCTCATCACGTAGGCCTACAGTTTCCAATCTTTAATTTTCACTTTTGTTTCCTATGGTTCTCACCTGAACACTTTTCGGTATATTGTTACTCATGCCTTTTAAACACATATTTAATCCTAAATTACACACTAAGGTAAGGTCTTGGTTTGCTAGTTCGTGGGTAAATCCATGGGGTTATAATATCAACGTGGCACCCGAGGCGGGTACATGACGCGCCTTGAAACAAAGGCTGAATGTTCATGGCGGGGGTGTGTCAACTTCACTTAAAATTGTAATGAGGGATCCTCCTCTCACACATTGCACTATTTGAACACAGATATAAGATTCTCTGATCATTGTACCTGTCGTGGGTATATGTCACGTGAGGATACGAGGTGTATTAAGTTCATACCGACGCATACAAGATATTTCCTTTCAAATATAGTTTCTGGATCACTTCCAACACCTCACATAGTTCTGATACATTTATCCTTTTTCCAGATCATTGTTCTCATGTATTTTCATATGATATCTGTGGAAGTTATGTTCGCTACACGTTCACAGACGTAAATAGTACGACCTTCAAACCCTGATCCACACTTAGTCTTACAGTACACTAGTCCGGCTCAACTGGACTTAACATTCATCTTATGCATACCCTGAGTTCTACTTAATGCTATGAATACATACACTTAATATGATATAACTGTACCTGGGAACAATACAACACATGGTCTAGGAACACTGAGTAGGTGAGTTATCCTTTATCAATGTTTCCCGTTTTCTGAGGTTCTACAAGCGGTGGATTTGAATGTTATATAGCGTAATATGAATTAAATGGGATTTTTAGGAATGACAATGATGTGAGCAGTACAATATATATATTATATATATATATATATATATATATATATATATATATATATATATATATATATATATATATATATATATATATATATATATATTGTAGTGAAATATCGTAGATCAGGAGAAGCTTTATAACATGGGGTTCAATGGGATACATTCCCAGCCAGTCCCCAAACACACATGCATCACCGACAAAAAAATTCCTACACTTATAAAATCAATAGAAAACAATTAAACAACACTCACCTCATCGTGAAGAATAAGCCTGATCATCGTCACATGTCCCTTTTGAGGCTAAGGGGACTCTTGTAGGTGGAGTGGAGACATCACTCTGACTCTCACACAGCCCCTGGGGAGTCTCATGCTGCTTCACAATGTCAAGCTTCACCTCAGAGACACAATTGTCTTGGATGCCTTGGCCTTTCCAGACATTTTCAAAGTTACACTGTTCACTTCAGTCACAAGAACAGAACAAAAGCACTTGTCACAAAAACTGAACAAAAGATGATAAAAAAAAACATTGACAGAGGCTGTGTCGGCTCACATTTCCAAAACATCAGAGGCAAAACACTTTACATTCACAAACAACAGGAGCTGCCATGTGCAGGCCAACCGGCCTATTGCAGACTCCTTATTTTCTTATGGTCTTATGTAACAGAAAATATCACTTCACAATCACCATAACACAGTTCAATCTAAATGCTAGTGCTGTCCTCTCACTATAAGAAAAAAACACCGATGATAAGTATAGTACAATACGGTATACATACAGCCAACAATGCTGAATGATAATCTCGGAGCTATGTGATGGCGGGGAGTTATGATCGGCAAAGAAACAAGAGCAAGACTGTAGTGGGCAGGTTGGTCATGTGGTGGTGCAGCGGAGTGTGGGTAGATGCTACTGCGGCTGACAAGTGCAACCAGAGAAGCTTTTAACTTTGGTGGTGTGTATACGGTTAAATATTGTTTCCTTATAAAATGTCACTGACTTTACATTGCTGGAATTGTTTCAAGATAACGAATAATTTGAGTACCTGTATATACAACCTATAGTTTGCACTAGATAAAAAAAAAATCCAATCAATGGATATCGTTAAAGCAATTTTTTTTATAATATATAGCGAGATTGTCTTAATTCATAACCATTATTAATGCGGAATATCGCTGAACGAGACATCGTTTACCCCAGGGAGGGGTAAAGTTCTTCATCAGAAGAAATTAAGTATGAGAGTCCTATGTAAGAAGGCAGCAGAGTGGGGCTTTAAAGTGACCATGATGCTAAAGCCTTGCTACAAAGACACAGAGTAGAAGCAATTAACATTATTATTAAGCCGCCGATTAGAATTCTGTCACATTATAAACTGGGCTTAAGGTTGAGAAGATTCGACAAAAGTCTGCACACCCCCCTCCACCCCAACAGTGACAGGCCATGAGGCGTAAGGAATCAGGGGCTAAAACCCCAGCATTGCCAGGAAGTCTGTTGACATGTATTTTCTGTAGAGCGACGTTGGATGTACATTGTGCGGGTCTGGGGTATGCAGAGTTCAGGACGATACACAATGCGGTAAATCATGAAGGCTGTTGCTAACATTGCTCTGACTGCAAATTCAAAGTAAATGAGGTGATTGCAAACCATAGGGGAATGAGATTCCGAGGGACGAAAATAGACGAAGCTGGATCCTTGCTGGTTGCCAAGCTAGAGCAAGTTGGGAAAGAGATCCTCGCTATGACTTCAGAAGTAGCTGATAGAATGTAGGGAGTAGTGAAGAAGAGTTATGCTCAAGCCTTAGCAGGGCCACAGAAGGTGACCCTCTAGAAATTTCCCTGGGGCAGCAGTGGTGGGAAAATAGCAGCACGGAGCGAGGGAGATAAGGGGACAGTGTTGTTTTGACGGTCACGTACGCATTTCGCGGCCATTTTCTGCTTGCCTTTGTGTCCGGGATGGCCAGTAATGCATATATTTACTGATCATAATACTTTTTTCCTATAAATAATTAATTTTATTTGCATTATTTTACATAAAAAGTGCTCGGCAACACACATGCAGTCTGTTGCCGGGCTCTTTGTGTTTGGTAGAGCAGGTAATGCATACAAATAATTATCGGAATAATAATTCCACAAACAAATACATTTATAACATAATCATACCATTATTTTCCAGCAATACTACACTACAATACAACTACATTACTTTTAGCAATACTACATTAATACAACATGATAAAATGGACAATGAAAATGAAAAAAAAGTACTACTTACATTCCAGAAGCTTCTCTGTGGCCGATCGTGTAGTGTGACACACAAATAGTCACACTAGAACCTGTGAACCCGTGCTGGGCATTCAAACAATGCCACAAAAAGGCGCACGTTCCGGAACGTCAACCGGGGCGTAGGGGTTAAGAGAGAGGACGAAAAATGGGAACGTTTTGAGCGCAGGAACAATGTAATAGTTTTTGGGAGTCCCTGAGAGCCAGTTGGAAGAAGCTAAGAGTCGGAAAACACACGATAAGTTCCAGTTTGAGAATACTGTATTTGTACAGAGACTGAATATATCAGCCCCCTGCCCTTCAGGATTAGAGCAGGCTAGGACAAAAGCAGGAGGACAAGCCCCGCCCCCTCAGGGTCAAACTACTATAGTGAGTGAGGATAAGAAATGAGAAGTTATTCAGCATGCTAAGAACTTAGCGAGGAGCGATACATTTTGGGGTATATTCATAAACCCAGATCGCACGGTAATGCAGAGGGAACAGCACAAAAAGCTCCTACAAGGCTTGAAGCAGAAGAGGGAAGAGTCAAGGAGGAACAGAGATGGGTGTACATGGGTAACATCCAGGGGGAGGGTAGTGGAACCAAGAGCGCCAGCACAGAGTTGGGGGACAGTGGGGCAGCCCCCACCTGCTCCACCTCCCACCCAGGAGGAGGCGAGTGCCATGTAAACAATGACATTTCTGACCACACCCCACAAAATACAATGTATTTAGCAAATGCTGTAGCTGCTGAGAATGGAGGGAGACCGGAGTCACTACCAAGAGCAGAGACTATTACTGAGCACAAATTCTGGCTTGAAAGTTATGTACACTAATACTGACATGTAACTTGATAAGAGAGAGGAGTTTGAAACACTACCTTAGGTACATCAACCTGATATAGTAGGTGTTGTAGAACTGTTGTACAAGAACAGGAGAATCGGCCCAGAGGAACGCAAGTTCCATATTGATGGATATGACTCGTTTACAAACCTTTCTCAAGCAATTTGCATGAGGGGTGTGGTTGTCAATGTTAGGCAAGACCTTAGAGCCAGCCAGGAGAGGGTACAGGGGGAGGATGTTTTTAAAAGAATCATAGTGGTGTAAAATTAAATTAAAGGAGAGAGACTTACTTATTGTCGGCTGTATCTACACATCCCCAAACTGTAGCTTGTTAAACCAAAGGAACTTAAGGGCCTTAATAAACAATGCAAAGGTGCTCAACCCTAGCCACCTCTTTGCCATGGGGGACTTTAACTATGGCAACATCGACTGGAGAAATAAGACCACGCCACGTGACTTAAATAACCCCGCTACTATTTTTGTAGAAACTATAAGGCAATTTTATGTTCCAACATGTTAAAGACCAGATGCATTACAGAGGGGAGCAAACACCCAAACCGTTGGACCTCATCAAAGCTAACGAGGAGGGCATGGTGGCCAAGCTGGAACACCTAGCCAGGTCAAGGTTCAAATATTATAGTGGAAATTATGATGGGATGAGGGAGGAGACGAGATGAGGGGTATCCACTGGCCGGACTCACTAAGGTATAAGAACGCAGACACTACACTAAATATCATAGCCAGTAAAGTGAAACATTTGATCAAGAAATATATACCGAAGACCAAACCCAGTGCTTCCAGGAATATAAGGAGACCACTACACATGAACCATGCAGTGGTCAACAAAGTAAAGAAGAAAACCCAGAAATTCAAGGCAAAGGATAGGACAAACAATGAGCAGGACAAGAAGATGTATGCAAGATCCAGGAACCTAGCAAAGTCAGAGTATAGAAGGGCTGAAAACAGTTCCAGAGGCTGATTGCAAGCGAGGTCAAGTCTAACCCAAAGGCGGGATACCACTACGTAAAGTCAAAATTAAAATTGCGAGTAGGTGTATCGGAAATGAGGCTTGAAGATCGTGGTAGTACAGATTTTGACCAGGACCAGGATAAGGTGAAGGCGTTAAACAGATTATTTTCCTCGGTGTTCACAAGAGGGGATGTGAACAATCTTCCCGCATTTGAGGACAGACGGTTTGACACAGTGCTGATTCACATTGTGTTCTCAGAAGATGGTATAAGAAATACATTGTTAAAGCTAAAGATTCATAAGAGTCCCAGCCCTGACATGGTGCATCCCAAAGTGCTAAGAGAGTTGTGCAACGAGCTTGCTGAGTACCTGAAGATCCTGTTCTGTAAATGCCTGGATGAGCAAAAGGTCCCGAGTGATTGGAAAGTGGCTTATGTGAGCACTATTTTCAAGAAGGGAGATCATCACTCCACGAATAAATATAGACACTACGTATATACAGGTAAAAAAATTACTGTCTCTAGAACAAATGTCTCCCTGTCTTGGCCGAGAAAATGCCAGCAACTTTAAAAACTACCCTTAGACATTCTTGGGTACATCCTGGGGTGTCATTGGCAAATAATCGAAGTCTGTGAATTAAAAATCCATGAATTTTAAGGGCAGGCTGTAATAATAATACGTAATAATAATAATAATAATAAATAATAATAATAATTAATGAAATAAAAAACATAATAACTATAAAAAATAAATAAATAAAATAAATACAAATAAGACAAAATCAATAATGAGAAACTCAATATGTATGTTGTGTAGTCAAAGAAAGAGAAACAATTGAGACCTTGCAATTGTGTGTAAATGTGGTAGAAAGTTAGAGCGTTACTTTTTGAATGACCCTCGTATTCTTTGTCGTCTACATCAAAAAGTCTCGTTCCTTATTTAATGACCCTCATATTTCTTTATTTCTAAGCCACATTAGAGAATTGTAATGATTTCTCCACAACTTTTATAGCATTACTGTGACTTTTAGTGCCAGAATTAAGGTTGGGGAGGTCCAGAAATGGTTGTGCAATACATCCCCATTTTCCTCATAAGATAAGGAACACTTTATGCAATTTTGAGTTTTGTGATGTTTTCGCAGAACATAACCCTTGCATAAAGCGAGGGTTAGGTGTGTGCCTAAAAACATGACACTGCACACCTACCCTTTAGTATTATGATAAATACCAAAAATCAGTAGCCTCCTGTACCTGTACTGTAATTTTCATTTGAGAAATCATCTAAGCAAGATTTTCCGAGACAATGGAACTGCATCAAGGTAAAATGTAAAGTAAGCATGTAATCAGAAGGCCATGTACAGTTGCCAGCAAAAGTCCTCCCACAACTTGCTACACAGGGCTGTGGGAGAACCTTTGCATGCAACTGTACCTACACCACAAGATTATCACAAATGCCTAAAATGAATGCATGTTGTGTAAATTTTGAGAAATCAGTTGGACAATATTTTCAGAGTGGAGCTCTAAAAGGCAACAGGCCACAAAATACAACATTGCCCACCTACCACTTGAAATGTGTGTCTATTTGTATTTTATTCCCACCACCGAACAAATGCCACAGTGGTAGAACAGCAGTAGCATGCATACCTCTCACTACTGCATCTCAGGTTCAATCCTTGGGTCAGCTGTGAAACACGGGATATCCAGTGTGACCCTACCAAATGTTGCATATTTTTTCTGGGTACTCTGGTTTCCTTCTGCATTAAAACTGGAAAATGAAGAAAAACCCATCAGGGATAATGGGGGATTAAAAGAACCACTGGCCTCCTTTCCCCATTGAAGAGTTGATTAAAACACACACACACACATGAAAGGAAGGGTAAGAGAGTATAACTTTGCATAACACTTTATTTACAAAAAGGTTATGATCATATGTATGAACATTGCTCACTCACAGTTCCAGGTAAGCTGCACAGGTGGGAAACTTTGCATAATTACAGAGGAGATATTGGTCAACTCTGGAATTATCAATGATCCAAATCTTGACAAACTATGTTTTGTTGTCTAGTTAACCTAAAGCACTGCTACCATGATGTCCAAAATTGAGAGAAAAAATCTATAGGATTCAGTAGATACTTTCTTTACAGGAAGTCAGTGAAAAAAAAAAAGAATTAAACTACTTAAAATTAAAAAAATATCCATAGTTATTCAACTGATAAAAATTTGCTCACTCACAATTTCACATACAAACTACACAACTTTGGATGTTCACATGATAATGATCAATATAAAATCCTTACAAAACATATTTAAGAAGTCTTAACACTACATCATTATAACTATATTTCATGAAATATTTACATCTTCATATGTACGAATTTGGACAGTTAGAATATAAACTATAGATTGTATATCCACAATATGGGAACACATTTTGTAGCTTGCATTTACATTCACTGAACAATAAAAAGTGCTTGACAATGCTTTAGAGCTACAGGCTAAAGCTTTGCAAACTTTTAATGTTTAAAAATAGATGGTATTAACAATTATGCCTGTTCAATCATTACCATTTATAAATGCATCTACACTCCATCTGCTGAAATGTTAGCACACACATTTTCCAAGCAGCATCACATGGTAACTGATTTAAGGCCAATATATTTAAAAGAAATAAGAACGTTTGCAATAACAATAAGGTAAATGCTTGGTCATAATGGTTAAAGCTATAGTTAAACTTCATTTTGAATCACATGGCAATTTAAATAATGATAACAGTAATAATAAATACTTCATACTCTTGACCATCAGATTAGACTGGGTAATTTCATCATCAATGCAATTCTATCAGCAAAATACTGACAGTCAGGAACCATATCATTGAGGTTCATTATTATGATGCTCTTAAAGAAATATGCTTTGATATGTATTTTCCCTCA
Organism: Homarus gammarus; assembly: GCA_958450375.1. NCBI lineage: Eukaryota > Metazoa > Arthropoda > Malacostraca > Decapoda > Nephropidae > Homarus > Homarus gammarus. Next base: position 130,101 of record CAUDMG010000840.1, read on the forward strand.
AGTTTAATTCTCTAGTCAAGTCTCAACTATATCTACCATGACTGCACACATACCCCTGCTGGAAGTTGACCCATATATCTCCAAAGCTTTGTTACGTCTTGCTAGTTCTGAAACAACCAATCACATGATTCACTCAACATTTACAAAGTATATAAAAATCTGTGGCTCTAGTCAAGTATATCTCTGAATTCAACATCTGCTATTGGCATTTTCATCTGGAGAGGTTGGTGTCTGAGGTAGAGGAGTGCAAACTTCATGATGTGAGTTGTCTGTAGATATGGCAATGCCAACATCATGTGGCTGGTCATCTGTCAAGTTTTCAACAGTGTCTACATTACAATCAATGGATTCATGCTCTTTAACATTCCCTCTGCTATCATCCACTTTTTCTCCACTTATGAACTGGTCCATATTTATTGTTCCACTTTCCTCTTCTTCCTTAATCTCTATACTAGGTCCAGTTGTGATACTGGTGATCATCTCTTTTGAATTCAAATTAGCATTCTCAGCATCAGTCAGAGAGAGTGTCATTAAGGTCTCCCGGCATGTCTCCACCTGTGAGGAAAATATACTGATTAATTGTTTATCATTTAAGTTATAATAAACTCATTTCATTAGTGCAAACAAAGTTAAGAGTCTGATATATCAGGTAAAAGCTGATTTAAGAAGACAGTATTATCTTTATTAATAAATCATGATTACCATACTTCACCTAAAATAAGACATGAGAAATTGTAGTCTTGAAAATCATTACAGGTATTTAATTTTCTTTTCTCCAGTACATCAAAAGGAAGGATTGAGTTTCAGAGGGTAATACTTCAAGTCTAAATTAGATGTTAAAAATGTTGTAAGCAAACGATATATGGTAATGGGCTTATGCAAAACCAAGATAGAGGAAAAAGATCTACTGTACCAATGGACTACCTTAAACAAGCCATCTTATACCCCTTGACTATACACAATTATATCTACACTGAAACTATATTTTTAAGAATCAGATCAAATGTACTGTACATAGAAAATTCAAATTTACACAACTATAGCAGAAGCGGCCTTACAGTTTTATTGTTACTCTAAATTATATTTTCAATTTTTTTTTACTGGTGTCTGAAATATCTATAAGTATATAGCACATTAACATGCAGCAAATAACTTATGATAATATAATAATATACATATTTTATATTATCATAAACAAAAAACCTCAGCTGGTGATAAATAGATCACAGTATTCCAACTGCACTCCAACGATCATATGTGCAGAACATGTTTTGAAATTAAAACACTAAGAAATGACACTACACAACAAACTTATGATATTTTGTGTTTTATTTAAACATGTTTTTCATGTTTTTTGGTGTGAATTACGAAGAAGACACCAGCTGAATAAAAGAAGACAATGGATAAAAGTGCATGAAAGAATTTGAGCACTAGAAGAACTAGAGAGCAGAGAACCTTGCAATTGCCCTGCAGCAAAACACATGCAGTATTTAATGTGTACAAAAAAGTGACATTTTATCTTTGTACATTTGAGACATAGTAAATGATAAAAAATTAAATGTCATTATAAAAATCCTTAAATTTTGTCTGCATCAAATGTTGACACAAATAAAACTACAGTATAATATCTATGAATTTTAAAATTCACTAAACATTATAAGTGAACACTTGATGAGTAATGTGCATGTAATGCTATGCACACATATATGTGTATAGTAAATGTAATTCACACAGATTTACCTCATTCAGTCCTACACTGTGAATCAATCATAATTATCAGATTTCTTGGTAATGTATTATTTCCAATCATTATATTTATGGTCATTATAATTCATACATAATTGTAACAATAACGATTGCGTCTATTCTTTATTTTTAGTTATGGATTTCAAGTTATTTCTAGGCATTTACTAACATTATAAAAATCACGGTATAAGATAATTGTATAATATAATATTCATTTCACATCACAAAAATATGGCATCTTCTCAATTATTTAGTTTAACACACGGCTGTAATAATTTGTTATGGCTTTGTTATGCCTAGCCACAAGTATAATAATTAATGAACAAGAAACTGCCATTTACATATGTGGGCAGGAAAAGGACAAAAGAATTTAAGAGGAAGAAGGGAAGGAGGATTAAGAGGTTACTATGGTTAAGTAAAGTGGGCAGGAGTGAGGTTGCAGGTGATGTTATATCAGGATCGGGTGCAAGCTTGGTGAAGGTGGGGATTAGATCACTTATTACGTTGAAACTCATATTTACTGTTATCACTTCAGTATCTTCATTATATTCTTCAACTATTAAGATATTTAATAAAATTCAATTTCCACAGGGCTGGGAATAAAATTTATTTCATCTTTTATAAGAATGATATACTTTATTGAAAAAGTGGGGGAAGTGCATAGGACATGTTTCAATGTACTGTACTGTACAATTTAGTAACGACAGAAGTTTGTTTTGTCTGTAACTTCAAATTCAATATAAAATGCAGATTGTAAATGGCACTGATCTGTTTATTAAAAGAATATTTGTAAATTCCGATTCTGAAGTGACAAAAAAAATTATCACATTGCTAGTGGCCTTGATATTAAAATGCGCAGCTTCCCAATAAGCATGCCCTTTACTATCCATGACTTCGGGACAGTGCCACAGATGTGTCATGTTGCTGAAGGTGCTGGTGATGGCAGAGTAGTTGGCGAGGCTGAGTCTCCAGCAGCCTGTGAGTTTTGAAAGTGTAGTGGAGTACACAGGTACTAAATACAGCATCACATCGCTAACTCTTACAGAATCACCAAGACTGGCCATCTGATAGTACTTCCATGAAGCTCAATTTCCAAGCAGTGCAATGAAGAAAACGAGGCTCACTAGTACTGAATTTATGGATCCTAGGTCCTGTTAGAGCCATAGTTGGAGGGTGCCGACAAGCAGCTACTGAGGGTGATGGGGTGTCCAACCATCATCACAGTCTACTCTGCAGGTGAGAGAGAAACACCTGCTTCTACTCTTGCTAACAGTGGAGGAAACCACCTTGGGCACAGGCTCAAGAAAACATTTAAAAAGAGTGTTGGCAGCACTTCGCCAAGTAACAGTCATTCCCAAGCACGTAATTTTCAGCTCTAAAGGTTAGGGGAGTATTTTTCCTGATATTCACTGCTCAGTCACATACTGGAAACCAACTCTGAACAAGAATATATGTAAAATTTTTACATGTACATGTTGCCAATGAATCCCTGTTCTGTACTGTACTTGTAAATATATTTTTCTTTAATGTACCGAATCATGTTACTCAATGAAAGTGAATTTAGTTATAAGAATTAATAAAAAAAAAAAAGTAGATGTATTGCTGATATTTGTTCTGAAAACAACAACAACAACAACAATGCTGATATATAAATCTGCAATTTTGTCAATTTTACCTTATTCACATCAAAATATGAAATATAGTGACATAAACAACTTGTTAATATTTGGTCTTGTCATGAGTTCTCACAGCCCAAACACTAGTAAGACTAGATTTTATGTATGAACATTAACACTTAAATCAGCACTGAAGAACATCCTGACCAAAACCAAAAGTAATTCTTCTCCCCTAACCCCTAATTGAGCTAGATTATCATCAGTCTGTAGTGGTCACCTCACGCTCAATGATGCGTTCAACAGTCTCCGTGGTCTGCATGGTCACATTTCCCGTATCAGGGTCCAAAACAGGTGTGGTTGTGCGCTTCACTTTCTCAGACAGGACACGGTCCCGCTCGGCAACAATCTTCTCACTTGGCTCGGTGACAATAATCAATTTGGACCACTTGCGGTTCTGATTCTGGCCCAAGGTAATACAGCTGAACAAAATACTGCACAATCTTTCAACGTAATGTCACTCATTAGGAATCTAAGATACTAAGGCATTTTTGAAATCCATTAAAACACATAAATATATATCCTGTATTAACTTGAGAGGAACTTGACATGATTTGAATTTAAGAGGACTATGTCAACAATGTAAAATGTACAATATGCAGTATTAAAATACAAAAATATACTCATCAAGTAGCAAACTTTCTGTAATCTACAGATGTACCAGTATCATTAAAAATGTGAAGGTTTGCACTAACATACTGGACTATGACTACATTATCTTAAAGAACACAGTGCTCCCAAGCTTACAGATGCAATATTTTTCTGTACACAAACACAACTATATTTACTGTACTAGTAACACAACTACTGATGATACTATTACTACTAACCCTACTACTGATGATACTATTACTACTAACCCTACTACTGATGATACTATTACTACTAACCCTACTACTGATGATACTATTACTTCTAACCCTACTACTGATGATACTATTACTATTAATTCTGGTGAAAATATTACTACCTGTACTAACACTGATGATACTATTACTATTAATACTGATGAAAATATTACTATTAACACTGATGATACTACTGTATTACTACGAACACTGATGATACTATTACTACTAACACTGATGATACTATTACTACTAACACTGATGACACTATTAATACTAATACATATGCCACCATTACTAATAATACTGATGACACTCTTGCTACTATTACTGATGACGCTATTACTACTATTACTGATGACGCTATTACTACTATTACTGATGACGCTATTACTACTATTACTGATGACGCTATTACTACTAATACATATGCCACCATTACTAATAATACTGATGACACTATTACTACTAATACTAATGACACTATTACTATACTCACATTACACTAGCTTGGCCCAGAAGCCACGCCCTCATTTCTATAAGCAAGCTGATTGGTTCATATCAAATGTTCATTTCACTGTCTATTTATTTATACTGATGTGTTCACTATTTATTATCCGACTTGTTCTTCTCTATAATAATGTAAAAATTACCAAAATACAAATGCAAATGATTGTAAGGCACTAGCACATCAAAGAGGATGTTAAAAATTTAAAAATATGTATAACGAACGGTCGAAGTCAGAGACAAAAGTTGTGTTCGGATGAGGCCTATCTATTATTTCTTTGTTTTGTAGCAAACAGAAAGTAAACAAACAAATAACACCAAACTTATAGCACAATAGACAATTACCTATAGTTTGTAAAGGCTAGATATATCGCAAATCATTGTTTAACAGAAAAAATTGATAAGCATACGCTCAGGGGAGCAGCCACAGGGACAGAGCGAACTGCAGAGTTGCCAACAACCTTTTACACCAAAGCTCGGCAACTCAGGAGCCAAAATTTTAGCATGGATTCTTGAAAGTATAAATATATATATATATATATATATATATATATATATATATATATATATATATATATATATATATATATATATATATATATATATATATATACACACACACACACAGTGGTCCCTCGGTTAACGAGCGCCTCGGTTAACAAGTTACCTCCCATAAGATTCTTAACTTCGGTTAACGAGCAACCCCTCGGTTAATGAGTTTCTTACCAGCCAACCTCAACAAGTTTTGGCTTGCACTTGGCGGTCAACCAGCTGTAGTATTAGTCTGCCAATACATTAATCGGTTCTAGGGCTTAAATTCCTTACTATTTTAGTAAATATCAAGAAGTTTATACTATTCAATAATTTTAAAAGTTTAATATTAATTTTTTTAGTAATTTTAACAATTATTGAACATAATTGAAGGTAAAGTGACTACTTTAATGCGAGGCATCCAGCCTCCTAACACAGCAAACAAGCATTAGTCTCTCTCTATTTTCACTGGAGGTAACATCTTGCTTGAGACTTTCTTCAACTAAACGTTTTTTTTCTGTGTTTCCAAGGTAATTATTGATCATTTGGAAGTTTATTTTACATAATGACAATATATCGCGCAGTGCAGTGTTATTTTAAAGAAAATATTCTTTATTTACAACAAGTTTAACTTTAAAAAACACGTGTTGACATTGTTTGAATCCAGCATGGGGCCCAAGAGATCAAGAAAAGCGATTTCAATCCAAACCAAGCATGAAATCATAAAAAAAACATGAACAAGGCATTAGAACAAATGCGCTATGCAAAGAATATGGCATGTCGACATCAACTGTGTTGACAATTCTTGCACAGAAAGACAAATTTAAAGAAGTGAAAGTGAGAGACAAATCTACAAGAGTGTTTAAAAGTAGATCCCTAATTGCAGACACTGAGAGGTTACTTATCATCTAGATTAGGGGAAAACAGATGAAAGGCAATTCAGTTTCTACTGAATTCATTTGTGAAAGAGCCAGGGAGATTTACGAACATGTAAAGACAGATCAACCTGGTTCTTCAGGCACAGAATTTGAAGATTTTCGGACCAGCAAAGGCTGGTTCGAAAAATTCAAGAAAAGAAGTGATATTTTCAGTGTTGTTAGGCATGGTGAAGCTGCTAGTGCTGATAAGGAAGGGGCAGCAAAGTTTTTAGTTGAATTTAAAGAACTGATGGAAGAAGAAAATTATCTTCCACAGCAAGAGTTCAATGTGGACGAAACTGGGCTGTTCTGGAAAAAGATGCCCAAAAGAACATTCATCACCAGAGATGAAGCCTCTTTACCTGGGCATAAACCCATGAAAGACCGTCTCACTCTATTGCTTGGTGCCAATGCTTCAGGGGATTTCCGACTGAAGCCTATGCTTGTCTACCACTCTGAAAACCCCAGGGTGTCCAAGCAACAGAAAGTGGTAAGAGCAAAGCTTGGAGTTTATTGGAAGTCCAACCGTAAGGCATGGGTGACAAGACAGCTCTTTAATGAATGGGCTGTTGATGTGTTGTGCCCTTCTGCCAAGAGCTACCTAACCACCAATAAACTCCCTTTAAAGGCTCTTCTCCTCATGGATAATGTTCCTCGTCATGACCCTGACCTTGCCAGAAATTTGGAGTATCAATTTGACTTTGTGAAAGTGTTGTTTTTGCCTCCAAACACTACATCAATCATACAGCCAATGGACCAGAATGTGATCAACAACTTCAAGAAGTTGTACATGAAGGAAATGTTTAGGAGGTGTCATCAGGCAACTTCCAATGATCCTGAACTAACACTGAAACAGTTCTGGAAGACACAATTCAACATCCTGGAGGCTGTAAAATTGATTGTGTCATCATGGCAAGAAGTCTCCACTAGATCCCTCAATTCTTCATGGAAAGCACTGTGGCCATCAGTAGTTCATGATTTTGAGGGATTTGAGGGAGAAACAGAGTTGGACCAGGAGATTGTGTCCATTGGTCAGTCATTGGGCCTTGAAGTGGAGGAGGAGGAAGAGCTTGTGATGTCTCATGAGGAGGAACTTACTCCTGATGACTTGAAGCAACTGGAGGAGATGTTACAGGTAGAGGCTAACAGTGGTGAGGAGTAAATTGAAAGTGATGACCATATATCAGCTAAACAGTTGAAATATGTGATTTACTACTGGGAGAAGTTCAGGGAACTGGCTTCAAAGCACCCAGAAGTGGAAAAAACTGAACTAACTTTGTGTCAAGTTGAGGACTCAGTGGTCTCCTTCTTTAAACATAAGTTAATGGTGAGGAGGAGAGATGCCCCACAGACCACAATTGACATTTTCTTTGGTAAAAGGCAGAGAGAACAAGATGCCATCCCTCAGCCTTCCACTTCAAGAAGGAGAGAGGATGTTCATGGTGGAGAAAATGTCAGTCCAGAGGTTCCTGACATTTTCATGGAAGGTGACTCACCTTCCATGAAGCAGTAAAATGCTTCTCCTCCACTTCCTTCTCTTCTCCCTTCTCCTCCTCCACCTCCCACTTCAAATTCACATCATCATCATCATCCAGGAGCCTTCTACATACACACCTCAAGGTAAGTGTCCATTTCTAAAATTTTTGTTGAATTTAGGCAATTTTCGGTGAGCTGGAACCAATTACCCAAAAATCCATTGAAACAATGGTTTCGGTTAACGAGCAACCTGCTGGAACGGATTGTAGATCGACAATAAAAACATGGATAAGAAAAATATATACACATACAGTGGTTCCTCAGTTAACGAACAGTTCAATTAACGAAATTTTGGTTCACAAATTACCTCCCATGAGGATCTTCAATTCGGTTAACGAACAAAACTTCGATTAACAAAATCCTTACGAACAACACGTTTTGTCGTGAGCATCAACTGAATAGCTGATGGGCTAGTCTGCCAATTCAGTAATCTGTTCTATGTTTACATTCGTTTCCAGTTGAGTAAATATCAAGAAAGTTGTGCTCTTTAATATTTTTGCATTTTTTATATTAAAATTATTAGTAATTTTAAAATTTAGTTAACATATTGATTATATATGCAGTACAGGGAACTATTTTTTGTGCGCCCATCAGCCGCTTGACTCAGCCACCAGGCGTCAGTTTGGCTTTGTTGACAGTGGAGTAAACATCGATTTTGTTAGTGTCCTGAATATTTTTGCATTTTTACATTAAAATTATTGGTCAATCTGAAATTTGGTTAACATATTGATAATATATAGTGCAGTGTTGATTTAAATAATATACAGGTAGTCGTCGACTTACGACCTATGCGACTTACGTCTGTTCGACTTTACGACCGGCGGTACGACAGTTTTGGCCCCAGCCCCAGTGTAAATAATAAACCAATTGTACTGTAGTATGCAGTGATTTACTTAAACCTGACGACCGTAACAATAATGAACAAAGAAAATGTTGATAAAATATGACTTAAAGATGATTATATTATCATTACACATTACAGTATAATATACGTAAGGTAATTATAACATAGGCCGACTTACGACCAGATCAACTTACGACCGGTCGGCCGTAACCAATCTAGGTCGTAAGTCGACGACTACCTGTAATCTTGAATTACACCTAGTGAACTTAAAATTTTATTGGTGAAATTACTGCATCAAGCATGGGTCCCCTGAAAGGTGATTTCTCCTCCATCCCCACTTCCTTCTCTTCTCCCCTCTCCTCCACCCCCACTTCTAATTCCCATCATCATCATCAACCAGGAACCTTCTACATACACACCTCAAAGTAAGTGTACTTTACTGCATTTTCTTTTTACTTTGTATGTACTTTTCTGTGAGCTGGAACCAATTACCCAATATCCCATTGAAACAATGGATTCGGTTAGCGAACGACTCTGTGCAGCAAATTGTGTTTGTTAACCGATGGACCACTGTATACAGTGGTCCCTCGGTTAACGAACGGTACAATTAACGAAATTTCGGTTCACAAATTAGCTCCCATAAGGATTTTCAGTTTGATTAACGAACAAAACTTCGATTAAAGAAATCCTTACGACAAATATGTTTTGTTGTGTGCATCAGCTAGTCCGCCAATACAGTAATTGGTTCTATGTTAACATGCATTTCCAGTGAAGTAAATATCAAGAAAGTTGGTCTCTTGAATATTTCTGCATTTTTTATATTAAAATTATTGGTCATTCTGAAATTTAGTTAACATATTGATAATATAGACAGTGGAGTGAACATCGATTTTGTTGGTCTCTTGAATTTTTTTGCATTTTTACATTAAAATTATTGGTCTTTTGAAATTTAGTTAACATATTGATAATACAGTATACAGTGCATTAATTATTAAGAAACATGAAGAAGGCATTAGAACCAATGCACTCTGTAAAGAATATGGCATGTCATCATCGACTGCCTTACAATCAGCTGTTTGATATGTGAACAAAGCTGCCGACAATACGACATACACACACCTCAAATTAAGTTAAAATACAGTATTCTATTGTTTTTTATTTATTATTGTACAGTATACTGTACAGTACAGTACTGTATTTAGTTTATATTTAATGTTTTATTAATTCTATTACTGGTATACAGTACTTTATATGTACCTTTTCTGAAAGTTGGAACCAATTACCCAATATCCCGTTGAAATAATAGATTTGGTAAACGAAATTTTTGGTTAATGAACGACTCTGTGGAACGAACTGTGTTCGTTAACTATATATATATATACAGTATAGTCTGGGTTTACACGGATATTTTATATGTGGACGGCCATTTACGCGGCACCTGTGCAGAAGCGATAATTATTATTTACGCGGTAAATGCCATCATATATGCGGCAAGCGGCGGGGCAAGGTGCTGATGTCAGACTCGCGTCGATGACGTCGCGGACTGTGATTGGGCCACGTATCCTTACCACCCACGCACCCCCTCCGCCGTGATTGGTCTATTTTACCTTGCCACCACCGCCGCGCCAGTCTGACTGTCCCCGCGTACATTCACTTGTGCCCAGGAACCGGTTTTGTTTTTTATTTCTACACAATGGCTTCCGCTGGACCCCCCACCACCCCCGAGAAGCCCTGAACTACCTGGCCCAAGCCACCCTAAGCCCAAGAAGGTGCGACGTGCCTTAAGCTATGAGGTAAAGTACATGCTAAATTTTGGGACCCTTGTGACAGATTTGACACTCCTTCCGAGTTGCCGCGCCTTGGTATAAAAGGTTGTTGGCATCTCTGCAGTTCGCTCCATCCATGTGGCTGTTCTCCTGAGCGTACCTCCTCACTAACTGCGCGTGTTTATAAATTTTTTCAGTTAAACAATGATTTGTGATATATGTAGCCTTTACAAACTGTAGGTAATTGTCTATTGTGCTATATGTTTGGTATTATTTGTTTCCGTTTGCTACAAAACAAAGAAATGATAGATAGGCTTCATTAGAATACAACTTTTGTCCTTGACTTCGACCGTTCGTAATATGTACATATTTTAACATCCTCTTTGAAGTGCTAATGCCTTGAAATCATTTGCATTTTTATGTTCGTAATTTTTAACATTATGATTGAGAAGAACAGGTCTAATTATAAATTGTGAACATATTAGTATGATAAATACAGAGGTAAACAAACACTTTTTATGGACCAATCAGCTACATTTTAGTGTAGAAAGGGGCCGTGGCTTCTGGGCCAAGGTAGTTAAAGTGAGTATACTAATACTGATGACACTATTACCACTAATACTACTGTACTATCAGGTTTACAATATCCACATTAACATAACCATTCTACTGTTACATCCACCAATACAAACATACAGAAACCATATTTATTTTTCAACTAAAATGGGTAGAACTGATGCAACAACCCTAACTAGAATGAGTAAAGTGGTGTGTACAGTACAAATAAATAAAATTCATAAATCCAGTCATCTTCAACTTTTGCTGAGCTAGATAAAATTAATCATAACTTTTGCACTGCTTGATTGTCTCATATCCAATTTAATTTTCTCAAGTTAAAGTATTCACAGGATTGTCTCCATTCACCTTTTTACGTCAATACAAAAAACTACATTGTGTACAGTCTCTTGTACAAGCATCCTCCAGTGACATATTCCTACTCTATTTCAAAATAATTTACTGACTACCTCCTCTTACTGGTTACACTTTTTACCTTACATTTAATGACTGTAAATCATTTCATTATTCAACCATGCCTATGTTCTCCTGAGATAGTATTTCATCCTTGGCTCTCTAAGGACCTCTTCATTCAACAAACTTACTGGAATTTCAGTAACGCCAAGTTATTTACTTTTACTCCGATTCTGTTCTTATTACTGACTTATTTGAACTAATAAACTTACAATATTACTTCCCATATAAACCATTTGTTCCAAACAACCTTCTGGCATATTTCACACTGAACTTTTACCCTTTTGCAAATGCTTGTAGGTAACCTCCAACTCTTTTTCTTGTGAAAATATATTTTCAGTTATAATAAACTATCATTAAACTGGACTTACTAAGGGAAAGCAAATCCATATTTTATGAATTATCGGCTGGTTTAATTTACAGAGAAACCTGGCTCCTCATGCTATTTCTGAATTTCATCTACACAAGTGACAAAATATGAACCTAAATTTAGGGCCTACTGGATCCCTTGACTTAATAATATACAAAGACTGAGTTCTAATCTCAATGGTCAATATGTTTGAGGCCCATTAAGACATGAGGCTTAATGGGACCTTATGGATCTTAAGTCATAATGGGCACAAGTGGATTCTAAGTCTTAAAGGACACAAATAGACCCCAAGGAACAGTGGCCTCAAACTCAATAGCTCATTCTAATCAATTAAATCATTATATGGAAGATTCTAAAAAATTAAAGGAACTGTTACAGTGGGCCCAGTTTATCAAGACTTCCAGTCTAGTGAATTCCAGTTTATAGAGGGTTTAGTGTCAACAGTGTTAACATAGACCTCAAATATCTACAATCATTTGCCAATTAATTCCCCTCCATTCAAAATAACAAAACACTGATATTGCTTTTCTTAAGTTTTCAGTTTTGTTTCTGCTTATTTCTACTGTCAACATTTTCCTTCCATGTACTTCATCAATTCAACTCGCTCTTTTACTTAACTCAGTACATTATATGATTCAGCAACTATATCAGCAACTGTAGCAACTATACCAATATACTATCATCCTCTTCACTAATGGTGCTTGACTAGTACTAGGTTAGGTTAGGTTAGGTTAGTAGTTTCACTACTAATAATAATTATTACTTTCTACTAACTATAACTACTAATACTGTATTTTTATACTGCTTCTACAAAATATAACCCTGTTACAGTACTATTATTATGGCTAGTCATTAGTTTTACTACTAGAGCTACTATATTGCTACTGTTAATACTACATATTACTATCAGACAACAACTACATCTACAACACACAACAACTACAATTGTGACTGCTAATAATATTGTTAAATGTAGTGCTTATCGTACAATTATACTTTCTTTACGTATTTTAATATTTGCATTATCATGACTTTTTTGTCCATTTTTCATGCTGGATTGGGTTAGCAGATTGATAAACAACCACCACCATTTGTTTACACTGTAAATATATAAATGATTAATTTTCCCACTGTACTTCTATGGATTGACCAAGATAATTGTTTTTGTTACTATATACAGTTTACAGTACCTCATCTACAGTTGTAATAACCAGCATATCTGATCATTTAATAACATTACTGATAATTAGCCTTTTAACAGCATTGCTAACAATTCAAATAATTTATTAGAAAGTGAAGAACTGATCCTGAAATGCTCTTTCTGGTGGAGCCTGAAGCCAGACATCTTTTATAAGTAATATCTCCATTAGCCAGAATCCTTTAAACCTCTCCAATAGCTGAAATTTAAATTTTCTCAGAAAATCGTTCCCAAAGCCGTAATTTTTCGGCTTTGGGAATGATTTTCTAAGTGGCACATTTTCTGGAAAATTCCAAGAAAATATTCACGGTACCCGGAAAATTCCGAGGATGGGGGAGTTTCTTCCGGGTTTGAAAGTGCTCTGCACCAACTGTTCCGGCTAACGAAGATATCACTTGTATAGTGCATCTTATTAGGGTGTTCAGGAGTCCCTTTCGCTGGGCTGCCTACCATCAACCATGGTCAATCTTTGTGAATCTTATTTAGATTCACAAAAGTTTGTAGATGGCAAAGCAGTCGCATTGGTATGGCAACTGATTATTGGGCAGGTACAACTCTAAAACATGACCATTCACTTCAGTAGGAAAAAAATGCATGTACTGTAAAGGGAAAATATCTGTGCTGCCTGGCTTCAGACTCCACCATAAAGTGGAATATCAGGGTTAACCCCCACTCGTACCTATAACCAAAGCCAGGTGGCTCTAATAATTCAAAGCCAGCTTAAACAAGAGTGTGATGGTAAAAAAAAGCCCCAGAAATAGACACCTAATTGACATCTACAAGAGGTGACTTGCTGTATTCATCAGGTTTGTTGGCTCATCTCCATAACTCTCATACTGAATAATAGGCCTGGTTTTATCCTGGCCCCTCAGGGATACAATAACCCAATGGAATCCAAAGCCTTAATAAACAATGGCTCCCTTACAAAATTTCAAAAATAAAAATGGATTACGGCTCTTAAATTAAGATGATTTTTTTTTTACTTTTGGAGCGATTTGCTTCAAACAAGTATGACAAACTCTGACTTTACAGATCTTTAGTCAGCCTTTTTACTACTGGTTACACCACATCTGAATACTATTGTATCAATACTGTACCAATTACCTAGAAAGTCCAGTTACCTGTTTTATTCACAATAGGAATACCTATGGTACCTCACAAACATATCAGTTTATGAGTTGGCCATCAGACGGCATCATTGTTTGCTTTGATCTAGTTGCGACAATCAAACTGGTACAAAAGTTGCCTCCAGCTTTGTCTCTGGATTATATTTGTGAAGATTGGTTCATTCATTTCACAATGATAGACAAAAACACTCTAATAGGTTCAACAAGTTCCTAGACAGGTGCCAAAAGAGAAGAGATAGCAGGAGGTGCTCAGTACTGAACCAAAAGTAGACATCATAAGATGGATCAAGTATCATATGCCTGGACTTATTGAACTTACTATTAGAAAATAAACTTTGATTGATATTCTCTGATTAGCAGTGTACTCTAACTCAAATAAATGATGTACAAAGTCCAGAAGAGGTCCTGCTACATCTTTTTATAGGAGTACTGGATTAGCTATTAAAACAGTAGGCTATTTTCTTCCAGTAAAATTATTATTATTATTTTTTTATACACAACTATTGTGTACTTGGGGAACATTCTTTTAGCTGGACTTTTTATTTATTTTTTTATTTGGACACTTCTGCACATATTATATTGTTGACTGTATTAATGCGTTTAAACACACTCTTCTACAAATAGCCAATAATTAAGTATTATTCATCTACTACTGAAAAAGAAAGTACAATGCATTTCACACATGTACATAAAAACACCACAACTTTATTTTTCCAACAAAAGATCAAGAAGGTGGAAAAGTTGAGTGTTATCTGTATATGATCAATAGCAATGTAATCATAGCAGAAACCACTTATGCTATACCATTACAAGAATATTGCTTGTAAAAAGAACACTATATTGTGAATTAGAAAATCTTCTTATTAGCCATATCAATTAGTATCACACAACTAACAATGAAAGTTCTTCAGTCATGCAAATACATCATGAACAATATTAATAAGGCTTACATGTCAGCCAAAGCAAAGGAAAAAATTGCAATATGAGGTATAGAAGTGAAGTAAGTCACACTCAACACTCTTACTCTGTCCTCTAAATTCCTGTGAGATATGTAAAACTCAGCCTTGTGTATCAGTATGTCAACATAAAAAAGCAACTACAGACTATACACTTACATTAAAAAGGCATTAAAATAAAAGAGAATGGCCGAGTGTGGGTAGAGGACGCGTTACTTACGGGCATGTTATTCTCTTCGTCCACGATGTTGTAGTTATTAATTGAGTTGTCATTTTTAGTGTTATCTGGAATGGGGCAGACACACAAACATTCAGAAATAAAAGAGACTCCACTAAGACAACGAACAAAAACAGAGAAGAAAGTACAGTGTTCATAAGGCCATAAATCTGTAAGTACGTACACCAATACTATAGCTTTTCAAATTCACAATGATAAATTGAAAATATCAATAGCCATTTAACATTCCACATGGTTGTCAAGAGAGGGACAAATCTGCTTTTAGTAATGTTATCAAACATATTTGACAAAAAATAAAACTTCCTACCCAAAAATCAATTAACCTACAAATCATAACTGGTCTCAATAAAATATCTTGAAGATACAGTAAAATTACCGTGTGAATAAAGTGCTATTGCTAATACAGCACCACAATACTCTCTCTTGGTGAACAAGGTTAGAAAATATTTTTGTGTGCAAGCAGTACTTTCTCACCCACATGACACAGGGATGAAGGTATAGTTATATGTGAAACAGTTGAGGCAACCACCGTAGTAAGGGCACAAGCGCCACCGAGCCTGAAATCGAGTTACCACCACAGCAAGTTTCATTAAGGTTTCCTCTATCACAAAATGTGTCATATGTGGATGACCCAGGTACCAGCACCTGTTGTGAGTGAAGGCAAGTCGTATGACCAAAAAATTACTAGCAGCAAAGCAGGTAGGCCCCCCATGTGCCGATGGGTGTTTCACGAGTCGCCTTTTTCTCTATTTTTAAATAATGTTACTTCTGCCCTTACTACTGCAGTGGCCTCAGTTGTTGACACAGGATCCATGGATGATTTGAGCCAGGGAGCCAAAGCCTACTCAGTCAACATTGTACTTTGAAATCCAAGGCAGAGGTTTTTAATAGAAAGCTTTGACATTCAACCCCATCAAGAGGGAGTGAGGGATACCAGGTCACTCAGAGATTTCCTACATTAATCCTTCATTTGTGATTTCCAGATGGAGGAGGATTTTCTTCAATCAAGTCAACTGCATGCACCTAAATAAAGAAATACACTTCTAAAAAGAAAGGATTCACATGTTTACTTCCTCTAGCCATAGAATCTAGGATATGTAGCTATGCATAAGAACTCTTTAAATAAAGATTTGGCTGTGTATCATCCTATCTACCGAAAAGGATTTCAAAGACGTTCCTGCTAATAAAGCCTCTGATGAGACACAAGTCTTAAATCATGTTCTCTAAGTTTGGAGGGAATTGAGATAAAAACTTCTTCTGGGTTTTAGCTTAAAAGATTGAAGTAGGAACTCTTTTTGGATTTACAATATTCAAATACAATTTAGTTGCCAAACAGGATCAAGATTCTAACGTTTATCGTTTATCGTCCAAGCTTATACAGTACAGTGAACCCTCACTTTACGCAGTCAATTGAACCCACAGCAGCCCGCGTAAAGTGAGAAACGCGTAAAGTGAACAACATAACATATGGGATTAATTGAAATAGAGACCGGGCTGACCCCCAAACTCCACTTTTTCTCACACAATACCTACGTTGTAGTAAAAATAACTTCTTAATTTTATGATGGTATGCACACACAATTAATAATTAAGAGAAATATCAATAATATTAGGTTTTTTAACACTTACATTAGTAGGAAAGATGGCTGGGCACACGGGGATGGGGGGTTGGTTCCGAGGCAGAGGGCAGATTATTGGCCCTCACCTGTATCACTTGTATCAATTGTATCACTATCCACCACAGAGGCTTGCAGGGCCTCTTTGTCAAACCCCTCAAAGTCCATATAAGTCCATATCCTCACTGTCATTATCACTGACTTGGGCCGGCTGTGGTGGGTGGCGGGTGAAGAATTCGGTAATGTGGGCGACCTTGTGCGCACCCTGCTCGCGCCACTCTCCGCATAAAAGGGTACACACACCGCGGAAAATGAGCATTCCGTGTTCGGCAGGGTACCGTGGAAACGCGTTAAGTGGGACCGCGTAAAGCGAGGGTTGACTGTAATTACATTTCGTTCTAAATTTAAGTTTCTTTCTTTATAATGAATCGGAAGACTTAATTTGGCACAATTTAAAGAATGATGAAATTTAAAAAAATCAAGAATTCTTTTAACACACAGTTGGTCTGAATCGGGGATATTGGTTGGCC
Organism: Homarus gammarus; assembly: GCA_958450375.1. NCBI lineage: Eukaryota > Metazoa > Arthropoda > Malacostraca > Decapoda > Nephropidae > Homarus > Homarus gammarus. Next base: position 147,533 of record CAUDMG010000840.1, read on the forward strand.
AGGATTTTTTTTTTCTTTTTCACCGAAGCAATTTTTCCTACTGCAAAGGAACATTTATGGTATTTCAACAATGTCTATACTGTATATGCAAAATCATATAAGGAATCACATGAGCAACTAAAAAAACATGAAAAATAAATAAATAAATGTATGTACAGTTGGTCCTCGTATTACGCGGTTAATGTAACCCGGAGGGTACCGCGGAAAGTGAGAAACGCGTAAAGTGAATAACATAACATATGGGATTAATTGAAATGGAGTCCGGGCCGATCCCCAAACTCCACTTTTTGACGACACACAACTATGTTGTAGCAAAAATATTATCTTAACTTTATGATGGCATGCACACACAATTAATAATTAAGAGAAATATCAATAATATTAGGTTTTTTAACACTTACATTAGTAGAAAAGATGGCTGGGCACACGGGGATGGGCGGTTGGTTCCGAGGCAGAGGGCAGATTATTGGACCTCACCTGTATCACTTGTATCAATTGTATCACTATCCACCACAGAGGCTTGCAGGGCCTCTTTGTCAAACCCCCCAAAGTTCATACAAGTCCATATCCTCACTATAATTATCACTGACTTGGGCCGGCTGTAGTGGGTGAAGAACTGGTAATGTTTTGATGACTGGGCGACCTTGTGCGCACCATTTTCGCGCCTCTTACACAACATGGCGGATGGCGGGAGGTTTGGATCCAAAAATGGCGCGGCTTGCCAGCCGCTCTCCGCGTAATGGGGTTCACGACCGCGGAATGTGAAAATGTTAGGTTCTGGCAAGGCACCGCGTTAACGGTGAAACGCGGATTGTGGGACCGCGTAATAGGAGGGCCAACTGCATTGGCAAGTGTAAGTTGAAATTCATCATTACATTTTTAATCAACTTATGTTTTGATTACATAAAATACCATTTTCTAAAATGAATTATACACCAAAAAAGACAAAAGAATCTCAGCTTTTCTATAGTACCATAAAAAAATTGCTAAGGTAAACAATTAGATTATAATGGATTTTAGAATATAAAAGGTGGTCGAAAAACAGATTTTACCCATATTATTTACTACGTATTTCATTCCGAGTCATTTACCATCTTCAAAATAATTAGTTTTGTAAGATTTTATTTGCTGAATGTTTAGTTCAGGTCTTGAGAGAGCTTATGGTGATGTTAGAATTTATGTCCAATGCATATTGTAATTTCATGTGAATTTATAAAAAAAAAAGTACATTGTGAGCTGAAATCCAGTCAGCTGGCATTAACTATGGAACACTTATCTTCTACACTAGACATTATCTATTTATAAAAGTATATGCAATGTTTATAGAGCTTGATCTTATGCTAAATTTTCCTCAGATTCGAATGCTGTTATCTAGTCCCCTATTACTATTGCTATCACTATCACTGTTAGCTAAAGCAGACTCAATTTCTTTGCTGCTCTTTAGCACCAAATACATACGACGAGGAATGATGAGTGTGATAACTGAGCTAAAATATGAATCACAATAATCACTAAACTGTAGGAAATATTCCAACAATTATCCACAATATACAGTCCACAAGTCACTTATGCACAAGTAATCCAGGGGTCAGAGTGAGTATGGTGGGATTTAAATGTCCGCACTTGATAGCAACCCTCCTCACTTAAGGCTGTAGACCAGACTAATTTTTGACAAACTTATCCCACAGGTAGAGACATAGAGGGTACCAAAGGTATGATACATTTACCATGGATCATCATGCTACAACCTGTACTGCATCTATAGTGGATAGCTTCTTTATTCAATTACTTTTATCTTGACAACGCAACCAATAAGTCTATGATTATGAGCATAGAGAAAATTTTTAGACGCTCCCCTAGCGTCCAGGACGGTGAGAGTTAATACTATTAATTTATGAGATTCTCTTCCTTTAAATAGCAGCATAAATGTACATACAGTAATCTGTAAACCCATGCCACCCACTGTATAAAACTCTTAAAATATACTAAAAATAATCTATAAAAGCGTTTAATAATTTATTATCAAGAAATTATAACATTAATATGTATTGTACTGAAAAAATATTTCATAATATTAAATAATAAACAACCATGAAAGCCCAGCAGAATAAAACACTGTTTACAACCAGCAAAAGGAAGATTTCTCAACTTTGAGTGAATTTTCTTGGCTAAAATATCTTAAAATCCAAATATAATGCAGTACTGCACTGAAGTTACAATCCAGTCTAATTTATTCATACACAATCACGTGGAACAATTTGTAAAAACAATTTGAAGTAATAATGGCAAAATAAAGAACAGCTCATTGTAGTGTGTGTAATTACTAAGGCTATGTTTCTCAACACATACAAAATACATGTGAGTTGCTATCACAGAATCTTTAGCCACATTTTTTACTACTAAGCACTGTATGATAAGAAATAAGCAATAACATTAAAAAAAATAAACAAAGCAAAGGAAAAACTGTGGCACAAGAAGTGAATAGAGTGGGGCCACAGGATAGCAAGCCTTATGTACAGATGCTTTAAGGCATGGTTTGGACAGGCTATTCCAGCTGATGCCTTGAACTTAACAAGCCACCTCATTGCACCCCTGCTTAAAACTAATAATGTGCAGGAATAAACTATAAAAGGAAATACTGTACACAGTATACATAACAGATGCACAATAAAACAAAGCAGAAGAAGAGTATATGAAGTATTGTACGGGTATAAAGGGACACAACATCCCTTGCTGGCTCCCATCTGCCCACCCTGAATGTACAACAGTCTGGGAGAATTGCCAGATACTCTCGCTTGACCCCAGTCCTCTGATATTAATAGTCTGCCCCACAATTATTTTTTCATCATACAACTGATTTACAATGCACAATGTCACAATCAATAGAATCTGTAGGAATGAATTCCCACTGCTCTAGTGATTATATTAGGTGACCATTGGTTGTATAATTGTGTACAGAATTGATAGTTTAAGGATTAGATTGCTGTAACTATAGCTTTGTTACAAAAAATTGAATCAGAAACTATGAATGTTCAATGTCCAGCTTATGCTCTACTGTACACTAGTTTATTTTATAATTAATTGATCATCTGTTAAGCAAAGTGTGACACTGACATTTTTATTTAAAGTAAATTCCCTTTATTTATTATAAGTGTAATGTAAACTCTTTAAACGTGAACCCTAACCCTCACTCTGAAACAGTCAATGAACTTGACCATTTACTGTTTGTTACCTCTGCTCCCAGGATCTTACAAGTACTGATACATTGTTAAGTTACCAATCCCATCTCCATCTTTTATATTGTACATAGATTTTTTTATCCATTAAACTATTAAAATGTTGAATGCTTTCACAAGACCTTAAACCAAAGCTTCACTTAAATAATGAAGACTTTATTGAATTGTAATTGAATCCATAAGCATCTTTAGTGATTGTGTGTGTCATTTGGCCCTCCTGTACAACACTGCACTTAACTAATTATTTCCATTTAGTCAGTTAAACTATAATTCGCATTTTGGTAATTCACATTGTCTTCTGGCATCTAGCCCACGAATTATCGCGATTCCAATGAACACAGACCAACACTAAAATGTATACAGGCATCCCCAGCGTTACGGAAGCCTGGCTTACGGAATTTTGCTCTTACGGAATTTGTAAATTATGGCCAATAATTTCGCGTTACGGCCCGTAAATCCGCCCTTACGGAAATTGGGGTAAACTTTAACAAACACAAGGCCTCACACATGCCATTCAGACTGACAAACTTGACAAGTTTTACCAACCATAAAGACAGTTGAAGCTTTAAACATCACTCACAATGGATCTTGAATATTCCAACTGTAATCAGACATACCTAAGTTGCCTCAACAATTGCAACCCCAGCAGCAATATCAAATTCTGTGTCACCACTAAAAAATAATACAGTAGTCTCTGGTGCACTCTTAAGATTAAGAAAAAACGGACGACTCAGGCGTCCTTGAAGTGAGAGAAAACGGACTCCTATGACGGGGCACTCAAATATACATACACATAGCTGTATAATGCAATATTATGCAATATTAACCCCTAAATTGGTGTTTTAAGAAGGTATATCATAAATTATTTAATGTACTGTATTGTATGTGTTTATAAATGTTTATTTTCATTAATAAAAGTGCTTGAATTACTTTTTTGGGGCCGAAAAAATTCCTTAGAAACGCATCTCCAGTTTTATAATGGAAGTCAATGGGAAAATAGGTTTCGCGTTACGGAATTTTGCGATACGGTCAATTTTCCGGGAACGGAACCCTTCCGTAACGCGGAGGATGCCTGTATATCACACCAGAGAACTACATTACAATTTTTTTTTATCATTTATCATTTATTTATCAAAGAACTTGATGAAAATATAAATGCTTTAAGTACCATGATAATACTGTACAGTATTGGTATACATACAATCAGAGTAGTGAGCCTAAAACCCTATCATGATTGGGCTCAAAGCCAACATTCAGAAGAAACATTTTTAGGGGGCAACAAGACAGTGATAAACTCATACAATATATATATATATATATATATATATATATATATATATATATATATATATATATATATATATATATATATATATATATCTACAGTAAAACCTCGATTAACCGACTTTCGGATTAACCGTCAATCCTCAACCCCCCCCCCCTCCAAAAAAAAATGGGAATTAGCCCACCCAAGCACAGGTCACTGACCCTCATCGGGGCCTGGGGGGCGATAGTGTAATAATATTAATAATGATAATGCAATAATAATAATAATAGTAATAAAGAATCATAAAGAAATGCAAAAATTAAAAAAAAAATAAAGAGTGAGAAACAATGTACCTGTATGTATGTTGTGTTGTCAATAGTAACAGAAACAATTGAGACCCTGCAATTGTGTGTAAATGAGGACTTGGTCACAATTTTTGTGATGGCATATGTTCTTTGACTTGTCCATTTTTTATTCACGGTTTCTGTGCTGGTTCATATTCAATTACTAAAGTGGTTAATGTTTTAAAGCAAATTCTATTGAAATATGAATGACAAATGAACAAAAATGAATAGAGGGACTTAAATGAGGTAGGTTAGGGAAAGGTACTTTGAAAATGTATGTTTTATTTCCGTAGACTTTATTTACTATTAACCGACCTTTTGGATTATCCGTCGGCCCCTTCCCCCCATATGTGGGCGGTTAATCGAGGTTTTATTGTATATACATCCATCCATATATATATATATACAGTTAACCCTCACTTTACGCGGTCCCACATTCCGCGTTTCCACAGTGCCCTGCCGGAACCCAGGATGCTCACATTCCGAGGTGCGTGTACCCCTTTACGCGGAGAGCGGCTGGCGAGCCGCGCCATTTTTGGATCCAAACCTCCCGCCATCCGCCATGTTGTGTAAGCGGCACGAACATGGTGCGCACAAGGTCGCCCAGTCATCAAAACATTACCAGTTCTTCACCCGCCACCCACCACAGCCGGCCCAAGTCAGTGATAGTGATAATTATGGTGAGGATATGGACTTTGGGGAGTTTGACAAAGAGGCCCTGCAAGCCTCTGTGGTGGATAGTGATACAATTGATACAAGTGACACAGGTGAGGGCCAATAATCTGCCCTCTGCCTCGGAACCAACCGCCCATCCCCGTGTGCCCACCCATTTTTTCTACTAATGTAAGTGTTAAAAAACCTAATATTATTGATATTTCTCTTAATTATTAATTGTGTGTGCATGCCATCATAAAGGTAAGATAATATTTTTACTACAACATAGTTGTGTGTCGTCAAAAAGTGGAGTTTGGGGATCGGCCCGGACTCCATTTCAATTAATCCCATATGTTATGTTATTCACTTTACGCGGGACCCTCTGGGTTACATTAACCGCGTAAAGGGAGGGTTAACTGTATATATATATATATATATATATATATATATATATATATATATATATATATATATATATATATATATATATATATATATATATATATATATATACACACAGTTGACCCTCGATAGTTCGGAGTAATGGGGGGGGGGGGGGGGAGGGTGTCCGTTTTAGCCGATTGTCCGAATTAACCGATTTAGGGGTTAATATCGCATTATATTTCAGAGTCATTGTTTTCGTCACGATTTTATCCCACTTTCCACTGTAATACGTAAGTAATTTCAGCAAAAATATTACATTTCCGTGAATGTATTATATCAAGCACAGTATGAATAGAATATCATTGTAATATAACAGTATTTTAACCGAAAACTAGTAAAAAAACGAATAACATCTCAAGAACATCGAAAGCTTAGGTAAAGTCTTTTGTTTTCGTCATGTATTTTATCCTATTTTACATTGAAATACATCACGTTTCAGCAGAACTACTATTTATTTCCGAGAATATATTCATTCAGGCGCAGTGTAGGTAAAATATACGTGTGATGTAATAGTTTTTCAACTGAAAACGATTCGAAAAACACGTACCCTCTAGCCCTGTTCAAGGAGAGGACTGCGAGAAGAGTTTGTTGCTGCAGAAGATGACAAGGAAAATGAATTGGATGGATTTTAATGAAAATATTCAGAAATATGGTATTGTAGTATTTATTCAAGTCAATTAGGATAGAATATTATTGTAATACAACGGTTTTTTAACTGAAAACCAATCGAAAAGCGATTACGGTAACATCTTTTGAATGAACGAAAGCGAAAGTCATTGTTTTCGTCACGATTTTATCGCACTTTCCACTGTAATACGTATGTGAATTCAGCAAAAATAATACATTTCAGTGAATGTATTATATCAAGCACAGTATGAATAGAATACCATTGTAATATAACAGTATTTTAACCAAAAACTATTAATAAAAACGAGTAACTTCTCTTGAACATCAGAAGGTTTGGTAAAATCTTTTGTTTTCGTCATGTATTTTATCCTATTTTACATTAAAATACATCACGTTTCAGCAAAACTACTATTTATTTCCGAGAATATATTCATTCAGGCGCAGTTTAGGTAAAATATACGTGTGATGTAACAGCTTTTTAACTGAAAACGATTCGAAAAACACGTATACCGTCTAGCTGATTGATACTCAACAGCTGGTGGTGCGTCATGCATCGTTGTAAACAATAGGAGGTTGAAGTAGATTACCGGGTATTATATTAAGTGTGAAATATCGAAAAAGTTTTTATTACCGGTATTTTTTGTAGATCAATGAGTACTGTGATACCGTATATGATATGATAAGTTAGCCTATGCTAAGAACTTTAACATAGACTACTGAAAACACGTTGTAAGGTAATTTAGCCTATTGAAAGTTGGTGAGCTTCATTTGCTGAAGGAACTGCACAACTTTTCATTACTAATTGGTACATATTTTACGTTTCCATTGTTTACTGGCAGTAAATGGTAAATATTTTTCATGTCTGAAGCTAAAAGTTGCATCCCCCCCACACACTAGTGGTGATGTTACATTTAACCAAAAAGATGCTGGTGCTTTATCCCAGCAGTGGGTGGACCAGCATTTTAGCTTAAAGTCCGCGTAGGTAATATTCCTAAAAAAAAAAAAAAAAAAAAAAAAAAAAAAGTTCATTCAGATATTGTCCGAATTATCCGAAATCCGGATTAAAGGGGTCCGAATTAACGAGGGTCGACTGTATATGTGTATATATATATATATATATATATATATATATATATATATATATATATATATATATATATATATATATATATATATATGCAAGTAAATCACTGTAGGTGTGCGTGATCTAGGTATATGCTGATAACCACCAGGAAAGAAGAAAACACGAAGTTCCCAAGCGCTTTCGTGTAATTCACATCTTCAGGGTGAGTACAGACTCACCCCTGAAGATGTGAATTACACGAAAGCGCTTGGGAACTTCGTGTTTTCTTCTTTCCTGGTGGTTATCAGCATATATATATATATATATATATATATATATATATATATATATATATATATATATATATATATATATATATATATATATATATATATTACACACACAGTAAAGCCTCCGATAATGACGGATCGACCAACAATGATTCATATTTAAGAGCCTGGTGAATTTAGGACCCAATTCAATTTACGTCATTATTTATTCGTATTTACGATGAAAATATAATACAAAAATAAATTACATTTTCATATACAGTACAGTAGGTTCTCAAATTTTTTTAAGTTTTTAATTCAACGTTTTTTATTTGGACACAAAATAAAAATACACTACACAATTTCAAATTTTGACGGCGGAAACTCGAATTTCGACGGGTTTGAGCAGCCCGCCAACATTCAGACGTGCACAATCATGTAAACAGCGGCATTTCTCTTATGTACAAAAGATTCATTATTGTTTATTACTGAATGTCTTTTTGATTGAATTAATGTTTGTGTGCAAAATAAACAATACAATTCATTACTAATATGTAGAATATTAAAACACACGAGGAGACGAGAAGGCATTGTTTTCGTTAATGTTTACAAAACCAGTGACTGACTGGTTCTACATATAAAACTGAAGAAAATAAGACCCTGGTTGTAGCTGTAGTAAAATTAATGTAAAAAAAATTAATATGGTTGTTTTAAGTAATGTTATTTAATGTTAATAAATGGAACAGTAGAAGTAGCTAACCATTAATGGTAAAGAAAAAAGTGAGATCGCATATGTAAAAACATATCGTCATTACTCTACATAAGAATATGAAAGCAACACTTATTAACTGTTCATATATACTTTAATTAATGTTTCTGAATTTAAAACAAAAATTCTACCCACCAGTGGTGGTAAAGTTGAAAACATAAGGGCAGCCAATTTTGTGTGTTTTTACTCAGATGATGATTTGAATTTTGCAAGGTTTTTACAGTCTAAATAGGTGTCCAAATATGAAAGCCTACTGTAAATACAAACTAAATCACGATATGTATTAAAAGAAAAGAAATACTGTAAAAAAAGAAAAAGAAGAGCGCCTTGCACAATGAAACTGCCTGGCTAATGAGTGGTAATGAGCATCATAAGTAATCAAGAGTCAGAACCTTGGCGGTCCCTTTGTTTTCACGCATCTGAACAGGAACAGGAGAAAAACTTTCTCGGATTGCTTATGGCATTTTTGCGTCCCTATTCAACCTGAGCAAGAGAGCAAGTGTTGGTAGTGCTGGTTCAAAAACTAAAAAAGTGTATAAGCTTAGCTGTGTTGAAACGATATGAAAAAAGGTGAGAGGTCTGTGGATATTATATGGAGCAAACAATGAACATATTTTCTGAAGTGGATCCATTAACAGATTGAAGCATTAAAATTAACAGGGACATAAAAAACACTTATGACCTCTACATAAAGATGTATAATGAAAAACGAAGCGGCTGTGAAAGGTTCTTTCGACAGCTTTATTATTCAAAGGCCTAACCCACCAACTTCAGCTACACCATCAAATTCAGCATCCTAAGCAGCTTCAGCAACAACTTCAGGTTCAGCAACAGCTATGATACCTTTATGGAAAGCTTCAGCTTCAGCCAGAGTTGAACCTGATTGAAGAAATCATCTGAGTAAAAACTCGCACACTATTCATTGGTTGTCCTTATGTTTTAGACTTTACTACCATTTGTGAGTAGAATTTTTGTTTTACATTATTAAGTATTATTTAAAACATATATGAAAAGTAATAAGTGCTGCTTTTATAGTCTTATGTACTAGAGAACTGACAATGTTTTCACGTATATGCAGTTATATACGGTGGTGTTCCCAATCCATTTTGTTTTTTCTTTATCATTAATGGTTAGCTTCTTCTATTGTTCCATTTATTAACATTAAATAACATTACTTAAAACATATATATTAATTTTTTTTCATTAATTTTACTACAGCAACAACCAGGGTCTTATTTCTTCAGTTTCTTATGAGGAAGTAAAACCATCATCATTCGTCACGGGTGTTGTAAACATTAATAAAAACAATGACGCCGTCTCGTCTCCTCTTGTGTGTTTTAATATTCTATGTATTATTAATGAATTGCATTGTTCATTTTGCATAAACATTGATTCAATCAAATACATATTCAGTATTAAACAATAATAAATCTTTTGCACATATTCTTAAGATAAATGAAGCGGTTTCCTAGAGGGCGCAAGTATATGTTGGCGTTCCACTTTCACTGTCTTTTTTCTTTAACAACAAAATAAGAAAGCTGGATGCAACAAAAGAAGTATGTATTTACTTGTAGTAGGAATAATCATATTGTTTCGTACCTTGATGCCACTTAACCTGATCAGTTGAGATCAACGATAAATTTGCAAATGTATAATTGGAAGAAAAAAGAAGAAGCTAATTTTGGCCCATTAAACTTCATTGAATCTTATATAATGCATGCCTGTTTAATACCGTACTAAAAATTATGAAATTCTCAAAATGCGAGACTGGTCCATGCATGATAATATGTTATTTGTTAATAACATGATACAAGTAATATGTTATTATACAAAAGTATTGGTTCTAAGGTCAAATAATTTTTACTGTTTCCGTCTGATGTTTCAGCTGTCTTACATCCTCGCAATATAAAACTTGACAAATGTGTAGGTTCTCACAGCATGATCAGATAATTAAATACTTTTTTCCAAGTTTACCTTTTTTGGATTTAAGTCTGCCTCCTTTTATTAAGAAGCCAAAGCTTGTCACCATTATAAAACAACATATCGAGTATTTTAGCATGATATCTTGTTTTATGCCTAAAGAGGTGAATGAGAGACTGTGAGATGTAATAATACCAAATGCTGCAGAGTCAGCCTGACATTGCCTGTAAGATGTGTAATTCTTGAAAGTAAGGGAAACTACCCTAATGAACAATATGTTGTTGAAAGCCAAACATAGTGCAGCCTCTCCCATATAGTTGAATCTGTACAAAGGGATCCATCTAAATGAATAAAGCATTGTAGTAGGCAAGAAGCATGGTTAGTGACAGCGGCATGGTAGGTAACTCAAGGGAATGGTAGGTGATGCAGGGAAAATGCTACATAAACAATAAACAGTGCAGCATTTATGTATACTACTGTAATTTGGTCACTTACACAAAATAAAGAATAAATTAAAAAAAAATTAATTGTATTCTCTACACATAATTCAAGTCTGAGTATGTAAATAAACATATAACTTGTATCACTAAGGATATTACAGTCCACCCTAGTAAAACCGTTTCCTTTATTACAGAGTAAAAGAATAAAAATTTAAATACAGTAGACTCGCAACTTACGCGAGGGTTATGTTCCTGGGACCTTGCGTTAGAGCCAAAAAATGCGTAAAGTCAAAAACACTTCTAAATCACTATATACAGTGGTCCCTCAGTTAATGAACACAATTCATTCCACAGAGTCGTTCGTTAACCGAAAATTATTTTAACCGAATCCATTATTTCAATGGGATATTGGGTAATTGGTTCCAGCTCCAGCAATTTGCATTGCTGGAATCCTTGCAAAACAGCAAATAATTTGAATATAAAAGTCATATATTTTGCACCAGAGATAAAAATTAATCACCTGTATCACATTACAGTACAGGTTTGCACTTAGATCATTTATTTCTTTTACATTTCTTTTAGTATGGTGTGTGCATGTAAATGAATGAAAATAAATGAAGAAATTTATGTAAATCTACCCAAAAATACAGTTGAAAACTTTACATTACTAAAATGTACTAAAATATTTCTTACTTGTGCAAAATATAGGATGTTTATATTCAAATTATTCACTGTCTTGCAAGGATTCCAGCAATACAAATTATATTACCCTAACTCTAGTCTGTGATATTATATACCGGTAATATAAAAACTTAAAGCCTATTGTATAACTACCAAATCCTGGCTGGGAGGGGTGGTAAGGGCGGGAGGAAGGGAAGGTGACAGTGACATGTTTGACAGCTGGGGAGGAAGGTCTGGTGATATATTTATTTGTTTATTTATGTCCTTTAGATCGAGTTTTTGTTTTTTGTTTATAAAATGTCATAGAAGTGACCGGGGAGAATATAATTTACATTGCTGGAATTCTTATAAGATAGTGGTTAATTTGAATGTAAACATGCTATAGTTTGCACTAGACAAATTTTAGTAATCATTTTGTACATTATTTTGATTACATGCACAGTACAGCTTTGCCCTTAGGACGGTGGGTGCATGTAACTGAGTTTCAATAAATGAATAAAGTTACATATATCGAGCCAAAAATATAAGTTGAAAAACTTTATGTAGACAGAGCTTGGATGGCTAAATTTTAGAATGACCAATAATTTTAATACAGAAAATGCAAAAATATTCAAGAACACAACTTTCTTGATATTTACTCCACTGGAAATGAATGTAAACATAGAACAGATTACTGTATTGGCAGACTAGCCAATCCATGCTCACAACAAAACGTGTTTGTGGTAAGGATTTCATTAATCGATGTTTTGTTCGTTAACCGAATTGAAGATCCTTATGGAAGCTAATTCGTTAACCGAAATTTCGTTAATCGAACCGTTCGTTAACAGAGGGACCACTGCATATATGTACATATACACTATCACTCATAAATCACTACTGTAATGTGATACAGGTGATTAATTTTTATCTCTTGTGCAAATTATATGATGTCTATATTAAAATTAGTTGCTGTCTTGCAAGGATTCCAGCAATGCAAATTATATTCTCCTAACTTTAGTCTGTGATATTATACAAGATAACAACTTTCAGCCTAAAACCACCAAACCCTGGCTGGGAAGATGGGGGGAGGGGGAGAGTAGGGAGGTGATGTGTTTGACAGCTGGTGCCAGGAGGTCTGGTGAAGTATTTATTTATGTCCTTTAGAGCGAGTTTTGTTTTTTGCTTGAAAAATGTCACTGAACTAACCTGGGAGAATATAATTTACAAGAATTAAACATGCAATAGTTTGCACTAAACATAAAAAAATTGAAAATTTTGAGTTTGAAATTGGAAATTGTAACCTAACCCCTGGGGTAATCCGCATATAGTTGAAACCGCGTAAGAAAAGTACACATAAGTTGCGAGTCTACTGTACACTAATTTAACTTAGAAATTAAGAAAATATAATAGAAAACTATAAAATAAGAAAAATGAAGAGCAAAGGTGTGTGCGCGTGCGTGCGTGGAGGGGTGGGGGGGGGAAAGCATGTGAAGGCCACACAGTGAGCTGTATTGCGGTATTGCATGGCTGACTCACCCGCCTCCCTCCCTCCCATGTGATGTCATGGCAAACAAACACACACACACACACACGTCTCAGTCAGTTCATTGGCTGAATGGCTGAACTGTGGCATCACTTAGATGATGGTTAAGTGTGGAAGGAGCTATTTTTTTTACATAAAATATAGTGCTATTGTATTTTATGAAATCTTATGTATCAATTTTATTGTTTATCACAAAATTTTTTTTTTAACAAACGGTTATAGCGCTACAGGTGTCGGACACACGAATAAATGACTTCATTTGCTTTCAGATTGTTGGACTAAATTAGAATTTTTACCAGAGGAGACAAAATTGGGATACCTGGAAGATTCAAATAGTTGGAATTTAGATTAAATGAATTGCACTGTAAACTAAATAAAATCTACGACATTGGATTTACCATAATAGTGGAGACGTTCTGCATACAGTGGCTGGCCTGATATGAATGGGGAAGGTTGTTGGGGCACTGGGTTCATAAAGCATAAATCAAATTTTACCAAGGAGTGCTGAATATTAATTCTGGTGCCCTGGATACCCTGTGGTACAATATATAGTACTTTATACCTAAATTATTGGAGTGCTACAGCACCCTCCCTTCCCATGTCCATGTACTTGGTGGAGTCAGCCAGCACACACCCAACCACAACGATAACATGACCACATATCAAAGATGCTCAGACTGCACAATTAAGTGCAATGCCAGGTCCCATTTTGACTTTTGTTGTGGTCACATAAGCTTACAACTTATTGTGTGCACTAGAGGGTAAATACACTATGAGTACAGTTATGTATGTCAACCGAAAAGTTTGGTCCCGAAAAGCTGTCTTAAATTGATATTTACAAAAAGTGGATATTTTCACAAACATGTGTCTATGGAATGAATGTAATATACATAAAACATGTGTCAGTTTGGTTTTACAGTATGGTTAAATTATGCAAATACCTATACACTAATTTTATTTCATTATTCTCCAAATCTCTCAATGTTATTAAGTCTACAAATAAACTTTCAGTGTGTCATCGTCATTCCCCTACAATCACTATATAACTTACTCCTCAAACTCATGTAAAGAAAAGTAAACTTGTCACACCACTAAGCACAGTCACTGAGCCAGTTAGTTGCCTAACTGTCCAATCTCTATTCATTTACTCTCATGTTATGATGCACATCATATATATATATATATATATATATATATATATATATCTATATATATATATATATATATATATATATATATATATATATATATATATTGATAAAATCACTCCGTTGTTTCCATTTTCCCGTGTGATTTTATCAAGATTTATCTTATCCACGTTTTCATTGTGGATTTTCATAAAATATATATATATATATATATAGTAATTAACCTGTTTGCTCAAAGTATGGTTGGACCAACTTAGACCAAAATAGAGGAATTTTTTTTGTACATTCTGCAGTGAAATGTCAGAGACTAAAAAAATTTACTTAATTTCCAACAAAAGAGATAAATTCCTCACCGTTTGCTGTGTCAGATAATTCACTGTACTTCTCAATGACATATTGGGCCTGTAATGCATCCTGTGGATTTAATAATTAATTAATAATAGTAAAATAGTTTATCTATAAATGTATATCTTATGCCTTAATTCCTTAAAAAATACCCATGGGAGAGTGGCAACATGAATCTTGAGATTGTAAAAGATTTCACTGCAAAGCTTGAAAAAAATTGCTGAAGAATTCTACATACAGCATTGTATTACTTTGGGATCACCTGGAAAATCTCCACCCCAACTTATTTCACCTAACCATTAACCACCCTATCACTATTTGGAGGGGATGAGGTTAGGTTAGCATTAGGGTGGTTAATCTTTAGGTGAAATAAGCTGGGGTGGAGATTCCTTCATTCCATGAACCATATTATAATAACTATACAGGTGCTTCTCTACTTACAAAATTTCAGAGATACGATTATCATCAATGAAGGGGGTTACCTGCCAGAGCAGGTGTTTAATGTAGATTACATATATTGCCTAAGAAAAGAGTATGTCAGGTTTTAAGGCTGTACTGTACATCCTTTTTTTTTTTTTTTTTTTTTTTTTTTTTTTTTTTTTTTTTTTTACAATATGTTCGTATCTACAGGAGTAAAGGTGGACGTACGAACAAGCCTCAGGAACATAACTCATTCATACGTAGAGGAGCACCTGTACATACTTTCTTATCATTAGACTGAGCTAACTTGTCTGTTGAATCACAGTTTCAGTTTGAAAAGTGAGTGAAAAATCTCACAGAGGACTTAAAACATTACCAACAATTCTCTTCCATACGTATGAAATAAAAATTGTTCATCGAAAGTCTGATTGCAAACATGATTAAAAATCTACGTGTTAGCAGAGGACTGTCTCCAAGGAAATAAAAGGTTTTTCTGATGTAATTTCCTCATCGTCATCATGGGAATTACACTAACAGTGACACTGAAAAGATGCCTTAACTGTGGTAGATGAATTTAGAAATATAAAATATATATTAAACAAAACTGGCAATGAAAAAGCTACGGTTACAAATAATAATAAATCAATAATTGGAGACAAAGCAAACTAGGAAAATGGAGAAAAAAAGAGTTAAGAGTAGAATGAACTAGAAACCTGCAATAAATAACTGTGCCAGCCCTTGTGCAACGAAAAAATAAATATACAAACTTTCAAAATACAGATAAGTCAAGAATGAGACCAGTAGAAACAGGGGACCGAGCCACAACACCCCATTTGAAGAGTGAGGATGATACGAATTACTCATGATTTATGGCACTCGGTAATCCTTTGTGACACAGCTGCTTGGTATGTCTGGATATAGCAGTGATGTGCTATCAAAACAGTTACATTTCCAGCCAAGACCAGATTTATCAATTCGTAAAGGAAAGGGTCCTTCCAAAATATGTTTATATAATTTATGTTAGAAAATAAGGTGATGTTTGTTATACCACCAGGTAATAATAATAATAATAGCTGCTCTTTTGTTTCTCAAAAGCACCAGTTCTTCGAAAGAATTCACTTGCGATCAGAATACTGAAAAGTCAAGGACGTGAAAAAAAATAAATAAATAAAAATAATAATAATAATAATAATGTGAGTTTGTATACCTGTAAGTTGTAACACTTCCTAAACCCCCTAATTCTCCATCAGGATCATAAGGTTTCAAAAAAAAGAAAGACCTTAAATTATTTCTTGAAGGCCTCCACAGAAGTCATCTGCTTCATAGATGCAGGCAACCAATTGTACAATCTGGGTGCTGTATAGGAAAGGATCAGGCAGCAAAAGAACATTCCCGTACTGCTCTAGTCTCCTCGAGGCGTGAGGGATCATCACTAATATGCAAAATCATTTCAAACATGTAATCATAGGATATAGTAGGTTGGTCACATACTTAGGTTCACCAAACATAAGTGTCTTAAAAGTTATTAGACAGAATTTGAACTCTATCTTAACTGTAATTGGAATCCAATGCAATTCGATCAAGAATGGGTAGTGGGAGTCCTCAGTGGGAGAAAAAAAATAAGCCTGGCAACCCTGTTCAACACCATTTGAACTTTCTTCAGTGGATGATTAGGAAGGCAGACCCATAGAGAGTTATAATAATCAACCTGAGACAAAATAAGTGAATGTAATAGTGTCACAAGACACCGTCTATCCCAAAACTGTTTCAGTGCTTATAGATTTGGAATGAAAATTGCAACTCTTAACCGCTGACTCTATACAGTAAAGCCTCCGATAACAACGGTTCGACCAACAACTTTTCATATTTAAGACCCTAGTTAATTTAGGACCTAATTCAATTTAAGTCCTTATCCCATTCGTATTTATGACCAAAATATAATAAAAATAAAATAAAATTATATTTTCATATAAATAATAACAATCTCGATATGCATCAAAAAAAAAATAATAATAATAATTACTGTAAAAAAATGGAGAGCCTTGCACAAAGAAACTGCCTGGCTAATAAGTAGTAATGCGCATCGCCAGTAAACAACAGTCGGAGCTTGGCGGTCCATTTGTTTTCACGTATCTGAACAGGAACAGGAGAATAACTTGCTCAGGTTTCTTACAGCATTTTTTGCATCCCTATTCAACATGAGTAAGAGAGCGAATGATGGTAGTGTTGTTTCAAAAGCTAATAGAAAGTGTATAAGCTTACCCGAGAAACTAGATGTGTTAAAACGATATGAAAAAGGTGAGGGGTCTGTGCATATTATATGGAGCAAGCAATAAACATATTTTCTGAAGTGGATCCATTAACAGAACAAAGCATTAAAATTTAAATAAATGCAAATGATCTCTCCATAAAGATGTTTAATGAGAAAAGAAATCAGCTGTGCAAGGTTCTTTCAACAGCTTATTATTTGAAGGCCTAAACCATCAAATTCAGCATCATAAGCAGCTTCAACATCAACTTCAGGTTCAATAAGTTTCAGCAACAGCTTTATGGAAAGCTACAGCTTCAACCAGAGTTACACATGATGACTTCGTTATCCGAGTAAAAACTCGCACAATATTCATTGGCTGTCCTTATGTTTTAGACTTTACCAACATTGGTGAGTAGAATTTTTGTTTTACATTCGTAAATATTATTTAAAACATATATGAACAGTGAATAAGTGTTGCTTTCATATTCAAATGTAGAGAAATGACGATATGTTTTCACATGTACGCACTTACTGTACATACATTGGCGTTCCCAATCATCTCGCTTTATTTCTTTACCATTAGTGGATAGCTACTTCTAGTGTTCCATTTATTAACATTAAATAACATTACTTAAAACATACATAAAGATATTAAATTTTCTTTTAAATTAAGTTCACTACAGCTACAACCAGGGTTTTATTTTCTTCAGTTTCTTATGTAGAACCATCGTCACTCACGAAACCAATGCCATCTTGTCTCCTTGTGTGTTTTAATATTCTACGTATTATTAATGAATTGCATTGTTCATTTCACATATATATACATTAATTCAATCAAATACATATTCAGTAATATACAATAATGAATTTTTTGTACATATTCTTAAGATAAATGACTATGTTTCCTTGAGTGCGCACGTATACATTGGCGTTCCACTATCAGTTTCACATTTTTCTTTAATATCAGTGGTTACTTCTACTGTACATTAAATAACATTAATTAAAACAAACATATTTTTTACATTAATTTTACAACAACAAGAACCAGGGTCTTATTTTCTTCAGTTTCAGGTGAATAACTGACATTATGGGTGTAAACACTGACAAAAATGCCATCTCTTATCCTCTTGTGTGTTTTAATCTTCTACGTATTATTAATGAATTGTATTGTTCATTTCGCATAAATATACATTAATTCAATCAAATACATATTCAGCAATAAGCAATAATGAATCTTTTGTACATACTGTACAGTATTCTTAAAAAGATAAATGACCCAGTATCCCTAAATGCGCACGTATATGTTGGCGTTCCCAATGCATCTTTTTTTTTCTTTGCCATTAGTGGTTAGCTACTTCTATTGTTCCATTTATTAACATTAAATAACATTACTTAAAGCATATATATTCATTTTTTTACATTAATTTTACTATAGCTACAACTTGGGTCTTATTTTCTTAATTTTCTCGTGTAGAATTATCGTCTCGGACTCCCAGCTGTAAACACAAACAAAAACAATGGCGTCCCATCTCCTCTTGTGTGACCAGATTATTATTTATTTATATTGTATAAAGTGCATTCAGAAACATTATTTAAAGAATAGTTTGCAATTTTCATTAATTGTATTCTTTTGGGGGAAAAGAGGGTAAAAAGCCACACAAAAGATATGAAAAGGTCACATTTGGGAACGCATCTTATTATTATCGCTTTATTTTAATGGTAATTAATGATTCACGATACGATGATCCACCTTACACTGCAATATTGGAGGACACATTGCCGTCGTTATTTGAGGCTTTACTGTATGCTCTTTAAATTTCAGTTTCGAGTCAAAGTACACTCCAAGATTACAAACAATCGACAGGAATGAGTTGTACTTTCCAAAAGTTTGAAGAACCAAAATCAACTGTGCTGTCACCTATCCTATTTCCTTGAATGACAATAATCTCAGTTTTGCCATCATTCAACATAAGTTTTCTCCTAGCTATCCAAATTGTAATATCAGACATCAAGAATTTCAATATCTCCTCAATATCCTCAACATTTATTATTATCACATAAAGATGTATCATTGGTTAAGAAATGGTAGGAAACAGCAGGGCATCCAGCAGAGATGCAAGACTACTGGTATAGACTGTACCGGTAAACAGAAGTGATCCCTTAACTGATCAACCATCACACATTGTGATAGCTCTGACAAACAATACTCAAGTAGTGAGAGTGCATCATCATGGAAACAGAACAACCAAAGATAATGAAGCAACAGATGATGAGCCACAGTGTCAAAGGCTGCAGAGAGACCCAGTAAGACCAGGAGGAAGGACTTTCCTGAGCAAGCGTTTATTACCAAATCATTATGAATATTACATAAGACAGTTTTAATTGAATGATGCTTCCTATAGGCTGACTGGACTAGAGGGATCACTCCATTTCTCTCTAACAGAGGGAGTAACTGATCCAGCATAGTATGCTCTATGATTTCTAATAAGAATGAGAGAATAGAACGGATGATAATTTGACATACATGTACTTTCAGTATCAAAACCAAGTTTCTTAAAAAGTTGACACAATAAAGCCTGTTTCTTGGATTGCCCAAAATTACCCTCTGCAAAACATTTATTTATGATTCTACAAATAAAGTTAGCAGCATGTTCATAAGTGAGTGATACCTTAGATACATTTATAGGATCTAAAAGAACATCATGAAAAGTAATGAGAAGCCTCTTAGATGAGCAAATGACTGGAATATCTCCTCTTAGCAATGTGAAGTTTGTGGGAAGGCAAAAGAATGGTAGGAACATCCTGTGGCTCTGGTTAAACTTGAGTGAGTCTTCTACCTTAAGTGGTACCAACCATCCTGCTGGAGGACCCTTTTCTTTATAGATTGAAAGGGTTGGCTCTGACTGGAAGAGTAAACCTTTTGACAGCACATTGTTCTTGTATCCATATGTGACAAGGCACCTCTGCCATGAGGGAATAGTGAGTACTTGCCAAATTTGTAATCATATATGAATGATTTTTTGAAGTATTAATGTAAGAATTAAAGAAAATGATACATTAAAAAGTAAGTCACGAAACAAATATACATGTATTTGGGTTGTAGTGTTGTTAATAAAGATTCTTGGATAACATACTATTGAACTGGTATAGATATGTGGAGCATATATTGTAAGAAAGGTTAGCAAAAATTTTTTACAGTAGGAAGTAAACTGCAAGAGATGGCTTAAGTTGGCAACAGAGTCATTAAGGACTAGGAATATAGCAATGTAGTGTGTCAAGGAAGAGACAGAAGACTATGCCCAGTAGAGAAGCCACAGGTATGAAAGTTTTAGGAAAGGTAGATATAAGTTCCACTGACAAATGAGGATAGGAATCAAAGTGAATTGCAAGTAAAGTCTTAGGAGATGTAGAAATAATGAGTTGTTGATAAATGAATAGATCAGAATAATTAATTTTTTAGAAGTTTTGTTTCACCATTTTCATACCATTTAGACTGAAATTAAATAAAATGCTGACAACATAAAAGATGACTTACAAATGTGGAAATGTATTGGATGGAGAATGGTAGAAGGGAAACTTTGAACTAGATGAACATTTATGGTACTTCATGAAGGACATAACTAAAGATGGTACCGGGTAATAATGTGTTTGACAAAAACATCTGCCTGGATATGCGTGCAGTCCTAGACAGCATGACGTAAAGATCACAATGATGCATTAAGGTATACAACACCTGATTTGGGAAGATAAACAGACTGTGAAGTATCATGTTGCTAACATTACAGAAGAATAATAAACAGTTAAAACAAATACTGTAGTATTTTAAAAATGTTAAGTATTATTTAGTATTTATGAGAAAAACAACTCCTTACATTCTCAAGACTTTTAAGTCTTGCTTGCCTCCAGGCAGCTCTCTTCTCAGCTTCTGCTCTCCGCCTGTCTGCAGGAGAAAGTTGATCCTCCTCATTAACTTGACCTTCCCTAGACTGTGCTCTTCTTTCTGCCTTTGCTGTTCGAACTATGCCACTTTCATTATTTGATCTGTTAATAATGCATTAATGTTAAATAAAGCTTCATAAATTTAATTTTTTCTTCTAATTTTACATATGATAATTATACATACAAAATAATTATTAAAGCAAACATGTAACAAGTACAGTACAGAGAAAATAAGGCCTACTCCATAAAGAGATAATTCAATGATGAGTGAATATTCAGGAAAGTTAGCGTGTCTGAAATTATCTTTCTAGAAAAGATTATATATATATATATATATATATATATATATATATATATATATATATATATATATATATATATATATATATATATATATATATATATATATATATATATATATATATATATATATATACACAGTGGTCCCTCGAAGAACGAACACAATTGGTTCCACAGAGTCATTTGCTAACCGAAAATTTTGTTAACTGAATCTATTATTTCAATGGGATATTGGGTAATTGGTTCCAACTCACAGAAAAAGTACAAAGTAAAGCCAAAAAACGCAGTCAGAAACACTCCTAAAAATCCCCGAAATCACCCTTAAATCACTATATACAGTATATATACGAACATATACACTCTTACTCTTAAATCACTACTGGGAGAGAGGGAGGGGGAGGTGAGGTGATATGTCTGACAGTTGGCGCCGAAGGTTTAATGCGTGTTTATTTACAGTCCTTAACCCGTATGGAGTCAGTTAAGTTAATATAATTATGTTCGGCTGGTGTCGACAATTTTTTTACTTTTGGATTTTGGCTGAAATGGAATTATACTATCATATAATGAAGGAAAAACATCATTTAGCAATTCACCGGACCAAGGAAGGTGTAGTTACGACCATGGGTGAACGTGTTGCGGTATTGAAAGTTTACGAGTAGAACCCATAGTCTTACGGGTGTTGAGGTTTTTCATCGAGTGAGTGGAATTATGCTAATTACCGTCAGTTTTCACTGTCTGTAGCTGTTTTTTTCTTTAATTATCGTCTATCTCAATTTCGGAACATCAATATATTTATCCTTTTTCGTATTATTTACACTCGTTTTCATAATAATTTTCACCAATACGTATTTTTTTTTTTATGATTATATAGTTTTTTATTTTTGATTTGGTTTCACTTTTGCATAATAAGCATAGATCTTACAGTACTTATTCATTTATCTTGAAAGTATATCGGCGTAACTGTTAGGCTGTTGACACTGTACGGGTTAAGAGTGACGAAGTTTTTTCTTATAAAATGCCACTGAAATGACCGGTGAGAGTATAATTTACATTGCTGGAATTCTTATAAGATAGTGATTAATTTGATTATAAACATGCTATAGTTTGCACTAGGCAAATATCTTAGCAATCATTTTGTACATTATTTTGAGTACATGTACAGTACAGCTTTGCCCTTAGGACAGTGTGTGCATGTAAATGAGTAAAAATAAATTAATAAAGTTACATATATCAACCCAAAAATATTAGTTGAAAAACTTTATGTACACAGAGCTTGGATGGCTAAATTTTAGAATGACCATTTAATTATATATATATATATATATATATATATATATATATATATATATATATATATATATATATATATATATATATATATATACACACACAATTCGTTCTACAGAGTCGTTCGTTAGCCAAAAAATTTCGTAAACCGAAACCATTGTTTCAACGGGATATTGGGTAATTGGTTCCAACTCACAGAAAAGTATATATAAAGTAAAGCCAAAAATGCATAAAGTCAGAAACACTCCTAAATCGCCCTTAAATCACTATACAGCATATATCGTACATACACACTAGAACTCTTAAATCACTACTGTAATGTGATACAGGTGATAAATTTTATCTCTTGTGCAAAATATATGACTTTTATATTCAAATTATTCCCTGTCTTGCAAGGATTTCAGCAATGCAAATTATATTATCCTAACTTTAGTCTGAGATACAATATAAAATAAACACCTTAAAGCTTAAAGAAAACACGAATCTTTTGTCTGGGAAGGCAAGGAGGGAGGGAGGGAGGGAGAGAGCCAGCGAGCGTGGGAAGAGGGGGGCAGCAGGGAGGGGAGCAGGAGGTGAGGTGACAGATAGTGTCTGGTGAAGTATAATTTGTTTATTTATTTATTTTTTTTTTTATCTCATAAAATTCATAGAAATTACCCAGCCAGAATATAATTTACATTGATGGAATTCTTATAAGATAGTCATTAATTTGAATATAAACAAGCTAAAATTTGCATTAGACATACAAATTTTAGCTCTAATTTAAGAATTTTATTAGGGAGAGCAAAAATTTTATCTTTTGTGCAAAATATATGACATTTATATTCAAATTATTCCCTGTCTTGCAAGGATTTCAGCAATGCAAATTATATTATCCTAACTTTAGTCTGAGGTATTATTTATTTTTAAACCTGTAAATCTAGTCCGTTTCCCCAAACGTTTCTCAGGAAGGTGGGGGGTAGGGAGGGAGGGACAGGTGACAGTGACACATTAGACAGTTGGTGCCTGTAGTGTGAAGTATTTAATTGTTAATTTATGTCTTTTAGAATGAGTTTTGGTTTTTTTGCTTATAAAATTTAATAGAAGTGACCGGGTTGAATTTAATTTGCATTGCTGGAATTCTTATAAGATAGTGATTAATTTGAATGTGAACATAGAAGAGATCACTGAATTGGCTGAGTACCTCCTCAGCTTATCAGCTGATGTTCAAAACAAAATGTGATTTTCGTAAGGATTTCGTTTATCGAATTATTTTTCGTTAACCGAATTGAAGATTCTTATGGAAGGCAATTCGTTAACCAATTTCCGTTAGCCGAGGGACCAATATACGTATACAGTCATGCGTCGGTTAATGTCCGACCGAACAACGTTAGATCACATATATGTCCGTGGCCCCCTCCCCCCCCCCCCCTCAAAAAAAAAGACTTCCGTGACGCCTGCTGGGCCACCACTCCACGACCCCCTGATGGAGACACGATGATCCTCCCCATACTGGTCAGATAATTATGTGTTAAAGGAATATGCTTCCTTCCTTAGGCTTTTTGTAAGCATTTGCCTCAAGGTGTAATGTTAACCTACATCTATTGAGGATAAAATCTTTCACCTACAAATTGACAATAACACATTTGCTGTAATCAGACATATCTAGTTGCCTCAACAATTGAAACCCCAGTTGCAATTGGGGTTGCAATTTCAAATTCTGTGTCATTACTAAGAAATAGCGAAGTCTCTGGTGCACTCTAAGATTAAGAGAGAAAACGGAGGACTCAGGCGTCCTGATGCGAGAGAAAATGGACTGGTATGATGGGGGACCAAATAAAAAAAGCATAGCTCCATGTTTTTTGGACTACAGTATTAAGCGTACCCTTTTCATCACTTTGTAATAAACCTAGCCATGCCTATGTGTGTTTATGATATTTACCATAACATTATATATATATTTAGTTGGTCTAAATGGTCGTAAAATGGGAAACTTGGGGTTGGGTCTTGGGTGCCTGGAACCAATTAAAATAAATCCCATAGGTTCTGTACTTTCGTTATCGCGTTTTTCGTTATCACGCACTCGGCGGGGTCCCAATTAGGCACGATAACCAAGGGATGATTGTACTGTACTGTATATACTTGACACTGGCCAGTTGCTTCTGTTGTTATGGTACAAGGGTACCAAGTGACAGCACTAGGATCCTGCTTCCTCTATTAAGGAATAAACAATTAAAATTTAAATTAAAAAAAAAAACATTCAAATAATGGGATGTAGAGAACCTAAATGGCCCTAGAGCGGGCACAGTCACGTTTACGTCATGTATGCATCTCGTATTCTTATAGATTGTGCTGCCAGGCGTACGCTATCTAGTGAATTTAGTCAATATTGTACAGTAACAATGGACCTAAGTGCAAACCTGTATTGTACATGTACTAAATGATTACGGTACTAAAATTGTTATGTCTATTGCAAATATAGCTTGTTTGTACAGGTATTCTAATAAATTACTATCTTACAAGAATCCCACCAATGTAAGTTATATTCACCCAGGGCATTTCGGTGGCAAATTATGAGAAGAACTTAGTCACTCTTAAGTAATGATAAATAAACACGCAGGCAGGCCTTAAGCGCCAACTGTCAAATCTTATCTCAAATAAATAAACAAACAAATGCCAGACATTCTGTCACCCCCCCCCCCCCCTGCTCCCCCCCTCTTCCCACACGCTACTTCCCCCCTTGTGTTCCCAGACAAAAGATTGGTGATTTCTTTATGTTTATTTTATATATCATCTCCGACTAAAGTTAGGAAAATATAATTTGCATTGCTGAAATCCTTGCAAGACAGAGATTAATTTAAATATAAGCATCATATATTTTGCTCAAGATATAAACAATGTAGTACATTAGTGTTCAATACTGTAGTACATTTATAATGTAAATTTTTTCAACTGTATTTTTGGGTAGATTTACATAAATTTCTTCATTTATTTTCATCCATTTACATGCACACACCATACTAAAATAAACATGAAGAAATAAATGACCTTAGTGCAAAACTGGAGTGCACGTGTACTAATTTGATTATGGTACTAAAATTGTTATGTCTAGTGCGAATTAATGCATGTTTATATTCAAATAAATCAGTATCTTGCAAGAATCCCAGAAAAGTTAATTATATTCTCCTAGGCCATTTCACTGGCATTTTAAAATGAGAAGAGCTTAGTAGGACTGTTAAATAAACACACAGAGACCTTCGGCTCAAGCTGTCAAACATATCACCTCAACCCCCCACCCCTCGCTAGCTGGCTGGCTCAGTCCCTCCCTCCCTAATCTGCTCAGCCGGGGGTTTATTTAGGC
Organism: Homarus gammarus; assembly: GCA_958450375.1. Classification (NCBI taxonomy): domain Eukaryota; kingdom Metazoa; phylum Arthropoda; class Malacostraca; order Decapoda; family Nephropidae; genus Homarus; species Homarus gammarus. The sequence continues at coordinate 173,799 of CAUDMG010000840.1, forward strand.
TTACAGTTTTTATCTTATATAATATCTCAGACTAAAGTTAGATTATAATTTGCATTACTGGAATCCTTGCAATACAGCCAATAATTTGAATATAAACGTCACATATTTTGCTCAAGAGATAAAAATTGTTGTACATTAGTGTACAGTACTGTAGTACATATAAAATATAAATTTTTTCAACTGCATTTTTGGGTAGATTTACATAAATTTCTTCAATTTTTTCATCCATTTACATGCACACACCATACTAAAAGAAACGTAAAAGAAATAAATGACATTAGTGCAAAGCTGGAGTGCACGTGTACTAATTTGATTATGGTACTAAAATTGTTATGTCTAGTGCAAATTATAGCATGTTTATATTCAAATTAATCAGCATCTTACAAGAATCCCAAAAATGTTAAATATATTCACCCAGGTCATGTCACTGGCTTTTTATAAGAGAGAAGCTTAGTCACTCAAGAACTGATAAATATACAGGTAGAAGCGTTAGACCTTGGGCTGGTGCCAACTGTCAAACGTACTACCTCCCCTCCCCCCAAGCCCCCTCGCTCGCTCAGTCCCTCCTTCCCTCTCCCCCAACTGCCCAGCGTTGCTGAAATCCTTGTAAAACAGTGAATAATTTTAACATAAACGTCATGTATTTTGCACGAGATAAAAATTAATCACCTGTATCACATTACAGTAGTGATTTAAGAGTAAAAGTGTATATGTACATATATAATATTCCACATACACGTATGTATAAATGAAAAGTTTGTGATGATCGGACAACGTCCATTTTGGTTAACGTCAAGTTTCCAAGAACGTATCTAGGACGCACACACACACACACACACACACACACACACACACACACTTTCCGTACCTTGCCAGAACCGGACTTTCACTTTCTGCGTGCATCTACTCACATACACGGTGAAGTATAATTTATTTTTTTATTTAGCTCATAAAATTCATACAAATTACCCTGCCAGAATATAATTTACATTGCTGGAATTCTTACAATATGATGATCATTTTGAATATAAACATCATGGATTTTGCATTACATACAAATTTTAGATCTAATGTAATAATTTGGTTTACACAAAGCAAATATTTTATCGTTTGTGCAAAATATATGAAGTTTACATTCAAAATATTCCCTGACCTGCAAGGAATCCAGAAATGTCAATTATATTATCCTAACTTTAGTCTGGGTTATTATTTATTAATAAAAATGTAAATATACAGTTGTACCCCACTTAACGCGGTCAATAAAACCCAGAGGGTCCTGCGTTAAGTGAACAACAGAACGTATGGGATTAATTCCAATAGAAACTGGCCCATCCCCAAACTCCACTTTTTCCCACACAATACCTATGTTCTAGTAAAAATAACATCTTAATTTTATGATGGTACATGCACACAATAAATACTTAAGAGAAATAGAGAAATACAGTCGCCAAGTTAATGTCCATTCAATAATGGACTTGACTCCCTCCCCCTCTTCTCACAGTACACTCGCTGGCTCTTCCCTCTGAGAAATTTTTGGGGGAAAACCAGGTATAGTAATAAATAATACCTCAAACTAAAGTTAGGATAATATAATTGACATTGCTGGATTCCTTGTAAGACCAGGAATATTTTGAATACAAATGTCATATATTTTGCACAAAAGATAACATATTTACTCAGAATAAACTTTACATCTAAAATTTGTATGTCTAATGCAAAATATATGATGTTTATATTCAAAATGATCACCAAATTATAAGAATACCAGCAATGTAAATTATATTCTGGCCGGGTAATTTGTATGAATTTTATGAGCTAAAACAAATATCTTCAGTTAATTAAAAAAAAAAATATTCTTCACGACACTATCTGTCACTCAAAGTACCCCACCTTGCCTCCCCCCTCTTCCAACCGCGTGGTCAGTCCCAACCCTCCCCCCACCCCCCACCACTCCTCCCTTCAAGAGTTTTTAACATTTAGTATTAAATAATACCTCAGATTAAAGTTAGGATAATATAATTGACATTGCTGGATTCCTTGTAAGACCAGGAATATTTTGAATATAAATGTCATATATTTTGCACAAAAGATAACATATTTACTCAAGAGTAAACATTATATCTAAAATTTGTATGTCTAATGCAAAGTCTATGATGTTTATATTCAAAATGATCATCAAATTATAAGAATTCCAGCAATGTAAATTATATTCTGACCGGGTAATTTGTATGAATTTTATGAGCTAAAACAAATATCTTCAGTTAATAAAAAAAAAAAATATTCTTCACAGGGTAACAGATGGTCGGTCGGTCCCTCCCTCCCCCCCACCCCCCACCAACCGTCCCAAGGAGATGTGTGGGAAAACCAGAATACTTAACTTTTTTGTAATAAATAATACCTCAAACTAAAGTTAGGATAATATAATTGACATTGCTGGATTCCTTGAAAGCCCAGGAATATTTTGAATACAAACGTCATATATTTTGCACAAAAAATAACATATTTACTCAGAATAAACTTTATATCTAAAATTTGTATGTCTAATGCAAAATCTATGATGTTTATATTCAAAATGATCATCATATTGTAAGAATTCCAGCAATGTAAATTATATTCTGGCTGGGTAATTTGTATGAATTTTATGAGCTAAATCAGGCAGTCAGGCAGGGTGGCGGGTGGGGCGAATCTAAAAATAGCTCTCGAGCCGGACACTCACAGCGTATATGTGGAAAAAACCCGCGTTAAGTGAAAGTTCAGCTCTGGCGAGGCACCACGTATATGGTAAAACGCGCTAAGTGAAACAGCGTTAGGCGGGGTAATACTGTACTATTTTCTCCCAATCGCTTCTCTGGTAGGGAGGGAAGGAGAGGGGTAGGTAGGGAGGGAGGGCAGAGGTGGGGTATTTTGATTGACAGATAGTGTCCTTGAAGAATATTTCTTTGTTTTGTTTACTGAAGATATTTGTTTTAGCTCATAAAATTCATACAAATTACCCGGCCAGAATATAATTTACATTGCTGGAATTCTTACAATATGATGATAATTTTGAATATAAACATCATAGATTTTGCATTAGACATACAAATTTTAGATCTAATGTAATAATTTGGTTTACACAAAGCAAATATTTTATCTTTTGTGCAAAATATATGAAGTTTACATTCAAAATATTCCCTGACCTGCAAGGAATCCAGAAATGTCAATTATATTATCCTAACTTTAGTCTGAGGTATTATTTATTACTAAACGTTAAAATCTAGTGTTTTCACCCTAATATTTCTCAGAGAGGTAGGAGCTAGTGAGCAGGAAAGAGGGGGGGGGGGGGATTTGAGTCCATTATTTGAATGGACATTAACCTGGCGACTGTATTTCTCTTAAATATTAATTGTGTGAGCATATCATCATAAAATTTAGATGTTATTTTTACTACAACATAGGTATTGTGTCGGAAAAGTGGAGTTTGGGGGTCGGGCCAGTCTCTATTGGAATTAATCCCATATGTTCTGTTGTTCACTTTACGCGGTTTTCACGGTTTTCACTTTTCGCGGTACCCTGTGGGTATATATATATATATATATAATATATATATATATATATTATATATATATATATATATATATATATATATATATACACTTCATTTTTAGTCCATTTAACACGCGGACTTTGAACATACCAGCTGGATTCGGTAAAATGCTACTGACACCACATACGAGGCACGGGCAGTTTCCCAATGAGGTTCACGGCGCCATCAGCTCGATGAACAGGCTTTGTGTGAAATATAACAGAGTCTAGAACTGCTTTTAGTGTCCTTGTGGCCTAGCCGGTAAGCGTTCCCTAGTCACACCCAGTAGGTCGAGGGTTCGATTCCTTGCTGGTGAGGTCGTTAATTGTATGTATATATATATATATATATATATATATATATATATATATATATATATACTCAACCCTCACTTTATATATATATATATATATATATATATATATATATATATATATATATATATATATATATATATATATATATATACAGTATATATATACAGTATATATATATATATACAGTATATATATATATACAGTATATATATTTCATGTAAATCCACAATGAAAACGTGGAGAAGATACATCTTGATACAATCACACGGGAAAAGGGAAACAATGGAGCACCTTAGCTTTCGTCTTTATTCAAGACATCTTCAGATGTCTGGATAGAGAGTGTGTGTGTGTTGAGGTCAGGATGTTATATTAAGGCTAAGATCAGGAAGTTTATCCACCTAAATGGTACAACAGTATGTCACCCCCAGTTAAAGGTAGAAAGAGGTCAACTGCAAAAATGTTTTGTGAAAAAAAAAGCAGTGAACTCCTTTATTCTTTCATATTCATGATGTTGTAAAATAGCATGCTAATGTTGTGTTAGCTACACTGATTTCTGTGCATGTACTTTACTTTTCTCTGAGTGATTTATTATGCATTTTATGCAGGTAAAGTTTAATGTTGGTCAAGAATGAACAAATGTCAAGGTCACTAAAGAAACACTTACAGCTACTAGTATTGAATGGTAGCTACAAAATTGTCAAAAGTGCAGAAGATATAATTTTTTCAGTTACCATATACCGTTGACCATCTTATTCCACCCACTAGCCTATAATCAATTTCAAAGGTCATTGAAAGTCATGTCATAGACGCAACAACTATTACCAAATAACAGATTTAATGGAATAACTTCATAAATAGTTTGAGGTTAAATGTGTAATGACAAGACTAAATACAAGGGGTTTAAATTCAAATGCTAAGGTGGGCAAAGTTCTCATGTGTTTTTTATTTCCTTTTTAAGATTAAAAGTACAGGTAAGGAGCAGGTTTAGGATTTACTTATAACTATAATTATAAAATATAGTTCATAGTTTTGTGCATAAATTTTTTCCTCTATTTATTATCAGCCAAAGTAAGTGACCATAAGTAATTATCATTTAAGTTACAAAAACTCATTTACCTTATTGTGTTTTCTTTTTCACTGTTGTCCACCAATCCCTCCATAATGTCATGGTCATTATATTTGCGGTGGTCAAAGTCACTGTTCACACCAAACTGCTGTGCCAAATCATCTGCCATTTCCTCCACATCTTCTAAACGGGAGAGGTTGGCCAGTTGTTCTGGTGTCATGTTTGCTACTCGTCGATCTAATTTATCAAAATAGTGTTATTAAAAAAAAAAAAAAAAAAAAAGAGGCAAAATTATTAAAAATCCACCCTGCCATTTCAATAAATTTTGTTTTTAATCTAATGATACAAAAGCAAAAAGAATAATAAATCACTATATTTAAACAAAAATGAAATTAATTCAGGCTAGTAATTAGGTAAAACTAAATGCCAAAGTAACCATGGAAGCATAAAGCTCATGCTGGCATCAGAAGCCAGACACCAGTCCAATCACACAAAGCATGACCTTCAAACAATTATAAAACAACAATGATTTGTCTAGTCATACAAACAGCAACCTGACCTCACAACAATTGAGGCAACTCAGGACAATTATGTGACAACAGTGATCTGATTATATACTCACCCAAAAATGACTGGCTTAAACACATATGACATCTGTGACCTGTTAAAACTCTCATGCAACAACTACTATACATCCATATCCTAAACTCCCCCTCATACTTTTCTAATTCTATTCTCCAACCTATACTGCCAGCCAACATATTTCTTCTCATGAAAATCATGAAGACATTACACAGCCATAAGACCATAATACTCCTCTGTCTTACCAACAAAGAATCACATTTTTCCTTCTCTGCTTGTTCTTAGTCTTTATTGCAAAATATAATACATACCTTATGTCAGCTCTTCCCTACTTAACTTTTAATGATCAAACACATGGCAGGCATTTTGTGTTAATTCTAAGCGGTAACTTTTACAGTTTTTGTCAATCATGTCTACATCTTTTGCTTTTCTTAAATGATCTTAAATATTATTCTCATGGAGTACTATGAAATATAGCATGCCCTTCAAATTCGCAGGGGTTAGGTTCTCAAAATGGCCGCGAATCGCCAAATCCGCGAATAAAATTTGCTGACTAGGGGAGGGGGCGGGGATACATTTTACGTGTGTACAAAGAAATGTATATTCCCTGTGTGTTTGCCCTTAAGATAATTATTTCTTTTACCTCTATTATATTATTGTATATATATGTGTGTGTGTGTGTGTGTGTAGACACACACACACACACAAATAAATAATAATGGAAAATCCTCTCACAAATAATCAGATACAAATGAATATTAAAAATGACAGTCTACCCTCAAGTCCACTCCGTGCTTTATTAATAACAAAGTCAGAGAGGACTTGAGGGTAGACTCAACATTTTTAATACATTTGCTTTGGGGCGCTGGTGGTAGAGCGGTACCGCTCTTGCCTCGCAAGCAAGATGTCACGGGTTCGATTCCCGGGCTGGTGGAAAGTTGTTTGGACACACTTCCTAGCCCCCCCTTGGTCCCTGTTCACCTAGCAGTAAAGTAGGTACCTGTTGTAAATCGAAAAGTTGCGCATTCGCATTCAGGGAAAGTTGTTGGAGCTTCCAATAACTTACTGACAAAAACCTATGACTCTTCAGGCTTCTACGCCCTTGACAAAAAATCTATGACCCTTCAGGCTTCTACGCCCTTAACTCATGAGACATAAAGGCAAGTATAAACTTAGCATGCTTCCCAGATGGGCGCTGTTTAAGCGCTTCACCTTACACAGGATGTAGGCATTGTAGGGGGGGTGCCCAATAAACTAAAAAAGAAAAAAAAAGAAAAATACATTGGCTTCTGATTATTTGTGAGAGGATTTTCCCATTATTATTTATTTGTATGTGTTTTGTGTGTGTATGTGTCTACACACATACAGGTATCTGTATATACAATACAGTACAGGTAAAGGAAATTACTGTCTCTAGAACGAATGGCTCCCTGTCCTGGCTGCAAAAATGCCAGCAACTTTAAAACTACCCGCACACATTCTTGGATACATCCAGGGTGTCATCTGCGAATAATCGAGGTCTACAAATTAAAAGTCTGCAAATTTGAAGGGCATGCTGTACACACAACTGAAACCTTTCTTAAATCTTCTCTCCCTACCTCTTACTAAGCCAATTGTAATATTTTCAAATGGGATATATTACTCAATCCTTTCTCTCAAGAATAGTTCAAGAGTACACAAAAGCACCCTTTTTGATGATGTCTTTCCTCAAACAGAGTAAAATAAAAACATTATCGAGTACAATTCATCTGCAAACCAAACGACCCACAGTATGTTCTCACAGAGCAATTAGTATAGTACATACATAAAAATACATCTAAACATAAGAAATATATCAGCTTATTATTCAAATATTCATTCATACTTTTATATGCCATTATATAAAAAGAGAAAGATAGAAATACTACACATATTAAAGGAAAACATCCTATTGAACAAAGAGTTGTAGTGTAGTATAATTTGGCTATAATATTTCAAGGTATAGTACAGTACAATATCTATCAGGGCAATCACTTATATGTACAGTACAGGTACAGTATTTAATTTTTACTGCTCATGGCCTGAGACCCAAATCAAAGTTCTCATGGATCCATTTGCTGCAGACTTGCATACCTGCTGCCCTTACAGCACAGCCTCTGAATACTAAAAGGGCTCACTGAATAAAGTAATATGAAGGTATTTAAGGAATCATGGCAGAGGTAACTGGGAGTTTTGTGTACAAAGATTGGTCTTGTTCATCAGAATTTGAAAATGAGCAATATGTCCAATACCATTTGTCATGGGTGCTGCAAAATCAAGATCTTAAATTTATTTATTTTTTCTCCTTCCCTAACGATTTATGCTGTCTACTTGTGAAAAGAGAAATAAAGTTTAACCATCCCTTATCAAACTGTCTGTTTCCAATAGTACATCATTTTTGTTTACTCTTACAGGGTTTTTACCTCTACTGTATGCTACAGGATGGACCAAAACAGTATTAAAAACAGATTCTCCTTCACTCACAATTTGTTCTCTTTAACGACTGTGGTATCCCCATAAAATATTTGACACCCTATTTTCCTTTCATTCACATCCTCAACTGTACGCTGGATGTCAATACCTTTCACTTCTGGTACTTTCTGTACTATCTTTCCATCTCTTTCTTGATCTTCCCCTTTCCCCCCCAGTCATCTAACTCTGAAATACTATACACTATATCTACCAATCTGTCATTTCCTTGCACTCATAATGTCCAAGCAACCACAGTAAATAATTGTCAGCTCTCAGTTAAACAATTCTTTCACTTCCACACATTCAATGTCTGTATTTATTATTCTTTTCAACCAAATTACTATAGATATGGTAGAGTCTCAATAACTTGTGGGTTAGGTACCAGAAGACATAGTGAATTATAAAATTGTGAAATATTGTTCAACTGATTTAAATGGAAATAAAGAGTTCTGTTCCAGAGGCCAAGATATACCTATAAAATGTTCCAAAATTGCCTTAATAAACACTAAACATCATACATAATAAATAAGAAAATACATTAACAAATATTGTACAAAAAAGTGGCTCTACATTTCATGAACAGCTCCTTTCCTTCTTATAATCTGTGAGAGTTACGCCAACACACCAATAAGGAGATGTCTCGGAGAGAATTTATTAAGAATCCTTACGATATCAAATTCATCTCCCTATCACAATTAGCCACGCTTGAATGAGGAGGGAAGGGGGGGGGGAGGGGGGGGGTCACACGATGCGCCCCTCACCCCCCAAAAAGGTTCGACTCCCACACTCTCAGCTCAACATTACATCCCTACATCACACACACACACCCATTCCCAAATTATGTAATTGTATATTTTCAGCCTTACGGTTGCCATGCTCTTTCAATAAACAGTTAATTATTATTATTATTATTATTACCCTCAAATAACCACCCCCACACACCCCCTCCAACAACAACCCACACACACACACACCCCCTCCCGACACACACACAACCCAACATCACACTCTCCCCACACACACACATGCACTCCAACACCACTCACACACCCCAAACAAGGAAATTAAGACAGAAAACATGAGGAGTCAGGGTCTTATTGTGTGACAAATTTGCGTGTGTGACTGCGTGGTAGCGAGTTAAATATCAGCTGTTGAGGAGCGCCTTGCAACACTCATTTCCACTCCATCTCTCTAATCACCCACACCTTTCTGCTTTCTCACTCCACATTTTAAAATGTCATGTAATGTAATGTTGAAGGGATACAACTTTGCTCATTTATACTTATACTAATCTCTCATACTAATCACAATCTCTCTAAAAATACTTTAGGCTTTCTGTTTATTCAAGACATCTTCAGGTCATAAGACCCACTAATCCCCCAGCCAAGAAAGGGTGACCTGCCATTCTATCAGAAGGTCAGTAATATGATACAACTAATCCCCCACCCTACCTCTACCCAACATTGAGTCAGGTCAGGTCAGGTACACGAGACCCACTAATCCCCCACAGCTCCATGGGAGTGGAAAATACCAGTCTTTGCTGTAACACAAAGCCTCATTCATGCCCATATCATATAGATTTTTTATTTTCAAATATATCTATTTAACCAAACTTTTAGATAACCAATTCTGGACTATTATACATAGTAAAGAAATGAGTTTCTGACTTAATTAGAACTGCATTTTCAGACTCTGGTAGTTTAGACTCAAGGAAAACATCCCCAGCGCCCAGAAACATTCTGGGGAAGTGGGCTAGTGTTTGTGAGTGCAAGATGTCTAGCTTAGACACTCAAAAACTTTTCCCAGTAACCGGAAAAGATTCCAGGGATTAGGAATTTTTCCAGGTTTGAGAAAGTCGTCTGGTTAGCCGGAAATCTCTCATCTCCGGAAGTGCTCTGCACCAATTGTTCCGGCTAACGGGGATATCACTACTATGCAAACAAACACTGTGGCGGCAGTCAGCGCTCGGCAGCGAATTAAGAATAACTGACAGCAAAATTTAAAAAAGAGGTAATAATAGAGGTACCCACAAATTTAAAATAGTGATTTTGTAATTTATTGAGACTCCACTGTATTATCTTCAAGCACATTATTTCTGTTGCATCTAATATGAGTGTTTCTTTTGCACCCAGAATCCTATCTTCTCTCTCATATAGTAATGCCATCAGTGTCATCATTGCTTTATAGCCATTTTCCATGCTTGTGAGAGTTAGGCACTGTTACCTAACGACAGCTCTCCATACTGCATGGTTTCTTGCAGTCTCTCTTGTCAGGCTCCTAACTTAAATGTCAATTCTTACAGCCTTTCCCCATGTCATTCTAGGCCTACCCTTGGCTTTCCTCCCCTCCACCTTTAGGCTCATGCACCTCTTGGCCCAATTGGTCTCATCCATTCTCTCGAAAAGTCCAAACCATCTCAGATTGCCTCTACGCAGGACTTCACCAATATTCTCAACACCCAGTTGCCCTCTTAACTCTGAACAGGGCCTCTTGTCTTTCAGTGTCACATTGCACATCCACCTCACTATTCTTATTTCAGTCTCACTCATGTCTACTGATGTCATAATCTTTAACTACCTATGTTTCACTGCCATACAACATCACACTCCTCACACCAGTTGCATATATTCTTCCTTTCACTCAGAGGGAAGGTTCTCTTGCCATCAATATAGGCAGTAACTTCCTAAACTTCATCCAGCCACTTTTGACTCTTGCAACTGAGTAAGTATAAACAAAAATACCACAAACTCTACTCAGTGAATGCAACAGTACAAAGCAATCCATTATCAGCTATCAAAGAACTGGTAAAGCCAACCCCCTCAATATACCTAGGCTTTCATACATTGATTCAGAACACCAACCTTCATCTTCCTTCATCTTGGCGACTTCATCCTGGCTCAGGAAAGAGAACTTCCTGTTTTCTGTAACAAAGTCATGCAGAATCAACAATATACATTCATGCAACAACTATGAAAATAAATTCACAAAGCAGCAAGATGACGGTGAGTGAGGTACTGTTGTCATGGGCAATGATGATTGTTATTGTTCCCTAAGTATATATACAAGCTCACACTTAAATCACATAAATCATAATTACTTTTTCACATTCATAACAAAATCGCATTGCAAAAAAAAAAAAAAAAAAAGAGGATAGATTCTAAAATTTTCTAGCTCGTTGTATAGCCAAGCTGCTCTCTCAAATGTGCTAGTTACTTGTTGGGGCATGACACATCACACCTTGCACCCAAAATAGCTAGGAGCTGGTTTTATGATCACCGATCCTTCCCTTTCACAGCTACTGCCTACAAAGAGGGAAATTACGAGCAAGTATTCCTTTTGAAGACTGGAAGTCTAATTAGAGTCCAGCTACCTAGTTAGAACCCAGTGGCAGATCTAGAAAATATTTGGGGGTGGGAGGTCAATGGTCAGCGTAGTGAGCCCATACAGCTGGAGGGGTCTAGGGGGGGGGGGGGGGGGAGAGAGAGAGGCCACTTTGGGGAAATTTTTTAAATTTGAGGGATATTTTAAGGCCATATGAACTGGATATACATTCCATTACATACCGAAGCATTCAACATGAATTTGAGTAATGGCATGTACAAACTGGACAATTTTGTAATTAAGAAGATTTGTAACCAGGTGAGAAGGTTGGTTCACCTTACCCTCTGACCTGACTACCAACCGTTGGGGTGCTATTTAAAGATTAGTAGGGTCATTACCTAATACCTGACCATTGTGGACCTGGTCTCACCCTCTGTATATATACACCTTGTTTTGTACTTCTCTTTAGTCTGTACTCACCCCTAAAGATGTGAATTACACGAAAGCGCTTGGGAACTTCGTGTTTTCTTCTTTCCTTGTGGTTATCAGCACATATATATATATACTAATATATAGTATTATATTATATATATATATATATATATATATATATATTTCATTAGCCCAATAAAGCACGCGGACTTCTACATACAATCAACACCTCAACCCGCCAGGATTGTGGGCCGTGGGTTCGAATCCTGGTGGGTTGAGGTGTTGAATATATATATACTATATATATACTCATATATATACAGGTAGTCGTCGACTTACGACCGAGATTGGTTACGGCCAACCGGTCGTAAGTTGATCTGGTCGTAAGTCGGCCTATGTTATAATTACCTTACGTATATTATAATGTGTAATCATCTTTAAGTCATATTTTATCAACATTTTCTTTGTTCATTATTGTTACGGTCGTCAGGTTTAAGTAAATCACTGCATATTACAGTACAATTGGTTTATTATTTACACAACATACAAAAAAAAAAAAATACAGGTGCAAAACATATAAAACATTTTAGTTGCAAAACATACAAACATACAAAAAACATCTTATTGGCCGCTGGTGCTTGGCTGTGGATCGTCGGGGTCGTCAGCTGGGGCAGCCTTTGGGGTAGCCGGAGGAGTTGTTTTTTTCATGAACATGGTGAGCTTTGTCTGAATTGTTCGTTTCTTCTTCTCCTCGTAAATTTCTTGATATGGACGAAACGAATTGCGTGCCATCCGCTCAATCCTTGCAAATCGTTCAATGTTTGGGTCCATTCCTTCAAAATGGGCAAGAAGTTTATTTAGTAGAGATAAACCTTCTGATAATCCCTTAGTGGTGAACGTCCTTTGTGGCTCCTCCTCCTCTTCGTTATCCGCTGCTTCTCTCCTTTCTTCTTCTGCTACATTTTCTTCTTCCAATTCGATTAGCTCTTCATTTGTAAGTTCCTCTGATTCTTGGTCTAGCAACTCCTCAACATCTTCCACTTCACATTCCAAAGAAAGATCTTTTGCCAGTTTTACTATTTTTTCCCGAATAACTTCAAGCTCATTTTCACTGTCAAATCCTGCAAAAGTATGAACATAGCGCTTAACACACTGTTTCCAGATGCCATTCATGCACTTCTCCGTCACAGCCTCCCAGGCGTTTGCCAGATTCTTGATACCCATAAGAATGTTGTACTGTTTCCAAAAGTCACGCAACGATAGTTCTGGGTCGGCATCTATAGCGGCTATGGCTTGGGCAAAGGTGGTTCGGAGATAGATAGCCTTGAAAGTAGCAATTGAACCTTGGTCCATAGGCTGCAAAATTGAAGTCGTGTTTGGCGGCATAAAAATCACTTTCACGTCCGGATGAATATCTGATAGATGAGGTGGATGTCCAGGCGCATTGTCCAGTAGCAATAAAATCTTGAAAGGAATTTCTTTCGTCAAACAATATTCACGAGCTTGAGGAATAAAACAATTTACAAACCAGTCTTCAAACAGTGCCTGTGTCATCCATGCTTTACGGTTAGAACGAAAGTAAACGGGCAGCGTGTGCTTGTTTACATTTTTCAACGCCCGCGGGTTTTCTGAATGGAAGATTAGGAAAGGTTTCAGCTTAAACCCCGCGATGTTCCCGCCAAGCAGCAGAGTAAGCCTATCCTTAAATGCTTTAAATCCAGACATGCTTTTGGCTTCTTTTTGGATGTAAGTGCGTTCTGGCATCCGTTTCCAATACAATCCCGTTTCATCCACATTAAATATCTGCTCTGCTAGATATCCCTCATCCGTAATCAATTCATCCAGACTGTCAACAAACTTGCGTGCTCCTTCCTCGTCTGCACTCGCTGCTTCCCCAGTCACTCGAACATTATGAAATTGAAATCTTTTCTTGAATCTCTTGAACCAGCCAGTACTTGCTGCAAATTCTTGACTGTAGTCTTCTCCGGCGCGCTCCTTCAAAGTCTGAAATAGACTTCTAGCCTTCGTCTGCACAGTAAAAAGGCTTAACGGTGTCCGTTTCTGGATCTGATCTTCCATCCAAATGTAAAGTAATTTCTCCATTTCGTGGAGAGGCCCAGTCCGTTGCTTCGTTATAACTGTCGCTTGCATGGGTGCAGAACCTTTCACAGCTTCACGAATCCTTTCTTTATCCTTCAAAATCGTCGACACAGTAGAGTGTGATAGCGTCAGATCACGTGCAATCTCATTCACTTTCTTACCCCCTTCGTGCTGTTTAATCACCATCATTTTAGTGTTTAAATCAATGGCCTTTCTTTGCTTCTTGGCAGGTTGAGGAGTAGATGAAGACAGTTTCCTCTTGGTAGACATCTTGGGGGGGGTGGTGGTTCAAGAAAGATTTCCGAGACAAAAGAAAGGCACAAGGCAAACAGACACGGAGGGAAGTGTGCTGTACCAGCGAGCGTGTTTGTAATTGAGCGCGGGGATGCGCGCGGCTCCAGCTCCCGGCAGCGTCAGGAGGCTGGGGCCAAAACTGTCGTACCGCCGGTCGTAAAGTCGAACGGACGTAAGTCGCATAGGTCGTAAGTCGACGACTACATATATATATATATATATATATATATATATATATATATATATATATATATATATATATATATATATATATATACACACACACATACACACACACACACACACAATCAACACCTCAACCCGCCAGGATTCGAACCCACGGCCCACAAGCCTATGACTGTGACCGGGGAACGCTAACCGCTGGACCACCAGGATACTAAAAGTGAGGTATTGTTTGTATATGGAAGTCCGCATGGTATATGGACTGATATATATATATATATATACTGTGTATATATATATATATATATATATATATATATATATATATATACACAGTATATATATATATATCAGTCCATATGCCATGCGGACTTCCATATACAAACAATACCTCACTTTTTTCTTTTCATTTTGAGTAACATTTCGTGTCTTACAGACCCAACCAAACCCTATTGTCATTACCTGTACAGGTAGTTCTGCTATAACACGATAATTGTGTTCTTGTAAAATATCGTGTTATAGAAAATCGCGTAATAGAAATAACAGGGCTTATGGAGAAAATAGGGTTAGGTGCAGATTACTCGAAATCGAAAAAATTTAGTAGTTAGCCTAACACAAAGGATAGCACAGTCAAAATAAATGTTACATTCATATCTAATAATGAAATCATACAGTAAATGTAACACTTTACCTTGAAAAAATATGAATGTAACTTCATGGGGGAGAAGGGTGATTTTGAGGTTGATAAAATCGAGCTTCTCTTCAAGTGTTATATCCTTTCTTTTACGATCATCACCGGGAATTCTATCACCAGAACGCTTCTTGTTGATATTCTTCTTTACCATATTCACAGTTAATACCACAAAATTGGAGAAATAGTAAGCAAAAATCGCGTTATAGCAAACAAGTGTTCGCGTTATACAAATATCGTTCCTAATTCATAAATCGCGTTAGAGGAAATTCGCGTTATCAAAACACGCGTTATAGCAGAACTCAATGTATTTCCTTTGGTTAGAAATTTTCCGATTTAAGTGACAATCTTCCAGTCTCTATTAGGCTTGGATAATATGGACCTCCTGTATAATAACAAAGTAATTGGTGATTTTAAGTACTGTACTGTGGTGTAATAGAGAAAGTTCTGTACTGTGGTGTAATAGAGAAAGTACTGTACTGTGGTGTAATAGAGCAAGTACTGTACTGTTAATGACTTTTTGAAGAAAATTCTGCTTAATACCTGTGCACCACTAAATTAGGCACTTACATTGATCCTGACACACACCACATGCTTCTCTGAGGCACAACAGCCACACCACTGAGCTTACAAAATGTTTGCTCTGCTATGTTATTGTATTAATTTAATCAGAATCCCTACCCTGGTCTGTTGATGTTCTGAATGTACAGGAGTCTTGATTAGCACTGCACTACAGTACAGTACAGTATAATGTTTATGATAAAGGAACATCATGGTGAGATGCATCAACTGTTTCATGACTGATATATGATAAATGAAACATAACAGATGAATCTAAATTACTATTAACATTATTTGCAAGTCATATCAGGTCATGCACACAAAAAATAAATAATAAATAACACATATATTACTACCAAACTATAATACAACATTAATAATACTTTATAATCCATAGCACAAAAGAAACACATAATATCTACACATAATATATAAATACATACATTAGTACAAACACATTTCTAAGCCTACCTTTGGGAGGCCCAGCCTTGTCCTTTTTCATTTCTTCTTCAAAGAACTTCATTCTGTCTTTTAATGTCATCTTTTTAGGACTGTCTTTTAGGGTTTCTTCAGTCTGCTGAGAGAAATTATGATTATGACTAATTTCCATACGGTAACTGTACTGTATTTACTGTGTACAGGTACCACAAAACTTGCAACTATTGGTGATTAAAAAACATTTCTAAACATTGACATAAAAGTGCTCCTAAATTTACAATGATAATCAAGAGAACCATTTACTAAGCATCATTCATGATACTGTAATCATCACTGTTTAACAGCCATTTTCCACACATGTGTTGGCTACTGTATTTGAAACACATTTTTATAACTGATTTAATACTGACAATTTAAATAAATATAAATAGTGCAATGTTGGTGACCCCCAAAAAACATAGAAATCCTTATTTATGTATTCTTCTGGTTAGCTTAACCTTTATGGAAATGAAACAGTGTATTCTAAGAAATAAAGTTGCCTGATTTTTTTTTACTGTGGGAAAGCAAAAGAAATTTTTCCTAAAGTTGACAGTAGACCAAAAATTAAGCCAATACCAGAGCACAACTTTGTGGCCTTCCTAAGTAAACGAAAAAAGGCATTTCGGATATTCTTATTTAATCTTCAAATTATTTTTGTTGTGTACTGTACAGTTGTTCACTACAATAAAATGCACATGAGAACTGGTTGTGCAGTTGCAGAGATAAGTTTCAGACAGTGACTTAAATAAAATTGGCAAAAAAGGGGGATCAAGGTAAAATTACCATATTTTACGACCAATGCTACAAAAATAAGTGATGCGTTAGAAAGTTCACTACCTACTAAGTGCCTCAGATCCTGCCACTGCTTAGGAATCATGTAATACCTGGCAACAGGGTGACACCATTCATACAGACAATGCTTTGCTGAAAGCTAGATGATTAGCAAGCTTCTCATCCAGTCAAATCCAGGTTCAGCAGTTGTTTCAAAGGCCAATGAGGTTTCAGGTCAGATATAATCAACTCTTGTGGGTTCATATTTCAAAACCTAGATTTTACTGATGGAAAGTCAAACCTAAACAATGTCAAACTCCTGCTAATTTAGAATCTCTCTCTTGGTAGGAAGGAAGGAAAGGAGGATTCAGTCACTTGTTTCATCCCCTCAACCATAATAAAGGATTTCATAATTTATTCCTCAATTTAAGGCCAATGGGTAATCTGTGAACCCTGGGGTGGATCCACAGAGGGGGTCCAGGGGGTCTGAACCCCCCCCCCCCCCTTTTCATAAGAAAATTCCAATACTTTTTCTTTAATGCAATATTGTACTCAGGCATTTTTGTTGAAAACCCCCAGCTGGGTGGGCTTGCTGTGCTCACCATGTTCCCCCCCCCCCCCCGATACTCCTAGATCCGCCCCAAAACCACATTGGAAATGGGAGGAGGGGATGAAATGTGTCATGCAAATGTTCTGAATGCACCAAAGAGCAAATTGGTTAAGAAAGAAAGCCCCTCATTTATAAATCTCTTCATATTGATTCTGGCTGAGTATTAGGTGCATCTCATCCAATAAAGTGTTATTTAGTTGCTAATAAGGGAGCAAAATCTCTTAAATCATATACTCTATGCAGAGTAATTGAGACTCTCACCTAGTATCACGTAGATGTAACTTTTAAGAGCTTTACACCTTGTGATACTAATAAAATATTAGTTCCCTGTAGGTGTTTGGTAACATCTGTGTAATGTTAATACCCTGTATTCACATCACTGTACCAGCTAGACATCAAAATTCAAGCTTCATTTTTAGACATTTTTGAACCTGGGAATACCTTCTGCCAAGTTTTTGGAAACTAACCACCAAGAGTATATTGAGTACGTACACTGTACTGTACTGTGTTTACCCTAACAATTGCAGCAACGGTTTAAGAAAAGAGGAAGACACATTCCCAACTTACTACATCTGCCCATACCATCAATTAAAAAGTGTCAAGGGTAGACAAGTTAAAGGCATGAATTAGTGAAAGCTAAGGTTAGAAATGACTAATATTTTGTACCTTATACTGTATATAGTATTATAATCCCTGCAGCCTTAGTACTATACAAGAAGCTCACAAGGAATAACACTCACAGCAGTTACTTCACACATAATGTACAGTATAATGTATAAATTACAGCACATTTTAAATTCCAAACAATCAGAAAATTATTTCAACAATATGTAATAAAGCTTTGCCTCTTTAGGTTGTGGGTGACCAACCCTAAGGCCAATTGACCTACCAGTGCCTCTTCATGCCAATGCAACAAGCACCCACAGTTGACAAGGAACTGCCCAGGTGAAGACTGAAAGACTCACTAACTACATTGATAGGTTGAAAGATGCAAATGGCTGAGAGGAAATTGCCCATAATTCCACATTGTCTGAGAAGTGAACATAGTTCTTCTCACCTGTACAGCATGCACACTAATCACTTCTACACATCATTAATTTTCCAGTTGTACAAAGACTATATGGCTCAGTTAATTTTCTACTAATTAATCTACTTTCCATGATATTTAGGGTATTTTCATGAAATTTCATACTTTCAAGTTTGCAAATACTGGACTGTATATCTTTGAAATTCCACGACTTTCCAGATATTCCATGGCCTGTAAGAACCACGAAGAATATATAAAAGAAAATACTATAATGCCAATCCGACCAAAATATTAAGGAAAAAACAAATTTCTTTTCATCAGGCATCAAGCAAATTAATACTGTACTAAACACTGCACAGCAACATCTCTGCATCTTTATTCTCAAACATTACATGACAAGCATGTTTCCTTTGCTATCTCAGCAAAAATTATATAGATAAGGACAATAACAAAGATGACAACCCCAGATATATCTGCCGATTACCCTAAATATACTTGATGCTAGTACAGGTTGTACCTCTCTAGTCCGGCATTCTGTAGTCCAGAAACTCCCGTGGTCCGGAACGATTTTAGTTTTGTCCAATAGGTAGATATTCAGCTTTTTTTTCTTACTTATCGGATTTATTATTATTATTACAGGACTATTAAATTTTTGCCCCCCAGGCCTCAATGTGGGACAGTGACCTATGCTCGGGTGGGCTAATCCCCGTAAAAAAAACAACAACAAAGCCGCGGGAAATTAAGGTTTGTTTACATCCGGCAGTTCGGCTGCTCTCTCTCTCTCTGCATGTCTATACAGAGTACAACATTTAACCCTTCAATATATATGAGCAGTAAATAAGTGTTGCTTTCATATTCTTATGTTGAGTAATGACGATATGTTTTCACATGTGCGCACTTACATACACGATCTCTCTTTTTTTCTTTACCATTATCGTTAGCTACTCCTGTTGTTCCATTTATTAACATTAAATAACATTACTTAAAACAACCATATTAATTTTACTACAGCTACAACCAGGGTCTTATTTTCTTCAGTTTTATATGTAGAACCAGTCAGTCACTGGTTTTGTAAACAACGAAAACAATGCTGTCTCGTCTCCTCGTGTGTTTTAATATTCTACGTATTATTAATTAATGGTATTGCTCATTTTGCACACAAACTTTAATTCAATCAAAAAGACATTCAGTAATAAACAATAATGAATCCTTTGTACATAAGAGAAATGACGCTGTTTACACGATTGTGCACGTCTGAACGTTGGTGAGCCGTTCAAACCCGTCGAAATTCGAGTTTCCGCCGTCAAAATTTTTAATTTTTTTTTTTTTTTTTTTGCTCTTCCAATAAAAAACGTTGAATTAAAAACTCGCGAAATTTGAGAAGGTACTGTACGACACTTAACCCTTCAATATGTCTTCAAAGAGACCATGAAGCAGAGAAAGTGGTGCTAGGGCTTCCAAGCATAAGAACAAGTCACTATCTATCCAGGAAAAGGGTGAATTTCCATGGTCCAGAAATTTCCATGGTCCGGCACCAGTCAGGTCCCGAGGTTGCCGGACTAGAGAGGTACAACCTGTACCTGCATATCTAGTGTTAAATACTAAAATTTCAAAGTTAAGATCAAAACCTTGCTCGATGAAACTTTATACTGTATAACAAAGGGATAAACACTTTCTAAAACATGCAAAAGTGACATTAAATTGAGGTTATCTAGAGAAACACACCTTCAAAAGCAAATCAGTTTAACAACTTTTGTTGGCACAATATTACTGTAGTTCTTCAGTACTAACTTTAAGAAAGTACCAGTACATGTCTTTAATGAAAGGCAATAAATAGATACGGTATGCAATTTTTTAAAAAGACATGCAAAAACTACCTGTTTTACTGACATGCAAAATATTTTCTTCAGTATAATATAAACTTGGAAGCAGCAGGGCACCCACCATGCATCATGTCCCCTGCTCGTTCACATACCTTGACCCGACTGATTTTTTCGTTAGTGAGACCCAAACCAAATGCCCGTGATTCCACCAAATCCTCTGTTGAGCCTTCATGAACGTTGGTAGGGAGGGGTGTGGGGATGTGAGGTGAGGAGAAAGGGGGAACAGGTGATGCCGAGAGGCTCAGATCACCACCATTGGTACTGGCACGGCCTGAGGCGATGGGCTATGCATAGAGGATGTTATTGGTGTTAGTTATTGCAGGATGGACAATAGATGATTACTGTATTACCGACCATTAACCAAACCAAGACAAAGACAGAACACAATATGCTCATACATAAAAAATAAGAGTTGCAATGGTTGAGTTTCATTTATATACAACTGACTTTATAATGTACTGTACTGTAGGATTTCATCATCCAGGGCCAGAGTTAATGACAGTTTCCCTTTCTTTATAACATATTATACATTACTTACAAGCAGAACACTTAATTATATTGTATATAAAAAAAATCATATACTAATCAGTGATGTTATAAATTATTATAATCATTAACTAACAAATGAAAAAAAGTTATAGCAGCTATTACATACGGTGACAGATCATTAAATTATCAAACATACAAAATTTATTATCACAGACATTATAAACAATTCTGAATCATTCTGCATAAAATACATATCAGATGTACAGTACAACTCTACCATTTATCAGTCATTTTACATTCCCAAAAAGATGGGGTGGATGTATGCATTGAGCCTCATCTGAGCCTAGTTTAAAGGGAAAGGCAATAAAAAAAAAACTAAATTCTATATTTCCATTCATCCAGCATGGTGAAACATTGAATGTTTAATATCTACTCTCTCTGATTATCAAGTTTAGTGGTTTATTAGACACATCTTCATTCACTCTTCTTACACACGCACACAACTCTCCCAAATACAGTTGGGTCTCAGAGTAAGCAAAAATTACATTCCTGGGATCCCCATGCACATGCAAATTTGCAGATACATAGGTCCTTCTTGCATATATACACCTGACCCTTGCGCAACTTCACAGTTCAATACGCCACTGCTTAGTAAATCCAATATCTTGTCTTAGGCTTCAAAAGTTCTCAAAGTACAGTACGCACATTCTCACTCTCACCACCATGAGCATTGCCACTAAGTTTCCTCTTAGGGGCCATGATGTGGTAAAAATCACCAGAAAGGAAAACTTTACATGCGCGAACGGCTACGAGATGTTCACGGAATCAGGGTGAGAGAGATGGATGCCAGAGTTATGGTATTTTCTTATTTTTAATTGCAGGTAGATATACATACAGTAATTTTCTTCATTTTTATTTTTATTTATTTTTTTACTATGTTACATGGAAAAACAATCTTTCATACAGAAAGTGAAAAACGAAAAAAGATAAATAATTACTATATCTTAAGGTCAAAAGCTTAAAGGGAATAAACATTTCTTTGTGTGCCTGAGTTAGCACACAGAGTGGGGAGGGGGAGCAGCAAGGGGGATCTCAGCTGTCCACGGTCTCCGGTGTCCGATGTGTAGTGAAACGATTGCCAAATGGCAATGCAGTTTTTTTATTATTGGAGTAATATCTTTGTTAGCTGGAATCCCTGAAACCAGGAACTCTCTCCGATAGCCGGATTTGAAATTTTCTCGAAAAATCCCAAAGCTGGAATTTTCCAGAAAATCCTGGCTTTGGGAATGATTTTCTGAGGGGCACATTTTCCGGAAAATTATTAGAAAATTTTCCCGATACCCAGAAAATTCCGGAAAATTCCAGGGATATTTTTTTTCTGGGTTTGAGAAATGAACATGAAGCGCATGTTCTGAAAATTTCAAGAAAATTTTTCCAGTTTCCTCGAAAATTCCGAGGATGGGGGATATTGTTCAGCGTTCAAGAGAGTCATCTCGTTACCAGGAAATCTCTCATTCCCAAAAGTGCTCTGCACCAATTGTTCCGGCTAAAAGAGATATCACTATTATTTTTGTTCTATTCCTGACTCAAGAGACATGTGTGGTTGCTGTGTTGTGTATGCCATGATATCACACAGGGGAGGGATAGTGAAGCTGGCCACCTGGCACCTGGGTGGCAAGTTGGGAATGCAGTTGCTACAGCTCACTGCCTCAATACATACATTCACTTCCCACACACCTATAAGCAGGGTCACATACTACATACTATGGATATGCATACTCTGCAACCCTATTATATTGTATTGTTATTGTTCATATCCCATGAAACTCCACTGACAACAATATCGTAGATACATCCCATCTGTTACACTATCTACTTCTTCCCTCCCAAAGTAACAGTACAATGCCACTATGAATTGTTATAACATTCCACTCCCCATATGTCCACCTCACCGGACATCATTCTTTTAGTGGTTATTTTAAATCCCCTGCTCTCCTTCCACCTCCTCCTTGGTCTCCTTTCCCTCCTAAGATCCATTTATAAATCATAAACATATAATGTGTGATTATAACTGCAATAGAAAATTTTCCTTTTATACATAATATTTTCCACAGTATTTTGATTCTTGTAGAACATTGTTATTAGTTTCCAGTTTTTCATCATATTTTCAGTGACTAATGCTACTACTCTTACAGGTATAAGGGAAGAGAATCTACTTCTGTTAACACTTGTCTATCTGGGTAAATATGTTAGTCAGCCTGAAATATTTGTAACCTCTAATTACTTGCCAAATTTTTAAAGGCTTTCACTCTGCAACTCTGAACCAAGGTTTTGGTACAGCTGATCCTGAATTAAGCATTTCTTATTTTTATAAAGACATTACTAGGGTAATTAGAAAGAGCACATGTAATTTTTACATGCTGTACTGTAATCATTTCTAGTGATGAATTAATTGTATTCAAATCTTAAATTTTTAGCTTCTCTTCTTCAATTTCACCCATTCAGTTATCAGTATTTAAACTTTCATTTGTCTTATATAAAAAAATTAGACTTGACACCAGTGGTTGAGAATAATGTTAATGATTAATATTCCTTCTCTAAACAAGAACTGCACTGACAAAGAAAAGGACAACAAATGGCAGGAGGTCTTAATGAGCACATGATGTAAAACGAGCTAGTGTGCACCTCATTCTTGTATTTAGGTCAACAATACTAGTTTGCCAGACAGGAACTCTTCCAGTAACCAGTTGCTCTCAGTTCACTTCAGCTGCAAGCATGTAAAAGCTTTGTCTCTTAATTATTGGACTAGAGGTGTTTTGGTAAGGTAACACGGTTCCCAAAGTTTGTACAGTATATAGTTCATTTAACTACTACTTTTCACACAAGAAGAAGTGTTTAATGTTTAAAAATTACCAAACTTGGATCCAACTGGTGTGTTAAGGTATCAGCCGATTTCATGAATGACTGATACTAGTGACTTTTGAGGATGTTCTTTTTTTTCAGTTATTCCCTCTTTGTTTATGAGTCAGCTTGTGAGCTTAAAAATTCTGATACTGGATTAATCATCCTGAATAAACTGAACTTTCATGATAAAGGGTGAGCATTAGCAGTGTCCTTTTGATCCAATATGAGGCTGAAAGGAAGGGAAAGGATAGCCATATTATTTACTTTATGCGTACAAAACTGCAAATCTTCTAATCCATACTCTGTGATCATGTCCGACAAGAACAGCGAGTTATGTAAGAAAGCTGTCTCTTCTCCAAGGACATAGCTCTTTTGAAAGAGGGCTTGGACACTAGGGTTTCTTAGGAAGCTGATGGATCTTCACATTGATCTCAGAGCTGTCAAACTTCTCAAACCTTTCACCTATTTGTGAGAATTCTCAGAAAGGGACAGATTCCAGGGGATAAGGCCTCTACATAAGAGACCATAGCTACCATAAGTGCAGGGATCTGCAAGGTTCATCAAGATTTTAGGAGAGGAGAGGGGGGGGGGGGGATTTTCCTTCTTAGACTGGTGGGACCATTAGCAAGCTTGCACTTTGATTCATATCTGCAATACAGTATACCTATAGTAAATAGCTCAACCAGTGATGACTAGACTAACTAGTATACATAGGGAGGTCTAGTGAGGGCCATCCTCCATAGGTCCAGTATAGTACAAAAAGTAACCAGAAAACCTAAAGAAAATCTGTGTAAGGTTACACTGGACAAAGCCCTTCTCACACCCAACCCTAACAGGAATTGAACATGGGTCACAGTAGCAGAAGGCACTGGGTCACATGAGAGGATGATGTCTGGTGCTTCCATAAATCAGCAGGAGTGGGAATTTCTCCAGTTAAGATTTTATTATGTCTCTCTCTCTCTTCTTTGGTTGATGTTCATCCATTCAAAGGTAATCCTTCTGAGGAAACAGGTGGTGTAGAGCTTATGGTTTCATAGGGAAGTATAGAGCAACTTGTGTTATAAGGGAGCAAGTTGAAACACAATCCCCTGGTGCTGACTTTCTTATAAGTTGTGTCCATGTGTGCTGTGTAGGAAGCAAAACTCATCTACATACACAGAAAACTATTTTGGAGAATATTTCCTTCACTATTTATAAGAAAAGAATATTCCTCATTTAGAAATTTAAACTTAAGGGAGGCTTTAAAAACTGTAATGGATGAAACATACCTCAACACATTAAATCAAGCATACTGTTACAGATAGATTGGATAGGTGATGAATACTTGTAAATCTATTAATTCTCTTTTTTGAGTTTTTTACTTGGAAGTTTTCCGTGAATTCTTCTCAAGCTACAAGTAAGAGAGGGTGGTTAATTTGATGTTTGTTTTTGTGGTTGTAGATTTTAGATTTACCAAGGAATTTTTCTTTGCTATATATACAGTACTTGGTTTGTACTTTTTGAGAAGCTCTCAGTTTTGATAAGATAGAAAATATGAAACTCTCAATAGAGGCAGTTTCACATGGGTGTTACAGTACAGTCAACCCTCACTTTATGCAGTTAATGTAACCCACAGGGTACCGCGGAAAGTGAGAAACGCGTAAAGTGAATAACATAACATATGGGATTAAATGAAATAGAGACCAGCTGACCCCCAAACTCCACTTTTTCCCACACAATACCTATGTTCTAGTAAAAATAACATCTTAATTTTATGATGGTACATGCACACAATTAATACTTAAGAGAAATAGAGAAATACAGTCGCCAAGTTAATGTCCATTCAAATAATGGACTCGACTCCCTCCCCCTCTTCTCACACTACACTGCTGGCTCTTCCCTCTGAGAAATTTTGGAGGGAAAACCAGGTATAGTAATAAATAATACCTCAAACTAAAGTTAGGATAATATAATTGACATTGCTGGATTCCTTGTACGACCAGGAATATTTTGAATATAAATGTCATATATTTTTCACAAAAGATAACATATTTACTCAGAGAAAACATTACATCTAAAATTTGTATGTCTAATGCAAAATCTATGATGTTTATATTCAAAATGATCATCAAATTGTAAGAATTCCAGCAATGTAAATTATATTCAGGCCGGGTAATTTGTATGAATTTTATGAGCTAAAACAAATATCTTCAGTTAATAAAAAAAAAAAAAATATTCTTCGACACTATCTGTCAATCAAAGTACCTCACCTTGCCACCAGCCAGATGGTCAGTCCATCCCAACCCACCCCCCCACCTCCCACCAACCCTCCCTTCAAGAGAAAGAGTGGGTGAAAAAACTAGATTTTAACATTTAGTATTAAATAATACCTCAGATTAAAGTTAGGATAATATAATTGACATTGCTGGATTCCTTGTACGACCAGGAATATTTTGAATATAAATGTCATATATTTTGCACAAAAGATAACATATTTACTCAGAGTAAACATTATATCTAAAAGTTTTATGTCTAATGCAAAATTTATGATGTTTATATTCAAAATGATCATCAAATTGTAAGAATTCCAACAATGTAAATTATATTCTGGCCGGGTAATTTGTATGAATTTTATGAGCTAAATAAAAATCTTCAGTTAATAAAAAAAAAATATTCTTCACACGGTAACAGATGTTCGGTCGCCGGTCCCTCCCTCCCCCCACCAACCGTCCCTACTAGATAAATGTGTGGGAATACCAGACTGTTTACCTTTTTAGTAATAAATAATAAATCAGACTAAAGTTAGGATAATATAATTGACATTGCTGGATTCCTTGTAAGACCAGGAATGTTTTGAATATAAATGTCATATATTTTGCACAAAAGATAACATATTTACTCAGAGTAAACATTATGTCTAATGCAATATCTATGATGTTTATATTCAAAATGATCATCAAATTGTAAGAATTCCAGCAATGTAAATTATATTCTGGCCGGATAATTTATATGAATTTTATGAGCTAAATAAAAAAATTATACTTCACCCGTGTAAAGGGGTACACCCACCGCGGAATGTGAGCATCCTGGGTTCTGGCAGGGCACCGCGTAAACGTGGAAACGCGGAATGTGGGACCGCGTAAAGTGAGGGTTGACTGTATACTGTATTGGCGATTTTACTCGATTTATTTATCGGGGGGTATTTATTTATTTATTTATTTATTTATTGGGGTATTTATTTATTTATTTATTTATTTATTTATTTATTTATTTATTTATTTTTTTATTGGGGGGTATTTATTTATTTATTTATTGGGGGGTATTTATTTATTTATTTATTTATTTTATTTATTTGTTTTTATTTATTTTTTTTTGGGGGGGGGGGGGGGGGGGGGGGGGTGTTGGTTTCCAAAAGAATGGCAATGGACTGTCCATTAAGATTTCTCTCTTCAATAGTCCTTAAAGATCTTTTTCAGTCCTTAGTTTTGACAGACCTTTATAAAGTCTCTTCAACTTACTCAGTTTTAAGATGTTCAAGATTGAATTAGAAATCCCTAACCTGGAATGAGACCCAAATCTTCCATTAAACCAATTATATATACTTTCTGGGTGGAAGTTGGAGGAGGTTTCTCATCATTACATGTGCCTAATTATGGCTACTCTCTCCTGTACATTACTAGCATTACCAAGTCACTTCAGCACAAGATATTATTATAGAATCATACACTAAATGTGGAGCTTTCATGGGTATTACAGTATTTATAAAATTATTGGAAAATACATTACAATAACTACATAGATAGAGATTTCTAGCTCTCGAATCTTTCATTCTACAGTGACCTGAAAAGTATGTCCATAAAAACTGTGAACCACGAATGTTGAAAGCACCACCAAGAGTTGTTTGCAGTCTGGACGAAAACCAACTACTGTATTGTATTAAATTCCCAAACAACTCTACTTGGTGATGTTCTATACATTATTCTGTGAACTTACTGGTCACCATAATTATGTTCATGAACACCTGAACTTCTCTTACTTATAGTTTTTTAGACAGTCATATCTTCCTGTGATCCCACTATGAGAGTTGAATTATGTTTCAATCATTTCATTTATTGTTATATTTAAAAAATACCAAATTTCTGAGACTTCTGATTTCTCATTTACAGATTGCTCGAGTTCTACTGTACTAAAATAATTAACCAATAATAATAATAATAATAATAATAATAATAATAATAATAATAATAATAATTACAGTAATAACAAATAATAATAATAATTAATAATAATAATACAGTAATACAGTGGTCCCTCGGTTAACAAGCACAATCCGTTCTAGAAGGTTGCTCGTTAACCGAAAAACTCGTTAACCGAAACCATTGTTTCAATGGTTTTTTGGGTAATTGGTTCCAGCTCACCGAAAATTGCCTAAATTCAACAAAAAAGGTAGAAAAGTACAATTACTTTGAGGTGTGTATGTAGAAGGCTCCTGGATGATGATGATGATGGGAATTAGAATGGGGGTGGAAGAGAAGGGAGAAGAGAAGGCATTGGGGTGGAAGAGAAGTCACCCCATGGTGCCATTTCACCCATAAAATTTTAGTTCTCTTGGTGTAATTCAATATTATTTTCATTAAATCAACACTGCACTGCATTATATATTGTCAATATGTAAAATAAATTTCAAAATGACCAATAATTTGCTTGCAAACACAGAAAAAAGCGTTTAGTTGAAGAGAGTCTCAAGCAAGATGTTACCTCCACTGAAAAGACACAAAGACTGACGCCTGTATGCTGTGTTGGCAGGCTGGATGGCGTGCCACAAACTAGTGACCCTACCTTCAATTACAGTATGTTAAAAAATTGTTAAAATGACTAAATAATTTAATATTAAACTTTTAAAATGATTGAATAGTATAAACTTCTTGATATTTACTAAAAGGGTAAGGAATTCAAGCCCTAGAACCGATTACTGTATTGGCGGACTAATACTACAGATGGTGGACCGCCAAATGCAAGCTAAAACATGTGGAGGTCGGCTTGTAAGAAACTCGTTAATTGAGGGATTGCTCGTTAACCGAAGTTAAAAATCTTATGGAAGGTAGCTCGTTAACCGAAATCTAGTTAACCGAGGCGCTCGTTAACTGAGGGACCACTGTACCTGCACTGTACAATAATAATAATAATAATAATAATAATAAAAAAAAACAACAATGATAATAAAAGGAGGTGGTAAGAAGCTTAACAACAGTGAAAACACAATCAACACTAAGCCCCACACCACTGGTACTAATTCACTAAGTATGGTACTGTACTCCTCTAAGATATACTAACTGTGGGAGATGGTTAGGCTTTGAACATTCAATGCAATATAATGAAGGACTCCAACTTTAACACTGTAGTTCCAGCAAATAACACATGCAAAATCAGCATATTTCAGAAGTATGTTCCTAATAACATTTAACATGTTTCCATGTGAGACAAATGACACAGTACAAATATACTAAAGGAATAATTGTTCCTTATAACTTAGTTAAGACACTTTCTCTGTTGCCCCTAGTGTTACTTTTTCCTCCTTTTCTACTTTCCTCTCATAAGGCAAGTAATATTGTTTATTAAAATCTTGAAAATACTGTATCATGCAACTGAACAAAGCAGCACCTTGTATGTCTCAGTTCTGCAAGTGCCATTGTAACACTTACCAATTTTCCTTTGTGATCTTTCTACTGGTGCATATGGGCTGACAGTTTATTAGACAAAGCCATGCTATCGTCTATCTATTTTCAATGTGCCCCGACTTATTTTTACATAAAAGGTTTATCATCAGAAACAAAAGTGCAAAAATAACTCCTGCCTGGAAAACAAAGTGCATATAGAGAGTTATCCAGTACACTATATCAGTGATGTAATTGTATTAATATGGATACAAGTTCTTAAAAGTACTGTACTGTAGTACTGCCATTATATCAAGGATTGAAATGTGAAATCACATTTTATGGCCAAGAAGAGTTGAAAATTTACCTGTGAGATTCCCTCAAAAGAACACCTAAAACACCTAAATGGCAGAGTGTACTTTGTCTAAGGAGGGCCATCTATAATCTATAGACTGGCAAATTGTCCTGCAAGATCAGTGTAAATTGCTGCAGAAACAATTCCTTGCACAGTTGAACTTTGGGTAGATAAGAAGAGCTTCAACTTCAATCTGATTTACAAGCTAGCAAGCCAGAAGGTACACAAGGGCAAACCTCAGGCCACTCCCACTGATTCAAACCTTTCAGTCATGAAACTTCATCCTAAATTTTAGTCCTATGGAATCCCACCAAGGAGAGCAGATTAAAGTTCATTCTTAGCTTCCTCTTGGCCATAAAATGGGATATCATACTTCAGTCCTTTATTTTTGGTCTACTGGTCATTCTACTTGTGACTGGCAAGTTTGCAAACCAGCAAGGAAAGGGATGCAAGAGGTCCTCCTTTAACATGAGAACCAACTCGTACCCTAGCTAGGAACCTTTCACTGTGCATCCTTCAACTAGTCATAAGTACTCCTCAGTCTGTGCTCCAGGGTTCTTTCTGGTGTTCCTAAGCAACCATTAGATCATGGTTGAAGTTATACCTAGCTAACTCCAGTTCAATTAAGCAAGAATCTACTTTTGCAGTAATTTACTGTGCATTAATTCAACTTGTGTCGCTGCCTTCAGAAAGCAAATACCCCTCTGGATAAAATGAGCTTGATCATGGGATATTCTAATGGAGAATCTTGCATGTCATATGTTAAGTGACCCCAAAATTAAAAATTTCAATCTTGAACTTCATCTCTTGATGATCAAGTTCACTGATACCTATCAAAATATCATTGAGCATATGTAGTGTTTGTCTAACTCGTAAGCCACATATTTTGTATGTGGCACAAAATCACAGTTTAATGTTTAGTAATTCACCAATACCTCAATCCCATACAACAGCATTTAAATATTTAGGCATATTGAAAATATCTTTTATTAAAGAAATCTAATTTTGTATTCTACACCATGAAAGAGTTCAGCATAAAGATTCAAAAGATACTTAATATGTATACTAATTCAAATTAGTATATAAAACAGAGTAAAAACTTTTACATCTGTATAAATTTACCTCTGCCTTAACTTATATTAAGTAGGATAATAAAATAACCTTAACATGCTCAAGTGCTACAATGTTTTAGGCTCCAAAGTATATATATCTTTCTTCTCTATTATGTAACTAAAACTATTTGCATCTTCTGAGAAAAAAGAAATTAATCGGAGACATTACGAATTACACACGGTAGAAAAGGCACCGACATAAAATTAATTCCGATGTTTTTCTTTGAAACTTACAATATCCCACCAACACTTCCTACCTATCTAACTCCAACTGACCCTCTTAATATTCAGCAAGGAACCCAGTGCATCCTTCTACACAAACAATCACCTCAATACATTTCCACAACATCCTCAAATAGACACTTTACCTCTCATATATTCTTTTACACTAACTTCCCTTTTCACTCTGGTATATCTGCTCACATCCACCTTTCTCCACACCCTATCAGCTCATAGATTCATAACATTCAATACAGTAATCCCTCTCCAACCACAGTGGCTCACATTTTAGAATTCTCCCATGGTTGGCAAAACTGTGGTTGTCAAGGGCTGGGTCTAATAGGAAATAAAAGATCAGGGGTATGACCTCTGAGAGACATACTTAAAAGTCTTAAATGTAATGAACAACTCAGCGTGAAAAATAAGTACAGGGTGCATGTTATACTGTGTAGGAACATATTTAAAAAAAAAATGTGGGTACTGTGCAGTACAGTCAATTAATGTAATGCATGCAATTAATTTTGGGGATAATGTCTTGGTCTGTGTTGATGGTGGAACTAATAGGGTGGGGGTGGGGGGGGGGGGGGGGGGGGCAATTAATCAATTGTTTGGGCTGAAAAACCTTGACAGCACTTACTACCTGTCAGAAGCTCTGAAGGATTCTGACATATTTTTTGAGTGGGCATAAAGGACCACACAAAAGCCCCTTAAAAAAAATTATTGCATATACCGGTAAATCCAAATTATATTCCACACTAATAAACCCTCCAAATAAACATGAGGATCCCCTTAGTAGCCTTAGACCAGATACCACATCAGGTAAAACCAAAGCTGAGTTTTGCATTTTGAAGCAATGGCAGAATACAGTAGACCCTTGCCATTCACTGGTTTGCAATTCGTGATTTTGACGATTCGCGGTAAGCAGATGGTGGTTATGGTGGCGAGCTTGGGAACCTTTTTCCACAGCACAACGAGACATTCCATGCAGCATCTCATGTCGTATTCTCAAAACTTTAGTGTTTCTGTGTGAATTGGCCCCTAAAAGACTGCCTAGTGCCATTGCTAGTGATGCTAGTGGAGTGAAATGTAAAAGGCAGAAGTCAGTGATGACCCTGACAAAGAAAGTTAAATTATTAGACAAGTTAAAAGAGGGGATGAGTGCTGCCACGGCAGGTCAGTTGTTTGGTATAGGTATACAGTAATGCACTAAGGTAGTATAAGTTGCTATTTGCAGTTTTACCTATTCATGCCATTCCTTGGAACCTAACCCTTGTAAATAACAAGAGTTTATTGTACTGGGAGGAGAACAATGAATGGCAGCAAAAGAAATGTGTGTGTGTGTGTGTGTGTGTGTATTTACTCTTCATTCTGGCTACCCTGCCAATACAGCAAAAATGGGCTTCAGAGAGTGAAAAATAATTAAATGATTCCAAGCTCATCGGGTGAATATCAAGAACATCTTGTAAACAAGGATAAACCCTTATAAAGAAAGGGCCAATGATGGAAAGACAGGACAATAAAGAGGGTGTCCTTCAGTATATCAATGTATAGGATCAAATCTCTGGAAGATTTACCAGATCTGCTGCAGAGCATTTTAACTGTCACGAGTGTCCTTCTGTCATTGTAACAAACAAGACGAGACAGGACAAGTTGGCAAAAATGTTAGTGGTGCAAATTCAATCAGACATTGTTGATAATACAGTCAACAATTTATGGAGACTGCAGCTAACAGATATGAGAGGAATTAACGACAGCTACAAAACCAAATATTAGAGAAAATTTTCTTAAGGTACAGAGATGAACTCCCAACATGGATAATGAAGACAGTTGATTTCTTTTGAGTTTGTCTTTTGATAAAATCAAGGGCTGCGAGTTTGGTTGCCATTAATATAAAGAATACATAAAATAATGAACATGATGACTGTATTAAGGTAACCTTGGGAGTGGGCAGTGTTTATGAACGCCCGCCAATACAAACGGGGTTAAACTTGAAATTGAAAGTATTTTATTTACCAAATTATTTATTTTGTACTTTCATTTACAGTAGAACATCGATTTAAAGCGATTCAATTTAAGATTATTGATTTAAAGCGACGCCCACAATTAAGGACAATGTTTTAATTTAAAGAGAATCTTTCCTATTTTGCGCGAGTCAATCTGGCGCATCATACTTTAAAATTCGCCCCTAAAGTTTCTCTGGGCACGCTACATTGTCCTAAGAGCAAAGCTGTACTGTATATGTACTCAAAATAATGTACTAAATGATTACTAAAATTTATGTACGGTATAGTGCAAACTATACCATGTTTATATTCAAATTAATCACAATCTTAAAAGAATTCCAGCAATGTAAATTATATTCTCCCCGGTCACTTCTGTGACATTTTATAAACACAAAACAAAAACTCAATCTAAAGGACATAAATAAACAAATAAATACTTCACCTAGACCTTTGGCCCCAACTGTCAAACGTGTCCCTGTCACCTCCCCCCCCCCCCCCCCCAATCTTCTCAGCCAGGGTTGGGTGGTTATACGCTTACAGTTTTCATCTTATATAATATCACAGACTAAAGTAAGGAGAATATAATTTGCATTGCTGGAATCCTTGCAACACAGCAAATAATTTGAATATAAACGTCATATATTTTGCACGAGATAAAAATTTTAGCCCTTTGTAATAATAAAATTAACTAGAACATGTCAGTTCAGTGACATTTTATAGGAGAAAAACCTAGTCACTCTTAAGGACAGATAGATTAATAAGCACTAGACCTTGGCATCAACTGTCAAACATAATATCACCTCACCTCCCCCCCCAATAGCTTCCCATCAGCTGATAGCTAGAAAACAGACCATTTCAAGTCCCATAATTTTAGCTCTTGATTCATGGGTGTTTGTTTTAACATAATACTACAAAAAACAATGTTTTGTTTATTCTATGAGATGGGCTGAGGTGCATCTGGGTAGACTCTCAGTCTTTTTAGTATTTTGTGTTTCTCTCAAGTACCAAACTAAATTATTACATTGAAACAACACTATGATTTAGTGCAAATTCGGTTTACAGCGACCTCTCTTGGAACGTATCTCGTGTTATGTCGAAGTTCTATTGTACTGTATTTTGTCATTCTATTTCTTCTAGTATCTTAAATTAAGTGATTTTAGGTGTATAAAAGGACTTAAACTATGATATAGTAGGATTTTAAACATTGTTCTGTAAGTACGGTATGCACATAGCATGTGTTTCAACTTGCGTACATTTTCAACTTAAGAACATCCTCAGGAACGGAACCTGTTCGTAACACGGGGACCCCCTGTCTGTCATCCATATATACTTTATAACCTGTCCATAACTAGTGAACCAACAAAGGAATTTCAATGTAAATATGGTTCCTCCCTTTGGGAACCATTAATAAGTTTTACATACAGTATACTGTACCATACACTGTAATATCAGGAAGTCAGAGTTTGTAATCTTATCAACAGTAACAGAAATAATTTAGAATAATATTATTGCAGCATTATGAAGTTTAAATGTATCCCTAAATATCTAGAAAAATATGTAAAAAATAGGGGGTGGGAAAGGGGTTGTCATTTTGAAGATCAAATTGGCCACCCTTAGGGGTTTGGAAAAAAATACAGGTTGACAATCCCTTATCCGAAATCATTGGGAACAGATGCATTTCGGATTTTTTTTTTTTTTTTTTCAGGGAGGAGACCACCCAGGTGCAGGTTACTGACCCACATTGGGGCCTGGGGGGCAAAAATTTAATAATAGTAATACAGTCAACCCTCGCTTTACGGGGTCCCACTTTACGCGTTTCCGCGGTACCCTGCCGAAACCGGAATGCTCACTTTCCATGGTGCGTGTACCCCTTTATGCGGAGAGCGGCTGGCGAGCCGCGCCATTTTTGGATCCAAACCTCCCGCCCTGTTGTGTAAGCGGCGCGAGTAGGTTGCGCAGTGTGTCTTTGTTGCGTTATCAGTGACGTCATATGACGTATCGGACTGTAATTGGGCCATGCATCCTTACCTCCCTCCGCTGCTAGCTGTGATTGGTTTAAAGTAATATGACGTGTCCACCCGCGGGAGGGGGAGGGAGGAAAGACGACGCTTGACCTAGCCGCGGCAGTTTCATCCCTCCAGGCCACACCGTGTATACGTGATTCCATTGTTCTGTAAAATGGCTTCCGCCAGACCACCGCCCCCAGAGAGAAACCTTTCCTTACCTGGACCCAGCCGCCCTAACCCAAAGAAGACACGACGTTCCTTAAACTATGAAATTAAGTACAAGATCATACAAGAGTTGAAGAAAGGAACAAGACAGGTTGATCTCGCGAGCCAGCATGGTGTTAACGAGTCTACGATCAGGACAATTAAGAAGGATGCAGCCAAGATAAAGGAGCACATGAACATCACAAAGTCTACAGGTGCTTCTATGATCAAGTATTGCCACAACCAGGTACTTCTCAAGACAGAAAAATTACTTGTGAGCTACTTGGTGCGTCAGGCGCGACGGAACATGGCGGTAGACAAGCGCTCAGTTAAGGATTACGCACGTGAACTGTATGCTGCAGTGTCACGAAAGATGGGAATTACAGAGCCCAAACCCTTTAATGCTTCCTCTGGGTGGTTACAGAGGTTTAAGAAGAGAAACAAGATCACCAATATCAACATTGGTGGTGAAAAAGCTAGTGCTGACCGTGTTGCGGCTAGGGAATTTCCTCCGTTTTTACATGAGATTATGGAGGAAGGACAGTACACCGACGACCAGGTGTTTAACATGGACGAATCTGGTCTTTTTTGGAAAAAACTACCTTCCAAGACCTTCGTTGTGAAGAATGCTAGCAAGTGTCGGGGCCGGAAGTTGCAGAAGGAGCGCATCACCGTCCTGTTTACCACCAATGCCTCCGGTACCTGTAAGCTCAAGTTATCGGTGATCCACACAGCACGCAAGCCGCACACCTACAAGAGCATGGACATGACCAAGCTAAATGTCCACTGGCTGACCACACGCAAGGCGTGGATGTTATCTACACTGTCCCTCTCCTGGTTTGAATACTGTTTCGTTCCCGATGCGAAGACATTCTGTGAGCAACAGAATGTGCCATTCAAGATTTTGTTGCTGCTGGACAAAGCACCAGGACACTCGCCCCTACTGTTAGATCGTCACCCCAACGTAAAAGTGGTCTTCCTTCCTCCCAACACTACGTCTACATTACAGCCCATGGACCAAGAGTTAATCTGTAATGTAAAAGCTGCATTCTCTACCAAAAAATTCAAGCTCCTGAACGACTACACCAACACCAAGGAAGAGTTGCGTAACCTGAGTAACACCAACACCGATAGCAAGAGCGAAGACGACGAGGATCAACAGTTGGCAGAGCAAGAAGTACTTTTAAAAAAATTCTGGAGAACATTCAACGTCAAGAAAGCTGTGGACTTCTTGGTGGAGGCATGGGATCAGCTGTCTGTAGCAACTGTTCGTCACGCATGGAGACATGTGTTGCAAGGAATTCAGGCCGTTAGGCAGAGTAAATCTGTGACTGGTGAGGTTCAGACTGTTGCAGTAGCAGTGGACCTTGCCAGAGAAGCTGCGCAGAGTGTTACAGCTGCAGGCTTCTCCGAGACCACCAACGACGACATCCTGGAGGTGATAAGGGATCCTGATGTGACTACCGACGACATGGTAGATGATGATGACGTCAGTGAAGAGGCAGGTGGTGTGTCATCCCAAGAAGAACGCCGCTTATCCCATAGTAATGTTAGGGGTGCCATCGAGTGTATCGAGAAAGCCAAGCTCCTCCTTTCCGACGACCCTGACGCAAACAGGCATGAAATCTTCACTACCAAGCTGTTGCAGACTATGGAGCCCTACATCAAGGTTTATCACGACAACATAAACACCAGCCGTCAGCAAAGCATAACAGAGTTCTTCACCCGCAACCCACCACAGCCAGCCCAAGCCAGTGATAGTGACAGAGGTAGAGACAGTGATGATGACTTCGAGGGATTTGTCAGGGAGGCACTAGTAAGTGTGGATGCCACCGATGAAGACTCACCTGAGGGCCAGTAGCCTGCCCTCTGCCTCGGAACCAGCCTCCATTCCCCTACGCCGACCCATCTCTTCTACTAACGTAAGTGTTAACCCCAACCTTGTTTTTTCCTAACCTAACCTTCATTTTATTCTTCTCTTATTGACTGTTCCCTTCTATATTATGTGTGGGTGAATACCATCATAAAGTTAAGAGGTTATTTTTAGTAAAACGTACGTATTGTGTTGGGAAAAAGTGGAGTTTGGGGGGTCGGCCCGGTCTCTATTTCAATTAATCCCATATGTTATGTTGTTCACTTTAATCGTTTCTAACTTTACGCGGGCTGCTGTGGGTTGAATTAACCGCGCAAAGAGAGGGCTCACTGTACACCCATTTACCAATACTAAAATAAATCCATAAAAAATCAAGCATGACACATGAATAAACAGACAGAATGGCAGACTCATTGGCAGATGGCATTACTGCTACAGTATATTCCCTTGAACTTTAAGACAGATGAATAAATATGAGTACATACTATTACACAAAAGAAACATAAACCTGGGGTGTTTTGTAGAAATCACAAATTTTGTCCCCAAAACATCTAAACATTTCTTATTTCAAACTAAGTCAATTAATTATGGATATGTCAGACTTGGCCCCATCCAGCAATAGGATGTATGGTATGGAATTGGATAATGTGGCAGTACAGTGTATATACAGTACTGTATTATAATAATAATAATGGTTGCCCCTCATGTCAACGGCCCAAGGGCCACCACCCAGGCGTGAATTTATTTAAGGTGTAGAAGCTGTCACCAACACAACAACCGCACCCTGAGTTAATGAGCTGCATGACCCAGTATCAAGGAATAGTCCGAGAAGACCGGGCAACTCACCAACTGTACTGGCTAACCATTACCCTGGAACACGATCAGCAAATTGATTAACATCCAGGTTCCCAATTACTGCTGGGTAGACACAGGTAAATGGAGTAAAGAAACTTGCCCATAGTTTCACCCTGCCCAGGGATTTAACCTGGGTCTGCTCGCTTGCGAGGCAAGCATGCTGACCATTACACACACACACTCACACACACAGTAGTTGAGTCTTACCCAAGCTAACCTTCACACAGTGAGGTCCCAGGCACCTAGTGATAATTCCCCTGAGACCCCACGATAGAGAGGCCTGGGACCACACCTCAGACCACGTGGTGTCCCCATGATGCTAAAACACCACGTAGTGAATGCGTTGTTACAGCATCATGTGAAATTCCTCATAACACCATCTGTGAGGGAATTACTACACCATGTGATGCCCATCATAACACCATCTGTGAGGGAATTACTATACCATGTGATGCCCCTCATAACACCATCTGTGAGGGAATTACTACACCACATCAGGCCCCTCATACACCATCTGTGAGGGAATTACTACACCACATCAGGCCCCTCATACACCATCTGTGAGGGAATTACTACACCACATCATGGCCCTCATAACACCATCTGTGAGGGAATTACTACATCATCAGGCCCCTCGTAACGTCAAGCCCCTCATAACACCACCTGTGAGGGAACTAGTACTCCACGTGATGCCCCTCATAACGCCATCTGTGATGGAGTTACTACACTACGTGTCTACTGTTCAACACCTCAGCTTACATGATCTACGTGTGTAAACATTAATCTGTATGTTCACTGTATGTTCCTTCACCTTTCTCTAATGAAGGCTTTTGTTAAACCACCAATGTATGTAATAAGTCATTTGTGTCCAATGTATATTTTCAGCCTTCGGGCTGCAAACTTTTTCAATAAACCATTTATTATTATTATTATTAGCATAGATAGAAAGATAGATGGGGTCTTTAGGTATATGTTGTACCGATGTACTTTATTTCACATATACGTCACTAACAAACATAATAAGTTTTCATCCTTTGTCATTTGTTTCACATATACGCTGTGTGCATCATCCACTGTTTTGTACAAAGTCTGTGTATCCAATTATGATGCAGAAATACAATAATGCTAAAAATGTCTAATATACAGGGTGTAATGTAAAAATAACCATAATGAGTAATAAAAGTGCCCTCCAAGTATTAAGTTTCTACCATGCCAAAATACATCAGTCACCCCCAACACGACTTCGTACTGTGCTATTGCTATATGCAAGTAACCACAGAATTTGCAGAAAAGTCATCTCAATGTACTGGTGTGCCTTATGAATAAGGAAAATACTATACATTGTACAATAATACAAAAATATAAAAGAAAAATTAAGAGAGTAAGGGTATATTGTGTGTGACTACTGTACAGTACAGTATACCTCACTGTGGACATTTAAATCATTTAAGTGTTTCAACATCAAAATATGAAAGTTTAGAAAACCTTATTCAGTTCTTATACAATGGCGGGTTTTGCATGTAAATATACAGAATGAAAAAAAGCTGTTATTTTTTCTAAAAGCCAGTTTTTGTGATATAGCCCAGAATGCGATGCCTAGCAATAATTCGCCAGGCCAACATACAGGCAATTAAAACATCTAATAATTACTTAATAAGTAATATTAGGAGGACACGTCGCTACCTGGCTTACAAGTGCGGGTCAATGCGAACCAGTATGGTGTTCCAAGGGACAATAGTAATGTATAAATTGTTCCAGCACAAAAACTCGGCCAGGATTGGGAGTCGGTGTTTACCACAGAGGGCTGGTGGCTGCATGGTCCTCACAGCATCACTTGAGAAGGCTATCTGCATCATGGAGGCCAGGTGGCCACACCACCCTTTAAACCATACATTCAGCAGAATCAGGGCATCTTGTTTGTGCAGGTCGCGGGGGGGGGGGGGGGGGCACATGGTCGCAGGCTGATAGATTGAACGTTTGTTTGGGTAAGGTAACGCCAGCACTGTAGTTGAAGACAGCGGCGATAACATATAAATATACTGTATCTGGGTGCGTAGCTTGGGATACGAGGAGGGAGGGGACACCTCTTTCCCATGCTCATCAGCCCACAATCCCTTTATAATAACAGAATACAATTTCACCATAATTCCCATACCATTTAGGTTCATTTGGTACTGAATTAATGAAACATTATCATAAAATAATTAATTTTCCTCCCAAATCCCACACCCAACCGTAGAGGAGTTATTGCATCGTATTATAATCCAAGTCTTGCTTACAAAGCGTTAAACAATGTTGCCAGCACTCACCATCTCTCAAGCATCATTGTTATCACTGCTCAATGGGGTTGGTGCTTACCACAGGATCTGTCTTCAGCACTTAGTAAACAATATTGTAGCATATTTATCAGTACTTAATAAATATAACTGTAGTGTACATACAGTATAATGCATCTTCATATGCCCTGGTTTATTCACTATCAGTTGTGTAGGTGTACATGTAGCAAAACCAAGCCGTCATGCATCTCTCAAAGATAATAAATAATGTTATGAACATACCTCCATGTCAAATACTGCACTATACAGTATGTAATAATGATCCCATTGTTTAAGGCGATTTGCAGAAAATTATATCTCCAGGAACACATCCTAAGCTTTCAAGAATATTACTGTACATGTTGGAATGTACTGTACTGTATACTGTACCCCTTATTACATTAATTCTTATGGGGGGAAATTATTTATTATCAAACATTTCGCTCTAAGTCAAGTTTCTCTGGAACACATCCCCGATACAAAATAAAGACCCCCTGCTTATGTATAAATATACCTTAAAATTTACATCACATTCGCTGTTACAAAGTACTGTACTGTATTGTACTGTACTCGATGTTTCACAG
Source organism: Homarus gammarus (assembly GCA_958450375.1). Classification (NCBI taxonomy): domain Eukaryota; kingdom Metazoa; phylum Arthropoda; class Malacostraca; order Decapoda; family Nephropidae; genus Homarus; species Homarus gammarus. Next base: position 214,721 of record CAUDMG010000840.1, read on the forward strand.
GCATTCTCTCTCATCAGTAAGTGTGACTTCTATCTTCTTTCTTCCCTTTCCAAGCACAATCCTGCACCACAGAGTAAAGTCTCTAGACACTGTACACTCCTCTGACACACACCTACAGTATACATCACCAACACAGCAACTGACTGAACCCATCTCTTAGCAATCTACATGTTCCCTCACTGTGTTACTAGAGTCTTGTCTTTCATAATATTTTGTGTTTAACATAATTTTATCCTAAATGAATAAGTAAACTCTTCCATATCTCACAGATTAGTCAAAATATTTACCATTCAAACAGTGACCCAATTTTAAGTTTGAATCATTGGTAACTGAAATCTGTTCTTTTTTAAAAGCCAATTAGAAAATATTGTCATTTATAAGATAAGAAGAAAATGTATACAGGTGCTCCCTCTACTTAAGAATGTTCAACTTGCAAACTTTCAGAGATACAAACATCATCACTGAGGGGGGTTACCTGCCAGAACAGGTGTTTAATGTGGATGAGACTGGATTATTTTAAAGAAAATTCCAGATAGAACAAACATTACCTAAGAGGAGAAGAGTGAGCCAGGTTTTAAGGCTGTATTAAAGGGTATAGCTGTACTAAATATCCATAATCTTTTATTTTCTTACAATATGTTTGGTATCTACAAGAGTAAAGTTGGACTTACAAACAATTGGACTTGCAAACAAGCCTCAAGAACATAACTCGTTCGTAAGTAGAGGAGCACCTGTATGTTTATGATGAAATAGGTTTGGCAGACTATAGTTTTGTAGCGCTTGAGCAATGCAGGATACCACTTTTAAATATACAAAATATGCTCATATATATTATTACCATTCACATATTACAAAGCACACATTCATGGACATATACCATATACAGTGGGGTATATATGGTATATGGAAAGAGAGAGTCCTTAATTATTTGACATAATCATCTTCAAAATTTAAAATAAATATTTACATAATGCATCTTCCTTCTCTTTCCATAGGAAGAAGACTTTCAGTAAAGATTAAAAAATTCTTAATTACAGTACTGAGAAATTATAACCTGCGGCTAAAGTGGGTCCACTTGTAAATATCAAAGAGCCTCACATTTATCAGATGGAAACAGCAACAATGGCTTCATTCTTAGTTTAGGTCACATAATAAATATACTTAAGTAAAATAAAAAAAATATTGGGAACAGTTGACCATTTTGCACCTTTGCAATAAATCTTAAGGCTTGTTACCTACATGGCAATGCAAAAATAATAATCACCTTTATAAAACCCATCAAAGCTACTTCTTATTAACAAAAGTAAAAGAGCAGCATGTACTTATATGATAAAACTAATAAACCATCTATACTGTGATATACTAACCAATTTCCTCATACACAACAGCTAGTAATCTATTGTAGTCACTTAACACTTTTTCGTTGTCAACGTGTACTGTACAGTATATGCCACATTTCTTTTTGTCATCCATTAGGGAAGAGAATTCTTTGTACTCAACAGCTATCCAACAATTTCATGTCACCTTTTACAGCATTACAGGAAAAGTGCAACAAGAATTTACCTTGGATGTAAGAGCCAGTGGCAACCTTTCTATCTTCAAGTCTTACACACTCAACACTTGAGAGTTCTAAGTACTTGCAGGAGTCTACTCATTGCACTGGCTATCAAATATTCTAGCTTAGGTACTTTGCATATAGAATTGAAAAATAAAAAGAATAGTAATGAGTAACTCGCTAAAATGAAAAAGCTATAAGAAGAAATAAAATATGATAAGAAATCTCTGGGGTGAGGTGTATGATACTGTGTCATGCAACTTAAAGGGATTCAAAGGGATCATGGTTGAAAATAGTAGTGGAGAAAATAACACATCGCCTATAGAAAGTCTCTCTCTGGACAACAAAGGGCATTAATTACTTCGCTGAAGATAAGGTTGGCACATACAGTATATATTCATTTTATTGTAAAAAAAATTAGAATAAAAAAAGAACACAAGTATCCTAATTACTTCAATGGTGATTCGCTCGTGCCAATTTCAAGTAACTTTTAACAGTACGTAATGGTATCATCCATAGTTACTCTCTGAACATTTGCCATCATAATATTTTACACAGTTTTGTGTGTTAATTGACTGTAAAATAATAATATTAATAATGAAGATTATTTAGGAATGCTTAAAGCCATAAAATTCTCATTTCTCCCACCACTTCAAAAAACTTATATCAAAATAAATTTTTAATATTAATTCATCCTATAATTCCAACAAAAACAAACACTAATGGTAACACAAAGTTAATACTGTCAAGGACCTAGTTGTAGCCATGATTCATTTATGTCTCTCTAACCTATCAAATATTTCTACACACACTTCAAATAACCAAGTCTCGAATTATTAACTCTGATAACCAATATCATTGAAAGAAATCACAAAAACATTACTGATCATGTAAATTAATTTCAGCTGCATAGTACAGCAATACTAAATACGTAGTATTTTCTTCTACCACTAACCTTACCTAACTGAACATGTCCTGTACACTGTTCCACTTTCTGCCTCTCACACATTTTTATATTCCCTCACCATGGGTGTCCACTGGAGGATGGGGGGGAGGAGAAGGAAGGGGGAGGAGAAGGAAGGAGGAGTAGTTCCCCTGTGTCAAGGGAAAGCAGTGTTTGGTTGGGTCAGGGGATTAATGCAGCCATTTTTCTAAGGTCAGACAAGCATGTGAGGTAGGTTAGGTCAGTCACCTCAGGAAATGGAGATAAAACTCCGGACTCTGTGCCTGGGAGCCTGACAACACCATTAAAATTAAATCAGGTCAGAGAGCAGACCATTCACCCAGCTAATTTAGTTTTGTACAAGATATGGTAAGAAAGGTTTGATGTTTGTTTAAAAGATATTAACTTGAATTTGCTATGGTACTATACCATGGATTTATACCCAGTATTTTGTGTCACAGCTCAGGCAGTGCACTAATGTCTTGGTACCATGATTTCAGATCCGTTTTTTTTATTTTTCAGTACTGTACTATGATTTTAGATATACCTGTACTGTTCTGTACTATGCTGCCAATGTAATGGTACGTGATTATAGAGCATCACAATTAGCATCCAGAGCTGGACAATGAGCTAACCCTTTCCAGGTTGTGGTTGGCAAAAACACTGTTCAAATGTCAAAGGCTCAACTATAGAAGAATATTTTCATAGCTCAGTCTATGTACCTGTACCATATATGGACTCCATCATGTCTTCATTGAATATTTGATTTGCTGCTGAAACTATGCAATAATTTGGCCTGTATTCTCTTCATCCACTTTAAATAACAAACATCACCAGAGAAGAAATCAAGGATGAGATTGCAAAGATCATTGCATTGAAAACTTCGGTGATGAAGCCATCTGGTTTGAAATTTTGTCTCAAAAGAAGAAACAAGAATATGGGCTTCAGGATTTGCTCAAACACACTGATCTGTTTCCTTCTATTAAACAAGCAATTATTATTGCTCACACAACATGCACAGTGGAGACGTCAATCAGCACAAGGGTAAAAATCTGGTCAAGATCAACGATAGCAGGAGTTTGTTTATCTGGACTATGTATGAGAGTTTGTTGAACAATGATTCGTGGGAATATACAAGAACTCATTCACAAAGTATCCGACAAATTTGGACAACATCCAAGACACTTCAGTTTTTTTCCACAGTAGCTCCAGGGAAGTACATGAAGCATAAAAATTATGTAAAAAATGTGTCATTTTCCCTTTACTCTCCCCTATTTTTCTATCACAACTTTCATGATTCTTGTTCTACCATTTTATATATGCATACATTATTAATTCAGACTCCAAGTTCCAACCTTGTTGTATAAATAATGACATATGATGTTAGTGGATGGTGTTAATCTGTATGATTGTGTCTCCTGGGCAAAGATATTTATAATTTTTGCACACAATAAAAGATATTGCAATACACTGTAATTGTTTTGTGTTACCCCATCTCAATGTATTCATATAAACGATGTATCAGCTCATTATACATTATTGTACGAGTAGTAACTCTGCTATAAGCTTGGGAAAAAAAGAAAAGCATACCAAAATGGACTGTGGGAGTTAGCTTATCCCCTTGCAGAGGGTAGAACAAAATCCCCTTAGACAAAAACTCCCTAGGATGAAATCTCTCTAGGATAAAAATCTAACCAAACCTAACATAACTATGAGAAACAAATAAAGGTGTGGGGATTTTGTCCTATTATGCACTTAACTGAGGGGTATTTTGTTCTAGGGGCTTTTGACCATCTCCCCCGTGGAAAAAGTTCAGTGAATGCTGCCCATGTCCCTCTCTCTATCATTCCTATAACTATTTGGCCTTTTTCACCTGATCCCACACATAAAACAATAAAATTACATAAATCCATTGTTGTCTCAAGCAAGATCCAGCTTTATTTCCCAGAGTTCCCGTGGAAGTTCTGTTTTAGTAGCTCCAATAAAATACGCACACACACACAAGTAATATCTCCGTTAGCCAGAATCCCTCAAACCTGGAACTCTCCGATAGTCGGAATTGAAATTTTCCGAGGGGCACATTACCGAAAAATTCCAAGAAAGTTTTCTCGATACCCTGAAAATTCCGGGGATGAGGGTTTTTTTTTTTTTCCGGATCTAAGAGATGAAAATCAGGCGCATTTTCCAGAAATCCCAAGAATTTTTTTTTGTGGTACCCAGAAAATTCTGGGGATGAGGGATATTTTTTCTTCAACTTTGAAATATGATGTAATAGGCAATTTCTGGGACTTCCATGAAAATTTTTCAGTTACCCGGAAAATTCCACAAAATTCCGGGGTTGAAAGATATTTTCCAGCTTTGATAGCATCTCGTTACCTGGAAATATCTCATTTCCGGAAGTGCTCTGCATCAATTTGTGTGTGTGTGTATATACACACACTGCCCACCAGGATTTATTGAAGAGTCTCCAAAACTGGGCCACCAACAACTGTAAGATGTTTAGTCTTGTTTAGTCTGTAACCAGTATAGCAACCAGAGTATTATACACAGATGGATAAGTTTTCATTATGCATTTTTCAGTGACCCGCAGGGGTCAGAGATGTTTTCATAGCAAGCATGTAGAAAGCATTTATTTAGCCAGCTCAGAAGCAGCTGCTTTAGTCACATACACGGTCTGGCGACAGTGTGTCCACCAGAGATGTCTCAATATGACAATATCACCTTTGAAGCTCATTACTTATTCAATTAATGACTCTTACTTGATAACTAGGGACATTGATTATCACTAGTAGACTTCCAAGCATTTGACGTAAATTATTAGTCACATTAGTTAGATATTTGCAACATCAATTAAGGATGATTCACAGCTCTAACGAGATCATTTCCAGACAGCTATTTCAGTAAAGCTGCTGGCATTGATTCAGGTGTCCATGCCAACCCTTCCTACTGGTAGAAGCTTCTAGAAGCTTGGACCCATGCATCATCCTTCGTGACGTCATTGTCAGTTAGCCGGGGTAGGTCCGCCATGATATAGCTAGTCAGTTTTGAACTGGACATCACACCTTACTTATCTACCACTGAGCAATAGCCTGAGAGACCCCTTCAGTCCTAGCAGATCTAAATAGCATCTCTACCACTGCTCACAGTCCTCAGTCCCAGATAAAGTGGCCAGCCTCTCTGTAGATACAAATATAAATATATATCTACATTACCTGCTTGTATTTGTCCACCCATCTCAGAGAAGTGAACTAAGACAGACTTTTTTTTTTTTAAACAATATCTGGTAATTCCCTAATTAAATGCGAGTCTTCAGAGGAAGTTACAGTTAAGTTACACAACCACGTCACCATCAACCATACCAAGACCATGGTTATGCACATCAACCACTACTCCGACATTGTCCCACCTCCCTCCAATACCTAGGTCCCAACACACTCCAGGTTGTAGATTCCACTAAACTCCTCAGCATCACCATAGACAACAAACTAAATTGGAAAACACACGTCAGTGAAGTTGTCCAATCCTCCAGTTTCCGTCTCCACCTCCTCCGCCGACTCAAGTCCCTCGGAGTTCCTACGTCCGAGCTCCTCAGTGTTTACTCACCATTCATACTTCCCAAGCTCACCTATGCCTCCCCTACCTGGTCTTCCTCCCTAAATGCCACACAACTTAAACACCTAGAAAAAGTACAGAAGAGGGCATACAAGGTTATTCTCTCCCCTTCTTACTCCACATATCAAGAAGCGCTCAACACACTGACCCTCTCGGCTCTCTCTGACCATCACCACGACCTCATCTGCAAATTTGGTGAGAAGCTTCTGCACCATCCTCGACACCAGCTCCTACTTCTACCAGAGATCCCTCGTCCACTAATTGCTGTTCAACACCAAAACCGCATCCAGCCCATACAAGCATGTACTGATCGCTAAAAGAACAGCCCAATCATGAAAATTTTATCAATAACTTGTAATCAACCAGTGTATTCACTCAATTCAATCAATCTTACCTTTTTGCACTGTCACTCTGTTTAAATGCCCTGTAGTATAACCTTCTCCCCACCTAGTTATTGTATATCAAATTTATATCACTTATGTTACTTGTATATTATTATTTGCCTATCAAGTGACCCATTCCCCAATTATGTAACTATATATTTTCAGCCTTCAGACTGCCTGCCTGCCCCGCGCAAGCATGCACTACATCCCTGACCACCATAGGGCCAAGACCTATTCAGGCGCTGCTCCTGCTGAACAGCTGCCCCCTTGGCCAATGTTCAGCCCATTCCCCAAGTCCCTCTCCCCAACCCATCCTCACCACCGGGATATCAACATAATCAAAAGTGACAATTTCATTTTGGAAAGAAGTGGGACCAGTGTTGAACAGTGATGGAAAGTGTTTAAAGCCAGTGAATTCAGCACTAGACAGTACCAGTGAGAGCCGTGACTCACCAGTGAGATAAGCACCCCTAGGAACTGACCACCATCTTCTGACAAGGAGGTGCTAATCAGTCCACCCTGGGAACAACAGTGGGTCGGCTTCACACCTGACTACGAAATAACACACCACCACCCAGCAGGGTGAGGTACTGTGATACCACCCCACACCACCCTGTGTCCCCATGACCACGTGAGGTCCTTCCTCTCAACACCCGAGGACGAGTTACTGCACCACGCGAATACCACACCACCCGGTGACCCCATGACCACGCGAGGTCCTTCATATCAACACCCGAGGATGAGTTACTACACCATGTGAACACCACACCACCTGGTGTCTCCATGACCAGTCCAGGCCCGGGCCATCAACTGTAAACTATAATAATTTGTATGTTCAATTCATGTTCCTTCTTCAATAATGAAAGCTTTTGTTAAACAACCCACCCACCCCATGTCATTGTATGTAATAAGTCATTTTTGTCCAATGTATATTTTCAGCCTTCGGGCTGCAGAACTTTTTCAATAAGCCGTTCATTATTATTTATTATTATATTACTGTATTATAGATTAGGAATAAATACAATAATCCCAATAATTGCATTTCTAGGTTCAAGACCCATTTCTCTCAACTGGCGTACAATGAAAAAAAGAAATACTACTACTCAGCAATGCCTGGAGTGCTTGAAGAGCGCCAGCAGGAGATGGCCGACGACTTCCGTGAATCTCTAGCCCAACCATTTACACATGGCGATTACAAGGAGCTGGAAGAGCTTTGTCTGCTGCTTGTAACTAAAGGATCCGAGCCAGTGAACTTCATGATGGTCTACCCCGGCTCACTTCACAAAGCAAGGTGGATGGCTAAACTGCTCTATACCCTCAAGATTGTTCTTTTGTCAGGCCAGATCAAAGAGCAGTTTCCCAAAGCCGAGGTTGTGACTAAAAGTCAAATCAGCAGTTAGAACAGTTTGCTGTGTTCACAGTCACTGTTTATGTCCCATGGTGGATTGTTTGCCCCGTTCCAGCAAGTGCGCCACTGAATGACTTGAATTTGGTCGAAACCTTGACCAAATTTGCCCCATATGACGCAACATTAGTTGACAAAGCACGTGTGGCACTCGGTACACACACTTGGTACCTAACTGAGGATTTGGCCCCACTGGCTTTGTTCTTGTCCCAAGTACAAGAAAGAACAAAACAGGAGATGAGGAAAGCCCTTCCTTGCCATGAAGGCACTGAAGTTGCTAAGAGAGTGAGGCTCAATCATGGGGGCTATGTAAAGCCATATTTTCCCTTTGTCCCAGAAAGTGGCACTGCCCTGGTGGACCTAATTGGGCCTGACTCAAGCCAGTTCTTCACCATTTTAGGCATGCCCTATCAGTTTCTCCACAGTCCAGCCAGTGAATGGGAGATCATGACGACTACCTGAACATGAAACGGGTTGTGGACAAGCTTCAGGTCATCAATGAGGCTGCAGAACGTGGTGTAAGACTTTGCCATGACTTTCTTAATGTTGCCAGGGATGAGGAGCGCTTTTAAGAAGTCCTTCAAGTAGTTGAAAATGACAGACTCCGCGTTCCTAATCAGCACAAACGATCATCTGTTTCCCAACAGAAATTATGGTTTCTTGCTCTAGAGAAATAATACCTTGTGAATATATGATAAAACCCCCTAATGTACCATGAGAGAATAAAAATGATTAACTTGTGTTAGTGATAACAGCTTTTAATTAAGACAGGCAAATGATTTGTGTTAATATCCCTTATGATGGTTGTGTAATCTCATATTTAGGCGCGTATGCCGTATTAGCAAAATCGCTATTTTTCAAATTGCTGGTGCTCGCTCAAATATGCATGAATCTTCAAAAAATTGGACGTGGGTATTTTTATGTCAATATGCAACACCAAAATTTTGAACAGCATTGTAGGACAAAGTTGGGGCAACTGTCACACCCTAGCAGGGTAGTTGCCATTATATACAGGAGAGTCTCTGATAACAACAGTTCTACTGATGACGATTCATATTTAAGACCCTGGTTAATTTAGGACCCAATTCAATTTACACCAATATTTTCTTCGTATTTATGACGAAAATATAATAAAAAATAAAATAAAATTACATTTTCATATAAATAATAACTAAATCTTGATATGTATTATGCAAAAAAAATAAAAATAAACACTTTTGCGCACAGAGGCTGCCGGGCTTGTGAATGGTCATGCCAGCATCACTAGTATAAACAGTTCCAGCTTGGCGGGCCTTTTGTTTCACGCATCTGAACAGGAAAAGGAGAAAAACATTCTCAGGTTTCTTACAGCATTTTTGTGTCCCTATTCAACATGAGCAAGAGAGCAAGTGATGGTAGTGCTGGTTCAAAAGCTAAAAGAAAGTGTATAAGATTCGCTGAGAAACTAGAGGTGTTAAAACGATATGAAAAAGGCGAGAGGTGTGTGGATATTATATGGAGCAAGCAATGAACATATTTTCTGAAGTGGATCCATTAACAGAACGAAGCATTAAAATTAACAGGGACATGAAAATCACAAATGACTTCTCCATAAAGATGTATAATGAGAAAAGAAAGCGGCTGTGAAAGTTTCTTTCGACAGCTTTATTATTCAAAGGCCTAAACCAACAACTTCAGCCACACCATCAAATTCAGCATCCTAAGCAGCTTCAGCAATAACTTCAGGTTCAATAACAGTTTCATCAACAGCTATGATATCTTTATGGAAAGCTTCAGCTTCAGCCAAAGTTGAACCTGGTTGACGAAATCATGACGAAATCATCTGAGTAAAAACTCGCACAATATTCATTGCCTGTCCTTATGTTTTAGACTTTACCACCATTTGTAGTAAGTGGTGCTTTCATAGTCTTATGTACTAAAGAAATAATGATTATTTTCACATATATGCAGTTACATACGATGGCGTTCCCAATACATTTCATTTTTTCTTTACCATTAATGGTTAGCTACTTCTATTATTCCATTTATTAACATTAAATAACATTACTTAAAACACATATACTGTATACGGTTTTTTTTTATTAATTTTACTACAGCAACAACCAGGGTCTTATTACTTCAGTTTCTTATGAGGAGTAGAACCATCGTCATTCGTCACGGGTGTTGTAAACTTGAACAAAAACAATGTGTCTCGTCTCCTCTTATGTGTATTCTACGTATTATTAATGAATTGCATTTTTCATTTCGCATATATAAACATTGATTCAATCAAATACATATTCAATATTAAACAATAAGGAATCTTTTGTACATATTCTTCAGATAAATGTCACGGTTTCCTAGAGGGCGCAAGTATACATTGCCGTTCCACTATCACTCTTATTTTTCTTTATCAATGGTTACTTTTACTGTACATTAAATAACATTAATTAAAATATATATTTGTTTCCATTAATATTATTGCAGCAACAACCAGGGTCTTATTTTCTTCAGTTTCAGATGGATAACTGACATCATGAGTGTAAACACTGACCACAACAATGGCATCCCATCTCCTCTTGGGTGACCTTATTATTATTGATTTATATTGTATAAGTTGCATTCATAAACATTATTTAAAGAATATAGTTTGCATTTTCATTAATTTTATCGTTTTGGGGGAAAAGACAGTAAAAAGCCACATTAAAGATATGAAAAGGTCACACTTGGGAATGCACCTCATTATTATTGCTTTATTTTAATGGTAATTAATGATTCACTTTAGACTGCAATATTGAAGGACACATTACCATCGTCATTCAAGGCTTCATGAAAATCGTCATATACAGCGTATCTGTACAGTACTGTATTTTCAAGTGCTGTGCTGTACTGTAAGGAATATTTGAAGGAAATTCCCAAAAACATCTCCAAAAAAAGTACTTTGCTTAGTGACACCATAATTCCCAGATCTAACAGTTACAGACATAATAAAAATGCCTGAGATTAAGAGAAACCTTGCAAATGATTTTAATAATCATAGTAATTAATTCATTGCTTTTTTGTGCAAAGCTTAAGATATGAAGAAAAGATGTCCATACAATTGAGGTAATTGGGAGTGGGTGTGTTAATTATCAAACAACTGTAATGGAGCAACTTTGACTGCCTTGTTAGTTAATGTGAAGCTTCATATAAATTGTAGACCGCTCTCCCTAATGACATATGCCTACATAGTCCAGAAAATTATTTTTGTGCATTTTTTAAAATGGGTTTTACTCTAAATCAGGGGTGTCAAACTCATGGCCCGCAGGCCAAATGTGGCCCTTGGGATGGTCAGGTGTGGCCCGTGGGATGCCGGTAAAATTTATCATCTCGTGAAATTATGATAGAAATAGATATACAATCATGTTTATTTAGTAAAATCAATTTTATGTACAGTACTTAAGATCAGACAAACCCAAATGAGGTATTCCTGGTAAGCCAGGTAAGGCAATGTGGGAAGCTGTAAACTTCAATCCTGCAAATATGTGATATAGCACTTGTGTTGGCCCTGAAGTAGGTAATTAAAATACGATTTGGCCCTTGAAAGGTTTTGAGTTTGACACCACTGCTCTAAATCCATGCTAAAAAAAATAGTTGTTCACCTTTTTTATTGAAAAAAAAAAAAATTGACAAATTAAATTCAATTAATGCGGAATGAAAAATATGAGTATGTCTTGTAATAGGATTGGATAACTTTATACAAAATTTAACTTGAGTTATATATTCCCATAAATATAAAAAGACACTGCAAAAGGGAACACAAGTCAGTGAAGAGAAATGATAACGAATAAATAAACAAAAAGACAATGTCACACAACAACACCCACAGTTTATGAGTTTGTAAAAATTACTCCAGTGGTGAAGACATTCCAAGTATCAGTTTTTAAGTATACTGTACTGAAGTAACTTCTTAAAGTCTTACATATCATGGATAATTATTTCAGGCTACGAGTTATAATCCACTAAATGTATCTTATGGCAATCTATCTTTCTCATTTGAAAAAAAATTGTAATTTCGATTTTTACAAGAATTTTTTTTTACCCTACTTGACTGGAAAAACAACAAATTTCATTTCAGGTCAAAATTTTCAAGCAAAGGATGACAATAAACAATCACAGTACAGTATTATAAAATGTATAACAACTGTGGCTCTAACAAACCTGCATTACACTTATTGACAAGAAGAAATGGCATAAGGCATCCACTGACAAGAAAATGGTATATGACATTTGATAACAAGTGATAATAACAAAAATAAATTAATAAATCAAGAGCAGAGGATGGGTTTCAAAAAGATAATATATCTGGTTACATCAGACAACAGAGCATTACGGCAAGAAAGAGAAGCCCTCTCACTATTCCTTCCAGTAACTTCAATATCAATAGGTACTGTACAACCTGTCAGACCACCAACACAGTCTGACTGTGGTCTACCGGTATTAACATCATTTCTTATACTAAAGCCAGATTACAAACATGTCTACAATCCTCTAATGAAAATGCTTAAATGCAAGTGAGCATTAAATATTGGTCCTTCAACAATTTTCATCTAAAATAAACACACTTTTCTAGATTCTAATACCATGTATGCTCAATTAGTTCTTCACTAAACACATCTTGTATTACATCACCAGCAAATCTGAACCTTAATAGGTAGTCCCTTAATATCAAACTATGAATATAAATATATTAAGAATGATCCTATATATACAGTATTTAAAGCTAATGATCTTTTCATAAATCGTTAAACAGACTCTCGGGTCAAAAAAATTATCCGAACTGACTTCTTCTTCCAAATGGAGAATTCAATGTAATAAAAAAACCTTAGCATTTCTCTTCACCTGAACTACACAGATAAACATGCTTTCTCTTCTTCAACCACCTGTCAGTATCACTAACCAGTACGTCAACAACAATAACAGTCAACTTACGAGAGTCTACAAGCAACCTGATAATGAATGCTTAATTAATAATGAGTTTAAGTATATACATTTATGTCAGAAAATGAATGGATAATAATGTATGCCAAAAGAAAGTGAAAAAATTATAATGCATTTGCTAATTTTCAACTAATTTCATTTGCCATATATCATGTTGGGAACTAGGTCATTTCTCTTAATATTGTAACATCAGCTACCCAGCATTCTTTTGATCATAAGCATGCTTTCAAATTTTCTGGATTATTGAAAAAAATATGTAACGCATAGCCATACAACTGTTTTCACTGCACAGTTTTATGTTAATTATTATATACTATACTGCAGACAGTTATGGATAGTACTCTAACCCCCCTCTCACCAAGACAAGGTCATTCCACCCTCTAACTTTCTACAAGGTTCATCACTTCTACTAAATACCGGTAAAAACATTTTGTAAATTAAAGTTGATAATGAATAAAATATTAGTTCAATAAAACTATTTTACATATTGTACTGTACATGGTAAAGACAAGTAGTGTCTGACACAACTTTCCATTCCAAAGTACAACCAAAAAACAAATAGATTTGTAATCAAATTCAACGTAGCTGATTATTTTTTTTATAATTTAAAACTGGGTAAACATGAAGATATCTAACAAAACTATCATAAAATACTTTATTACCACAAAGCTTATGAAATTATGATGAATCTTAAAAGTTGAAGGACAACAGCAATGGAGTGAAAAATGGCCAGGGTGATAAATTTGCTTGTTGTTCAAATAAATTCATGTAAATACAGTATATGAACTACCTTTAGTAAAAAGATAATTTGGTCAAGTTTCAAGTCAACCTGGCTGACATATTACAACTGGCAGAGTGTAAAAAATTGAATAATTGTTAAAACTAATATCTGTGTAGCATTTCAAATGCAAGTTAATCCAGTTGTGTCAAGTCCAACAGAATTATTTAATGCAACTGTCAACACATTTTGCAAAAAGTATACAATGTCCTGTGGTTAATAAATGTTTAGGAATAGCTACCTTTAATAACTTCCTAATAAATAATTATTTTTATAGACACAGGTCTAACCATACTCGATACAACTCAGTATAATATTAAATGGAAGATTCTGAAGACCAAATTGTTTAATACAATTATGAAGGAATGTATTGTTCAGTGTAAATGTGAATACTCACAAAGGAAAGAATGATGCAACTGAACATGGGAACTACATGTTTGATCAGGTTATGAAAATTGTGGAAAGTGATAGAAATATTGATAAGGGAGAGAGTGGACATTAAAATGCAATGCAGGTTGGGTTCATCCATGAATGAGGGACAACAGGCAATATTTATTGCCAGTCATGTTGCCTTTGATACCTGCCTTGCCAACAAAGAGGGTGCTTGGAAGCCCTACATACAGTACTGTATAATACCCAGTTCCCACTCAATAAAAAATAAGTTGGCAATAAAAAAGGGTATCCAGCCATAGAATTTGCTTCAAATTTGTCTGAAGGTAACTAGAACACCACATAATCAGGTAATAATGGCAAACCCACATAAGTGTGGACAATGGCCATAAATCAGTGATGAAGAATTTTCCTACAACAGTAGGTTTACAGATTTAATTAAGAACAAAAATCTAATATATATCTTAATTTCCTTAATAGTACCTGTCATGTAATTTTTATTTATAATGTTTTTATTATGTAAATTATGTTCATATGAGTATCGTCATTCATTCAAAACAAGAGCATCTGTGCATTAATAATTATTATCCCCCTTGTACTGTCTGAAAGCTTTTACAGTAAAAAGAAAGCTAGTTAATTTTTCATCCAATTTACAGTATACTGTATGATGTTATGAAATATATTTTCAATACAAAGCTGTTCAAAAGCATAAAACTAACAATCCTGATACAATATCTTGCTATTTACAAAGCCAGTAGACCTTTATGCATGTTAGAGATAAGAACTACAGTATACACAACTGATCTCATAACAACCATTAGCTACTCTTTTTGGAGGCTTTGCTGTAGTGACAGGTGTGCCAATAAATTGGGAAATATCTGACCCCCTAGTATCTACTAGAATAAAATAGTAAGTCCAAAAAATGACTGACATATATATATATATATATATATATATATACTGTACATATAATGTCTGAGAGCTGTTGGAGTATTTTTACTGAATAAACTATGAGAACTAGTTATGAGGTTACAGTACTGAGAACTGATTTATCACTTGTATACCGTACCCAACATAGTTTATCCACAATTTTTGGTTAGATTTGGTGGAGATGGGTTTCATCACATTATTGGGGATGGTGTGAAAACCCATAAATGCACACAGGATAATTCCAATACATACCTACCATAGGATTTAAAAAAAAAAAAAAAAATGGGTGTAAGGTCATGACCCAAAATCGACTGTCTACATCGCAATGCTACCCCACACTAAAACTTATCTACTCAAAACAAGCCCAAAATTTTCCCAACACAGCAACCCTTTATCATCACTCCCACAAAAGATATTAAATAATAAAGGTAGCTAAAATCTTATTCCTTAACTGCAAGTGTACAGTATGCGTAAGGTTGTATTTCATAACCCAACTGATGAAATACTGCAACTTTGGGATACACAAGTTGTTATCAAAATTCAATAAGTCTGCCATGTGGCCTACAAGCTCATACTCTCCCTTGAACACTATTATTGCATACAGTGATCCCTCGGTTAACGCACGCCTCGGTTAACGAATTACCTTCCATAAGAATCTTCAATTCTGTTAACGAAATTTTTACATAATCGTGTCAACATGTTTTCGCCTGCTCACCAGCTGGAATATTAGTCCACCAATACAGTAATCGGTTGTAGGGCTTAAATTCGTTCCCATTTGAGTAAATATCAAGAAGGTTGTGCTATTCAATAATTTTCCAAGTTTTATATTAAAATTTTTAGTCATTTTAACACTTATTTAAAATAATTGGAGTACAGGAAACTGGTTTTTGGTGCGCCCAACAGCCACTTGACTCGCCCACAAAGGCGTCAGTTTGTATCTCTGGTCAGTGGAGGTAACATCTTGCTTGTGGCTCTCGTGAACATAAACTATTTTTACAGTACAATTATTGGTCATTCTGAAATTTATTTTACATATTGACAATATATAGTGCAGTGCAGTGTTGATTTAAAGAAAATAAATTGAATTACACCTAATGAACTTAAAATTTTATGGGTGAAATGACGGCATGAAGCATGGGATGATTTCTCTTTCACCCCCACTTCCTTCTCTTCTCCCTTCTCCTCCACTTCTAATTCCCATCATCATCAACTAGGAGCCTTCTACATACACACCTCAAAGTAAGTGTACTTTACTGCTTTTATTTTTACTTTTTATGTAATTTTCGCTGAGCTGGAAACAATTACCCAAAATCCCATTGAAACAATGGTTTCGGTTAACGAATGACCTTCTGGAACGAATTGTGTTCGTTAACCGAGGGACCACTGTACTGTATACATCCACCAGGCAGCATAAAACTAGAGTCATCAGTTGAAAGATGTGGAGAATATACAAGATACTGTGTGATTGTGTGGTGGCAAATTAAGCAATGTAAATATTTAGAAGACGAATATCACAAGTGAAGGTACTAAAGAAGCAATACAAAACACAGTACTATGTCTAATAGAATGGTGAGAACAAGAAACATGCTTAAAGAAAGGGGGTAAGGTCCATAGAGATATGTGTATTAATACAGTGGTCCCTCGGTTAATGAACAGTTCGATTAACGAAATTTCGGTTAACGAATTAGCTCCCATACGGATCTTCAATTCGGTTAACGAACAAAACTTCGATTAACGAAATCCTTACGACAAACACGTTTTGTTGTGAGCATCAGCTAATCAGCTAGTCTGCCAATACAGTAATCAGTTCTATGTTTACATTCGTTTCCAGTGGAGTAAATATCAAGAAAGTTGTGCTCTTTAATATTTTTTATATTAAAATTATTATTCATTTTAAAATTTAGTTAACATATTGATAATATATGCAGTACAGTTAACTAGTATTTTGTGCGCCCATCAGCCACTTGACTCACCCACCAAAGCATCAGTTTAACTTTGTTTACAGTGGAGGAAACATTATGCAGTAAAAGTCCAAAAATCCGGATGCCAGAAATCCGGACCACCCGAGAATCCGGACTTTTCGAAAACTGATTTTTTTTTTTTTTAGCAGGCTTTTGTATGTATGTGCGCATGCGTGAGCGCCACAGCTGCACAGCGACAACAAGCGACCACATGGTCGCCACTTTAAAACGAGCAATCAAACTGTGACAACATACCGTTTATAGGTCGACCCTGATTTTTTGACCAAGAAATCGTTAATTTATGATATTCCTCATTTATAGTTTGACCCACGTTTTTGAGGGTAATGGAACAACAAAACCTTCAGTAAAAACACTCATGTCCTATAAACTGAGGCTCACCGTGCCTGAAACATGAGTGCCGAAGGCAATTTGTTTACCATTTATTATTACGACACTTTACACTGAAACGCGGGTAGTTTCAACAGAAATATTGTATATTTCCATTCAAATATTTATTCAAGTCAATTAGGAGGGAATATTATTGTAATACAACAGTTTTTTAACTGAAAACCATTCAAAAAGCGATTACGGTAACATCTTTTGAACGAAAGAAAGCGAAAGTCATTGTTTTCGTCATGATTTTATCCCACTTTCCACTGTAATACGTACGCCATTTCAGCAAAAATATTACATTTCCGTGAATGCATTATATCAAGCACAGTATGAATAGAATACCATTGTAATATAACAATATTTTGAGTCTTGCTCTTTCCATTTACAGAGTACTGTACAAGCCCATAATAATGGCTCCTAAAGTAGATAAACTTCTTTGTGTGAAGAGAAAGAAGAACTCGTTGAAATTGAGTGACAAACTTGAAATAATTAAGAAACTAGAACGTGGTGTGAGCAATACTGTTCTAATGGAAACATACGACATTGGAAAGTCTACAATTTATGATATAAAAAAGGCAAAGAATAAAATTCTAGAATTCACAGCTTTTTCATTAAAACTGCTCCTTTTGGTAAATGAAGCATGCTATATTTGCTAATGAATAAACTATCAAAGTGTACCTGTTCATCTCTTCTTTATTCCTCCTTAAATTTGAATTTTAAAAGTACTGCCAGAGAATCCGGAAAATCTGAAAATCCGGACTGACCCAATCCCCAAGCAGTCCGGATTTTTGGACTTCTACTGTGTTTGTTGCTCTCTTGAATACAGAGTATTTTTACGTTTTTACATTAAAATTATTGGTCATCCTAAAATTTATTTAACATATTGATAATATATAGCGCAATGCAGTATTCATTTAAATAAAATAATATGTACAGTAATTACAGCTAATGAAATTAAAATTTTATTGGTGAAATTACTGCATCAAGCATGGGTCCAAAGAAAGGAGATTTCTCCTCCATCCCCACTTCCTTCTCTTCTCCCTTCTCCTCCTCCACCCCCCACTTCTAATTCCCATCATCATCAACCAAAAACATTCTACATACACATCTCAAAGTAAGTGTACTTTACTGCATTTTGTTTATACTTTGTATGTACTTTTCTGTGAGCTGGAACCAATTACCCAATATCCCATTGAAATAATGGATTCGGTTAACAAAATTTTCGGTTAACGAACGACTCTGTGGAACGAATTGTGTTCGTTAACTGAGGGGCCACTGTATATACATACTCAATTCTTTACAATGTTATGAAATTAAATAAAATTGTCCTCAAAGGCATGCATGACTGAAGGAAATAATGAATAATTACATGCCATTAAATTTACTTTACACATTACAGTACAGTATATCAATGAAACATTTTACACAACAGATTCAATGACTTAAATGTTTAATAGTTTCTTTGTAATCTCATTAATGGTTGGGTAATTCAATCAGTTGTAAGCCTGTACAATAATTATAAACTAATACAGTGTACTGTACTGTATAATGTAAAATCAATGATAAGATAGTTATACTATAGAAGTGTACATACAGTACTGTTCTGTGATAATAAAATACATATACTGTACACTCACGCGCCATAGTTTTGATGCACCCTCTACCCCTGACTCGATGGAAGTTGTAGACTTGGTTTCATACTGAACATCGCCCCCCCCACCTATCGTTTAGTGGTGCAATGTGGTAGCTCGAAGCTTCGCTGGATTGTACGAATTGCAGTTCACGACGTAATATTTTAGAGAATATATGCACAATACAGGATTTTAGTGACTCACAACACTTTATTTACCATTACTATACTTAACCTCACTATACAGGAGGGACCGTTCGGTTTGCAGCTCCCGAGTACGACTTCCCTCGAGCCAGGAGTAGGGGTATAGGGTGCATCGAAACTATGGCGCATGAGTGTACCTGTAGTGAACTGTATGTTTATTCAGAATAGTAGTCATAATGTTAAAAGCCAAAAAGAGTAGGAAGCAAAATGATGGGTGAGAATTAAGAAAATCACGTAATAAATGAATGATAAGAGGAGGACTTTAATTGGGAAAAAAATACATAAGTTGGATGCCCATTATGATGATATTTCTTTTCAGAAAATACAATAGAGAAAATTCAGAAATCATCTCTCAGAAAACATTTACTAGAAAATACTTAGAACATGGTAAATCAGAAAGGATTGTAACTTCATTAGGAAGTAAAGGATACCAGAGAAAAGATCTGAGAAAAAGATAGCATTATTACTAACTACACAAAAGAAAGAAATAACTGTCAAATAAGAGACTGGTAAGTACATAGTAAGACAAAAATGCATTCTATCATTATAATGTACTGATTCAACAATGAAAGCATAATGTGCATAGTAAGCAGAGGCTGAAACAGTACAGTACTTTGAGCAGTGGCGGCTCGTGAAAAATAAAATGGAGGGACTGCAAGCCTCACACAATAAGCATGGAAAGCAGAATAAAGTATTTGCCTCGTCACAACCACAGAGCCATTCACATTTCTGATAAACACTGATGTTAAACTGGTGTGTATATTCTTTGCTCCTGCTTGTACTGTTCTGTTGAATGGATAAAACTGGTGTAGGTCTTCCTCTTGCTTTGATTTCAGTCTTTTCATTTAATGTCAGCTGGGAAAAGTTGATGTTTTGCAAATACTTCACTCGATTTTCCATCGTCAAAGGGTAATTAAAGAAAGCACGATTTAACCACACCGTCCACACGCAATGTAAACACACTGCACGAGACTGAGCTGCTTCAAGTGCAGCTCATTGTCTCCAGAAGTGGTGCAGCGGCGGCGCCAATTAATAACAGACATGAATCGTACAGCATTGACAGCAACTATGAAAGTAACTTAAATTTTGGTCTGATTTTAATGAAAATTCACTTAGCAACGTATTGAAAATAATTAAATAACATAAAATGATATATTTGTTGGTAGTGTATTATTCAGCTGTCTCTCTAAAGGAATCATACGCCTGGCAGTGAGTGTCTGGGGGGACTGCAGCTCTGCAGCCCTATGCACGAGCCGCCACTGACTTTGAGTATATATTCTCTTGCAAGGATTTTGATTAATAATGACGAGACAAAAATAAAGGAAATGCTGGTAAAAGAGCTACAAGCAATACTTAAGACACTGCAAGTTTTAATGAATGGGAACTATATGATCTACACCTGTATTCAGATTACTGTAAAACCAAGAAAACATGACACTAATGAAGGCACCTTTTATTGGAAGCAAAATTTCCCCTTAACTAGGGAAAATCTGCATAACCCATAAGCAAAGGAAACATTCAAAGAAGAGAGAAAAAAAATTTCAGAAGAATATGTCAACTACTTCAAGAGATAACCTTATGTTGGCCATGAGTCAATGTGGACAGAGAAACAGTCAGGATGATCAGTATTGAGCTTCCACATAGATGCAGGGCCATAATAAGGAAGCTGTGTTCAGAAAAGAAGAATTAATAGGTGATCATCATAGACTAACAAAAGACAGATAAAAAAATTATTTGGATATTATATTTCTCAGCAGACGTAACACAGAAAAAGTAGTTACTGTAGTGTACAGTGACACCTCGTTTAACGAAATTTCGGTTAACGAACTGCCTTCCATAAGGATCTTCAATTCGGTTAACAAACAAAAATTCGGTTAACGAATTTCTTACGAACCGACCTCAACATGTTTGCGCTTGCACTGACCGGGCAACCAGCTTTAGTATCAGTCCGCCAATACATTAATCGGTTCTACGGCTTAAATTCCTTACTATTTTAGTAAATATCAAGAAGTTTATACTATTCAATAATTTTAAAAGTTTAATATTCAATTTTTTAGTCATTTTAACAATTATTGAACATAATTGAAGGTAAAGAAACTAGTTTCTGGTGTGCCATCCAGCCTGTTAACACACCAGACAGGCGTTAGTCTCTCTCTGTTTTCAGTGGAGGTAACATCTTGCTTGAGACTCTCTTCAACTAAACGCTTTTTTTTCTGTGTTTCCAAGCAAATTATTGGTCATTTTGAAATATATTTTACATATTGACAATATATAATGCAGTGCAGTGTTGATTTAAAGAAAATAGTCTTGAAATACATCAAGAGAACTAAAATTTTATGGATGAAATGGTGCCATGGGGTGACTTCACTTCCACCCCAATGCCTTTTCTTCTTCCTTCTCCTCCACCCCCATTCTAATTCCCATCATCATCATCATCATCCAGGAGCCTTCTACATACACACCTCAAAGTAAGTGAACTTTTCTACGATTTTTGTTGAATTTAGGAAATTTTCGGTGAGCTGGAACCAATTGCCCAAAATCCCATTGAAACAATGGTTTCGGTTAACGAACTTTTCGGTTTACGAACGACCTTCTGGAACAGATTGAGTTCATTAACCGAGGGGTCACTGTATATGAGTTAATATATTACAGTATAACTTCTTTAAGCCAGTACTATACCTCCCAAGCGTTTTTCAGGTGCAGTGATCCCTCGGTTAACAAGCGCCTCGGTTAACGAGTTACCTCCCATAAGATTCTTAACTTCGGTTAACGAGCAATCCCTCGATTAACGAGTTTCTAACGAGCCGACCTCAACAAGTTTTAGCTTGCACTTGGCGGTCAACCAGCTGTAGTATTAGTCCGCCAATACAGTAATCGGTTCTAGGGCTTAAATTCCTTACTATTTGAGTAAATATCAAGATATTTATACTATTCAATAATTTTAAAAGTTTAATATTCAATTTTTTAGTCATTTTAACAATTATTGAACAAATTGAAGGTAAAGTCACTAGTTTTATGCGCGCCATCCAGCCTTTTAACACACCAAACAAGCGTTAGTCTCTCTCTCTGTTTTCAGTGGAGGTAACATCTAGCTTGAGACTCTCTTCAACTTAATGCTTTTTCTGTGTTTCCAAGCAAATTATTGGTCATTTTGAAATTTATTTTATATATTGACAATATATAGCGCAGTGCAGTGTGATTTTAAAGAAAATATTCATTATTTACAGCTAGTTTAACTTAAAAAATCACGTGTTGACATTGTTTGAATCCAGCATGGGGCCTAAGAGATCAAGAAAAGCGATTTCAATCCAAACCAAGCAGGAAATCATAAAAAAAACATGAAGAAGGAATTAGAACAAATGCGCTATGCAAAGATTATGGCATGTCGACATCAACTGTGTCAACAATTCTTGCACAGAAAGACAAATTTAAAGAAGTGAAAGTGAGAGAGAAATCTACCAGTGTTAGAAAGTAGATCCCTAATTGCAGAAACTGAGAGGTTACTTCTCATCTGGATTAGGGAAAAACAGATGAAAGGTGATTCAGTTTCTACTGAATTCATTTGTGAAAGAGCCAGGGAGATATACGAACATTTAAAGACAGATCAACCTGGTTCTTCAGGCACAGAATTTGAAGATTTTCGGACCAGCAAAGGCTGGTTCGAAAAATTCAAGAAAAGAAGTGATATTTTCAGTGTTGTTAGGCATGGTGAAGCTGCTAGTGCTGATAAGGAAGGGGCAGCAAAGTTCTTAGTGGAATTTAAAGAATTGATGGAAGAAGAAAATTATCTTCCACAGCAAGTGTTCAATGTGGACGAAACTGGGCTGTTCTGGAAGATGCTCAAAAGAACATTCATCACCAGAAATGAAGCCTCTTTACCTGGGCATAAACCCATGAAAGACCGTCTCACTCTATTACTTGGTGCCAATGCTTCAGGGGATTTCCGACTGAAGCCTATGCTCGCCTACCACTCTGAAAACCCCAGGGTGTTCAAGCAACAGCAAGTGGTAAGAGCAAAGCTTGGAATTTATTGGAAGTCCAACCGTAAGGCATGGGTGACAAGACAGCTCTTCAATGAATGGGCTGTTGAGGTGTTTGGCCCTTGTGTCAAGAACTACCTAACCACCAATAAACTCCCTTTAAATGCTCTTCTCCTCATGGATAATGCTCCTGGTCATGACCCTGAACTTGCCAGAACTTTGGAGTATCAATTTGACTTTGTGAAAGTGTTGTTTTCACCTCCCAACACTACATCAATCATACAGCCAATGGACCAGAATGTGATCAGCAACTTCAAGAAGTTGTACATGAAGAAAATGTTTAGGAGGTGTCATTAGGCAACTTCCACTGATCCAGAACTAACTGAAACAGTTCTGGAAGACACAATTCAACATCCTAGAGGCTGTAAAATTGATTGTGTCATCATGGCAAGAAGTCTCCACTAGATCCCTCAATTCTTCATGGAAAGCACTGTGGCCATCAGTAGTCCATGATTTTGAGGGATTTCAGGATGACACACAGTTGGACCAGGAGATTGTGTCCATTGGTCAGTCATTGGGCCTTGAAGTGGAAGAGGATGATGTCGAAGAGCTTGTGATGTCTCATGAGGAGGAACATACTCCTGATGACTTGAAGCAACTGGATGACATGTTAGAGGCTGACAATGGTGATGAGGAAATTGAAAGTGATGACCATATGTCAACTAAAGAGTTGAATGATGTGATTTACCACTGGGAGAAGTTCAGGGAACTGGCTTCAAAGCACCCAGATGTGGAAAAAACTGAACTAACTTTGTGTCATGTTGAGGACTCAATGGTCTCCTTGAAACATAAGTTAATGGTGAGGAGGAGAGATGCCCCACAGACCACAATTGACACGTTCTTCAATAAAAGGCAGAGGGAATAAGATGCTATCCCTCAGCCTTCCACTTCAAGGAGAGAGGATGATGCTAGCCCTCAGCCTTCCACTTCAAGAAGGAGAGAGGATGTTCATGGTGGAGAAAATTTCAGTCCAGAGGTTCCTGACATTTTCATGGAAGGTGACTCACCTTCCAAGAAGCAGTAAAATGGTTCTCCTCCACCTCCACTTCCTTCTCTTCTCCTCCTCCACCTCCCACTTCAAATTCACATCAGCATCATCATCCAGGAGCCTTCTACATACACACCTCAAAGTAAGTGTACTTTTCTACCTTTTTTGTTGAATTTAGGCAATTTTCAGTGAGCTGGAACCAATTACCCAAAAACCCATTGAAACAATGGTTTCGGTTAACGAGCAACCTGCTGGAACGGATTGTGCTCGTTAACCGAGGGACCACTGTACAATAAAGCACTTAGGACTGAATAAAATGGTCATTGCAAAGTGTGCTAACTGGTTTTACAGGATGGAAACACATTCAAACCAGGAGTGGCGTGTTGGAGGGGGATATTGCATAATAATGCCCGCTACACTGCTACGAGCAGTTGACTTGTATCGACCTGTGGTGTAATGGTCAGCATCCTCAACTCGCAAGCGAGCGGACCCGAGTTCGATCCTCGGGCAGGGTGAAACTATGGGCAAGTTTCTTTACGCCATTTTGCCTCTGTCTACCCAGCAGTAATTGGGAACCTGGATGTTAATCGATATGCGAATCGTATTCCGGGGTAATGGTTAGCCAGTGCAGTTGGCGAGCTGTCCTGTCTTCTCGGACTATTCCATGACACTGGGTCATGCAGCTCATTAACTCAGGGTCTGGTTGTTGTGTCAGCGACAGCTTCTGCACCTTAACAAATTCACGCCTAGGAGGCCATTGGGCCAGCCATCCTCGATTTTGAGGGGCTTCCATTATTATAGATTTTAATTTTTTTTTTTTCTAGTAAAAAAATAGCTTGGGTCACAAATATTTACTATAATATGCAGATACAGTATCAGTAATATAAAGAGCGAGCACGTCAAGTAAGTCGAATGCTTCCATGAAAATTTTTCACACAAGGACAAAACTGATTTGCTGTGAGCATACAGGAAAGCCTCCAATAACGACGGTTCTACTACCGATGATTCATATTTAAAACCCTGTAATATTTATATAAAAAAAAAAAAAACACGCCTTGTGCACAGAGGCTGCCGGGCTTGTCAATGGTGACGCCAGTATCACTAGTACAGTATAAACAATCGGAGCTTGGCAGGCCTTTTGTTTTCACGCACCTGAACAGGAAAAGGAGAAAAACATTCTCAGGTTTCTTACAGCATTTTTGTGTCCCTATTCAACATGAGCAAGAGAGCAAGCGATGGTAGTGCTGGTTCAAAAGCTAAAAGAAAGTGTATAAGCTTCGCTGAGAAACTAGATGCGTTAAAACGATATGAAAAGGGTGAGAGGTCTGTGGATATTATATGGAGCAAGCAATGAACATATTTTCTGAAGTGGATCCATTAACAGAACGAAGTATCTAAATTAACAGGGACGTGAGAAAAATGCAAATGACCTACATAAAGATGTATATTGAGAAAAGATAGCAGCTGTAAAAGGTTCTTTCAACAGCTTCATTATTCAAAGGCCTAAACCACCAACTTCAGCATCATAAGCAGCTTCAGCAACAACTTCAGCATCATAAGCAGCTTCAGCAACAGCTATGATATCTTTATGGAAAGCTACAGCTTCAGTCAGAGGTTCAACTCACACAATATCCACTGGCTATCCTTATGTTTTAGACTTTACCACCATTTGTGAGTAGAATTTTTTTTTTACATTAGTAAGTGTTATTTAAAACATATATGAACACTAATAAGTGTTGCTTTCATAGTCTTATGTATTAGAGAAAAGACAATGTTTTCACATACGCAGTTACATATGATGGCGTGCCCAATACATTTTTTTTTTCTTTACCATTAATGGTTAGCTACTTCTATTGTTCCATTTATTAACATTACATAACATTACTTAAAACACATATATACATTATTTTTTCATTAATTTTACTACAGCAACAACCAGGGTCTTATTCAGTTTCTTATGAGGAAGTAGAACCATCGTCATTCGTCACGGGTGTTGCAAACATGAACAAAAACAATGCGTCTCGTCCCCTCTGATGTGTTTTAATATTCTACGTATTATTAATTAATTGCATTGTTCATTTCACATACACAGTGGTCCCTCGGTTAACGAAATTTCGGTTAACGAATTACCTTCCATAAGACTCTTCAATTGGGTTAACAAAAAAAAATAATTCGATAAACGAAATCCTTACGAAAATCACATTTTGTTTTGAACATCAGCTGATAAGCTGAGGAGGTACTCAGCCAATTCAGTGATCTCTTCTATGTTTACATTCAAACTAATCACTATCTTATAAGAATTCCAGCAATGCAAATTAAATTCACCCCGGACACTTCTATTAAATTTTATAAGCAAAAAACAAAAACTAAATCTAAAGGACATAAATTAACAATTAAATACTTCACACCACAGGCACCAACTGTCAAATATGTCACTGTCACCCCTCCCTCCCTACCCCCCACCTTCCTGAGAAACGTTTGGGGAAAAGGACTAGATTTACAGGTTTAAAAATAAATAATACCTCAGACTAAAGTTAGGATAATATAATTTGCATTGCTGAAATCCTTGCAAGACAGGGAATAATTTGAACATAAACATCATATATTTTGCACGCAAGATAAAATTCTTAAATTAGATCAAAAATTTGTATGTCTAATGCAAATTTTAGCTTTTTTATATTCAAATTAATCACTATCTTTTAAGAATTCCAGCAATGTAAATTATATTCTGGCTTTACTTTGTATATACTTTTCTGTGAGCTGGAACCAATTACCAAATATCCCATTGAAACAATGGTTTCGGTTAAGGAAATTTTCGGTATTAAACAATAATGAATCTTTTGCACATATTCTTTAGATAAATGTCACGGTTTCTTAGAGGGCGCAAGTATATGTTGGTGTTCCACTATCTCTCTTTTTTTTCTTTAACATAAGTGGTTACTTTAACTGTACATTATATAACATTAATTGAAACATACATACTTTTTTACATTAATTTTACTACAGCAACAACCAGGGTCTTATTTTCTTCAGTTTCAGATGGATAACTGACATTATGAGTGTAAACACTGACCACAACAATGGCATCCCATCTCCTCTTGGGTGACCTTATTATTATTGATTTATATTGTACAAGGTGCATTCATAAA
Source organism: Homarus gammarus (assembly GCA_958450375.1). NCBI lineage: Eukaryota > Metazoa > Arthropoda > Malacostraca > Decapoda > Nephropidae > Homarus > Homarus gammarus. The sequence continues at coordinate 242,041 of CAUDMG010000840.1, forward strand.
CATTATTTGAAGAATATAGTTTGCATTTTCATTAATTTTATTGTTTTGAGGGAACACAGGGTAAAAAGCCACACAAAAGATATGAAAAGGTCACACTTGGGAACGCATCTCATTATTATTGCTTTATTTTAATGGTAATTAATGACTCACAATACGATGATTCACCTTACACTGCAATAATGGAGGACACATTACCGTTGTTATTTGAGGCTTTATTGTACATGGATACGTCACTCTCATTGTCGGAGAGAATGTAAACAACTATTGCCACTGTTGGAGAGTCCCGAGTGTTCTGTCTTGTATAACTCCAGGAGAGGACCAAAGAGCTTTAAAACAAATGAGCATTATACAGGGTACAGTAGTTCTTAAGTGGGTATTACTGTAATTTTCCCTGATAATTTGGATACAAATGGACTCGTGTCCATAATTTTTTTTACCATAAAGAACCTGAGTCCGTTACTTTTTACTTTTACGGACCTGAGTCCGTAATATATGAACCTTGCCCGAATGGGTCAGAGTATCCGTTAAAGCCAAGGTCCACTATACAAATCATTCATTATTCCGTTACATCGGGGGTTTACTGTACAGTATGTCAACTCAATCCCAGGGGTAAGTGGACTATAGTGATCAACTTGGTCATATACAGTACTGTGATAGCATTATGTACAGTACTGTCAACCAAACTCTGACACCATGATACAATTTCAATATTACATTAACATGAACTAAAGGTTCATAAATTGTAAAAAAATAACTACTTTTACAGCATAAAAGAGTTAATAAATGCATTGTTTCTTACAATATCTATATAATTCCCAAACCATGATACAATATAAGTAACAATGCTAACCTTTCATAACTTTTGAGGAAAGGGACTTAGAAACAATAGTTTCCTAATTATTGGTATTGAGGCATCAAAACCAGTTACAGTGTTCAAAGAAAATGGTCTAATCTTATCAAATAATAAAAAATAAATAATTAAAACAATATAGAGTATTAAGAGAACAAATACACTTCCCTTTGTTTTAACTACAAAAAAATAACAACTGCGATTTTCACTAATGAGTGTGCTTAAAATTAGCATAAAAAATTAGTGAACTGCCACTATACTCCTTCCACACAAACAAAAAAAAATAAAAAATCATTGACACTTAGATAGACAAGTCCTCTATATTCATTTGAGAAGGAGCAAGTTATACAAAGTTAACAATGATGAGTAATTTTTAAGTTGTAAGAAGTCCCTCCTACCTTCCTGTATGTGAAGTGACTTAAATACAGAGATATCTCCATTAGCCAGAACAATTGGTGTAGAGCACATCCAGTAAAAAGAGATTTCCAGGTAACGAGACGACTCTCTTAAAGCTGAAAAATAATCCCTCATCCCCAGAATTCTCTGGATAACGGAAAAATGTTCTCGGAAGTTCCAAAATTTGTCGATTACATCATCTCTCAAAACAGAAAACACATCACCAGAATTTTCCAGGTATCAGGTAAATTTTCTCCGAATTTTCCGGAAAATGTGCCCCTCGGAAAATCGTTCCCAAAAACGGAATTTTCCGGCTTTGGGAATGATTTTCCAAGAAAATTTTAATTCTGGCTATCAGAGAGTTCTGTATTTGTGGGATTCCGGCAAACGGAGATATTACTATCTATATTTTGAACATCATAAACCAAGTGATAAATATTGACAACTTTACAGACAGTCTCTATGTGTGAGGATGCCAAAGCAAGATCTTTTTCACAAAATCTTACAACTAAGGCACAAATGGAAGTTTCTTTCAATATTTCAATGAAGGACAAATTAAAAAATAAATGAACCATGTGACAAACTCATAAGCAACTCGGAAAATATTTGGTGATAAAATCTTCACCCAGATTTTACTGTCTTGAAAGTAAAGCAGCTGTCAACTGCCTGTACTGTATAGTGCATGACTATGTGTGCAAAGTATGACAACCTTTTTGTGCATAAAAAGGGTGCACAGTATCTGCTGAAGATCACGGCTTCCAATTTTTTGCTAAATTCCCAATGTATCCTAATTCAGGATATTCTGTATGATTATTTTGGGATTCTAAAAGTTTTTCAGCACAAAAAACCAGCAAATTAGTGTTTCATTTGGTTATTATACAATCCTTCAATGCACATTTGCATCTGCATGCAAGCCTTTTAATCTTTTCACTGCAGCAGACTTAAGGCCTAGCACCCACCTCTTATTATGCAATAAATATTTATATAATTTTACCTGTGTAAGTGATTAGAGTATTAATCCATGATTAAGTATAACATACAAGTTGTAAAAAATCAATCATTTATACCACTACTATGCAACACGTGTCATCTGCTGATACAGTAAACCCTTATTATTTCAAACTTCAGTTGTACATTTTCTTTAGTTCACAGCACCCTAAATTACTCCAATTTTCTTTATTGCATGGTCAAAACCCTTTATTTCATATACACTGTACCATTAGGGACAGAAAATTTTAAAAATTTTCAAATGGAACACCGCAATCATCAGCCAATGACAAGCAACCGGTTGATGGCAACCCAAAATTTCCCCCGCACATCACACATACAATGTCTTTACACATCCCAGCTAGGGGTATGGTGCGACCTGCCCAGAGTATTAAAGGTTTAAACAACAGTAAATACAGTTCTGTCTGATTGCTTTATATATGTAAGTCTCTCATCTGCTCTAGGAACTTTTTCCAAAATGGCCACCATAGAAAAACCTCCTGACTACCAGAACTAAAAATAATACCTTAGCCTTCTCCACTCAATGAATGAGACCCTGTCCCTATGTATTCCTTCAGTCTCACAACTTGGAAGGTGGCTGCCTTCCCTTCAATCTACACCCATTTAAATCCCTCTTGCAATATCTTCAAAAACTCAGCATCTATCATTTTCTTCATTTTTCCCAATGACTGCAAGGCAAGGGCGGATCCAGGAATATCAAGGGGAGGAGGGAGTCCAAGAAGTTGTGGGTGGGGAAACAGGGCGAATACAGCAAGCCCACCCAGCTGGGGGGGGGGGGGGGGGACCAGCTATAAGCTTCCCCCCAGAATTTTTTTTTTAAATCTGACCATTATCTTGAGAATTTTGAGGCCATTTTGAAGCCATGTGCACTTGATATTAGGATATATTCTGAGGTCAATAGTAAATACTTTTTACTGTACAAAAATGCCTGAGTACAATACTGCATTAAAGAAAAAGTAATGGAATTTTCTGATGAGGAGGGGGGGGGGGGTCCATACTCCAGGACCCCTCTGGATCCGCCCCTGCAAGCTACTTCTCCCAAATCACTTTGTCACACCATGCCCTATATATGTAATTTTTTTTTTTAAACCAAACATTTACATTTCATTACTGATCATCCCCTACCTCTTCCTTGCAAAATGTTTCATTCCAACAGATACTGTATTGTCAAATGATCTCAATTTAGCACTTGACTGGTTATGACATCCTGATAACATCAACACGAATTGATAACTTACTTCCAGAACAGTTTATTTAGTGGATGCTCTGATGATGGACATGTAAATAAATTAAGCTATTTCACCCACTTTGGGCACCTCGTGAAACAAGTGTACCTTCAAACAAGCAGCTGCCAAGTTACAATAATGTCATCACTCGGCACCTATTTTGTCTCTAAGAGGATAACTCCATTGATAAAACTTAGCATGGCAAAGCTCAGAGGAAAACTTTATACAAACACTGATGCCAACTTATAATAAATCATTCAAATTCTCTACTTGAAGGAGCTTAACTATATTGGTTGTTTCATTCAGTACTGTAATGTCTCTTTCAGAGATAATTTTGTTAGCAAAGTCTAAGAGGTAAACAAACTCAAAGCTGAGATTTAGTATGGAAAGAATCATGATTAGAGAATATTAATATCATTTGACAATACATTTCAACTTCAAAAGTTCATCTTAAATTGCATTATGGTAGATTAGAATGCTGTCCATCTGACCAAGGAGAAATGACTTGTTAATCACACACACAGTGCCAGACACATTTAAGTAACGTAAACTATGAATTACATTTATCTAAGCACCTGTTATTATGTATGCATTATTTCTTCATTTGTACTAATTAAACTATAATCATAAAAAAAAAGAAACAGGGTGTATGGTATATATAAATTTGTTTCTCTAAATTAATGTAGGGTGAACTACAAAATCTGAGGTATATGGGATGACTGAGATATCACAGCAGTATGGCTCCTGCTGATGTTGTGGGATGAAAGTTTCAGTTTCTAAGAAATTTAAATGAAGCACTAATTAAAAGATTTTTCCAACAGCTGCAGGTGTTGCTGAAGTAACCATCTTAGCCAACTCAATACGATCAACAAAATCATATTTTATAACAGTAGAGTAAAACTTCGATTAACCGCCCACATATGGGGGGGGAAGAGGCCGACGGATAATCGAAAAGGTCGGTTAATAGTACATAAAGTCTACGGAAATAAAACATAAATTTTCAAAGTACCTTTCCCTAACCTACCTCATTTAAGTCCCTCTATTCATTTTTGTTCATTTGCCATTCATATTTCAATAGAATTTGCTTTAAAACATTAACCACTTTAGTAAATAAATATGAACCAGCACAGATACAGTGAATAAAAAATGGAAAGTCAAAGAACATGTCATCACAAAAATTGTGACCTAGTCCCAGGTTGCTGATCTGACTTTCTACCTCATTTACACACAATTGCAGGGTCTCAATTATTTCTCGTACTATTGACAACACAACATACATATAGGTATATTGTTTCTCACTCTTGATTTTTTTTGTCATTTTTGCATTTCTTTATGGTTCTTATTATTATTATTATTATTATTATTATTATTATTATTATCATCATTATTTTTTATTATTATTATCATTACATTATCGCCCCCCAGGCCCCGATGTGAACCTGTGCTCTGGTGGGCTAATCCCCGTAAAAAAAAAAAAGGGGTCCAGGATCGGTGGTTAATCTGAAAGTCGGTTAATCGAAGGTCGGTTAATCGAGATTTTACTGTACTACAACTTGAGCCGCCAATTAAATCCTACTACAAAGCATGGACAATCCCAATACATGTACTGTACTTATATATACTGTATATATATACAGTATTGTCTGGATTTACGCAGATTTCCTTTACGCAGCACCTGGCCAGACCAGCAATTATTAGTTACGCGGTACATTCCATCATTTACGCGGGAAGCGGCACAGGCAGGGTGCACACTAGGTCGCCCAGTCAACAAAATATTACCGAGTTCTTCACCCGCCACCCATCACAGCCAGCCCATGTCAGTGATAGCGAGGATATGGACTTTGAGGGGTTTGACAAAGAGGCCCTGCAAGCCTCTGTGGTGCATACCATCACAAAATTAAGATGTTATTTTTACTACAACGTACGTATTGTGTCGAAAAAATGGTAGTCCGGGGTCGGCCCAGTCTCTATTTCAATTAATCCCATATGTTCTGTTATTTCGTTTACGCGTATCTCTTTTTACGCGGACCTCCACGGGTTCAATTGACCACATAAATCCAGAATATATATATATATATATATATATATATATATATATATATATATATATATACACACACACACACACACACTATAGTCTTCATTTACGCGGTCAATTGAACCCGTGCCGTGGAGGTCTGCATAAAACGAGAAACGCGTAAACGAAATAACAGAACATATGGGATTAATTGAAATAGAGACTGGGCCGACCCCCAAACTACTCTTTTTCCAACACAAAACGTACGTTGTAGTAAAAATAACATCTTAATTTTATGATGGTATGCACACACAATTAATATTTAAGAGAAATACAGTTGCCAATTAGTGTCCATTCAAATAATGGACTCAACTCCACCCCCCCCCTCCCCTCTTCCCATGCTCGCTGGCTCTCCTCCCTCCCTGAGAAATGTTTGGGTGAAAACACTAGGTTTTTAGGTTAAGTAGTAAATACTACCTCAGACTATGTTTAGGATAATATAATTGACATTGCTGGATTCCTTGCAAGACTGCGAATAATTTGAATATAAACGTCATATATTTTGCACAAAAGATAAAATTTTTGCTCTCTCTAATAAAATTCTTAAATTAGATCTAAAATTTGTATGTCAAATGCAAATTTTAGGTTGTTTATATTCAAATTAATCACCATCTTATAAGAATTCCAGCAATGTAAATTATATTCTGGCCGGGTAATTTTTATGAATTTTATGAGCTAAAACCAAATATCTTCAGCTGGGCGACCTTGTGCGCACCCTGCCCATGCCGCTTCCCGCATAAATGATGGAATGAACCGTGTAAATAAAAATTTTCGGTCTGGCTAGGTGCCGCGTAAATGACCAAACGTGTAAGCCAAATCCGCAGCCAGCAATAGAGCTACACTAACTTGTAAAGAATTGTTGTACCCTTCTTAAGTCTTTGCTGACTATGATGCAGGGTGGCATATATATAAAGTGAAAATACAAATGTTGATTTTGAAAGTCTGAGATATTTACATCATCGGGAACAAAAATTTTGCTTTGGCACAATTATGATGTTGTCTCTCAAACTTGGACAGTGAACCAATGAAAAGTAGAGAAAGATGGTGACATAATCTTTTTGGAAAGGGGAACAAAAGTAGCAAAGCTTAAATTAAAAAAAATAAAGTATAAGAGAAATAAGAGCGATAATTATACACCTGCGATACGTTTGAAGGTTTATGGAAGACCACAATGTGAGTTTCAAAACCGGAACTTGTACAGAACACTAAAGAAGACCACAATAGAATGATTGTAATGATGGACAAATACTGTATTAAATGTAAATGGAGAGCCCTACTCTGTCTCATGTTCTAATACTTCACACATTTTACAGAACAAGGAAATGTTCCTGATATCTTGGCAGCAATTAAATTTTTTAGGCAGACTTGAGGATTGCCACTAATACTCTAAAAACAGATTATGTGGCTATGGGTTGCTACAAATATGTGTAAGTGAAGATTTGCACAGGAATAACTGTTGTGTAAAAGACTAACATAAAACAATTATACAGTATATTTATATCTTAGTACACTCATTTTCACTAAGTTACCAGAACATTAATATCCCTTTCCACTTCACAGATCAGTAGAATTTGGAGAGTGGTGACGGCATAGATATTTCCGGAGTGCACTCTTACGATTCTATATCCAAATAACTCTAGTCTTTCAATGAATATTAAAAAATAGTGATTAAATAATTTAAGCTGTACATAAACAATACAGGGGGGCCCCCCAAATTCGAGGGGGTTAGGTTCTTAAAATGGACACAAATCGCCTAATCCACGAATAAAATTTTCACTTGTATACAAAGGAATGTATATTCCCTTTATGTGTTTGCCCTTAGGACAATTATCTCCTTTACCTGGAGTATTGTGTGTGTGGACACACACACACACAAAACACATGCAAGTAAATAATAATTGTAAAATCCTCTCACAAATAATTCATTAACAAATTTATTAAAAATGTGACAGTCTACCCTCAAGTCTGTGCTCTATTAATAAAGTGCTGTAATAGAGAATGAACTTGAGGGTAGACTCACATTTTTAATAAATTTCTTTCTGATTATTTGTGAGAGTATATGGTGGCGTATAAGTCGACCTTTGAAGCCAAATTTTTAGTGTCCAAATTTAGGGGGTCGACTTATACAATACGATGGGTATAAAATGATGACCTCTAAAATCATGACTAAGTGAGAGTACTTTGTATTATAACTTTATATTTACCTTTAATATAATTGCTCTATTTCTATTATGGATGAAATAAAGTTTTTCTCAGTAGTTTTATTTAAACACCTTTTGTTATTGATGGCTGTGTGTGGACTGTGGTGGAATGAGCAGGATGTCAACTGAGTTCAGTGTTGTTGTGATTGTTGGGTCAGTCACTAATGACATTGTGTGTGACATCATGTATAGAGTGGCTTGTTTGACTGTTGACCTGTTTATGGATGTGTCTTGATGGTTGACTTGGTCCTTCACAACACTTGACAGCTGCTGGAGTTGGGAAGTTGACGTATACGGTAGGTATACCTCTATGACCAAATTTTTTTGCTTGAAAAGGGAGGTCAAATTATATGCCAGGTCGACTTATATATATATTACTGTCTCTAGAACGAATGGCTCCCTGTCCCGGCCGCGAAAATGCCGGCAACTATAAAACTACCCACAGATATTTTTGGGTACATCCAGGGTGTCATCCGCAAATAACAGAGAACTGGGAAGTAAAAATCCACAAACTTGGGAGGCCTCCTGTATAAATAAATTAATTTCTGCTTAAGTAAGCTCACATGAAGGATGATATTGATGATGATGTATGATTGCAAGTCCAGCTATTTTAATTACCTAATAAATTAAATAACAGCATGATGACACTTACACAAAATACATGTTGTCAATTCCCTTGGAAAAAGCAACAGCAATAATAGTACCATATAGCCTAAGCTAACTGTTATGAAAAATAGATCATTCTGAACAACTGCTTAAGGATCAGATTTGCTTAACATGTAACAATCCCAAGGATGCACACAGCTTTAACATCACACACCCATTCAATCGGTGAAATACATACTAGGCAATATTGTACACGAGCTGCAACTGGACATAGTCGGTAAGTCTCACGCACTACCAATATTCAAGTCCTGAGCTTGTATTTGATGTCCCGCTTGGGCATTTCCAGATTGGCTGAATTTGTGGGGAAGAGGGAGGGTGGGTGGGGAGGATGAAAAGATGAGCTGACAACCAATACAATATGTGGTGGAGATGGTTGTTGTGGTAGAGGTGGTGGTGAAAGCGGGCAGTTAAGGACCAAAGTGCTCTTGTCATTGTAATCTTGATGGTTCAACAAAATTCTGTAAACAAGTTAAAGGTGTCTTGTCAAACCACTGACTTTTAAACTATATGGTTGCCAGCAATATGATAAAAACCTTAACTACATTATAACAAACTCTTTTGGGGACTTCACAAAGCATCTAAGTTAATTATATTTAAAGACCATAGCAAAAAAATTTCATATTGATGAATATGTATTGCATCATTAACAGTGCACTTATTAAATGATCACATTCAAATATAAATGACATCCAAGAAAAATTTAAATTATATAATATTCAAATCATGATTAAAGAAATTTATAATAATCAAACCTAAAATAAACAATATCACTGATTTAGAAAAAACAAATTATATAGCACATCATGGGTTTGGCAACAACAACCATGCACTTCATCAAAGGTTCTTACTTTGTATCATGCTGAGTACACACATGCTTGTTCATACACTTAACATGCCTCACTCCACATCCACTTGGTCTCAGGAGGATACTTGTCTTACTAACATGCATATTTGAACTTAGGATGTTTATAATTGCCATTAAAGTTCTGAACATTATGTATAGATAAAAACATACTAAGTTCAGGTGCTTTAGTTAAACTTGAGACAAATAATATTAACCAATGTTAGTTACAGGTTGGGAGGTGTGTAAGGTAGCTATACAGTATACATGGTTTTACTATAACATATAACTCCTCTGGTCTTCATTTCCTAAACATTACACTTTCCATTTATGTTATTTCATAAGAAAAAAAAAGATTCATATCAGGTAATATCCTAAAAAGATGCAGAGCACAGTAATCATACACCAATAGCCACAAGGGCTATATACTGTAAATCCTTTAACAGATATAGTACAAGTGTACAGTAACCTTATTAATGATAACACACAATTTTGACAGTGTCATTTAGAGAAAATTATCGAAGGGTTATCTGTTAATAATTCCTCAAATGAATGAAAGTACACAGATTGGACACAAAATCATGAATATTTAATTATTTCCACATAGTGTACTGTAGAGTATAAACAGATATAAATAAAATTGGTCAAACATTGTTTTGCAACATATTTCTCCTATTAGTCATACTAGGAAAGTTGACATTATTTCTTTTAGATTTTGCACAACACTGAGATAATAAAGGGGAGGGATAAATATAAAAGGATTAAAATGGGCAAAAACTTAAAATTGGTGGTCGTTCTTATATTCAGAGTATGATAAAAACATTTATTTTATTTCATAATTAGCCATGGGTCAGCTATGCTGATCAAAACAAAATACTAGTTGATGCTCATTTAACCTTAAGGTATTGTACCTCCAACAGGTGTCACATTCATAAAAACAATTCCCTTAAGCACTATTAAGTAAGAATCCTCCCACCATTAAAAATAACAGCAAACACTGGACTATTTCTACAGCAATTAGGAAAAGCATTTACCTGTTTTGGCCAAACAGAAATTCCCATTACACAAACTATTTCTGACAGTATAACCAAATACTGTGTTACCAAACTTGTAAAATGGGTTTACAGCTTAGTTGGTGTTTGTCTCGCTAACAAATGGTCATGAGTTTAATTCCCAGTCAAAGCCTTCCTCTTTGAGCACTCCGTAATAAATTCGTAAATAGTACACGGAGTAAGTTAGCCCATTGTGGAAGGACTTTTCAGTGAAAAAGTAGGTGGGGTAGCCCACTAACTGCCCCTTCTCCACCATATCAGGGAAAGACTTGTATGTATGTAAAAAAGTTTTTGAATGCAGTGAGTTACACACTCCCAGATAACTATAATATTTGTCACCAGGTTCTTAGATCAGAATGATATAAGGACAGACATATTTTATTAAGAATCAAAATGATAGGATAACAGACCTTAAACAGGACTTCCTTATACTGAAAATCAAAATAAACTAGACCCTATCTGATATTCCTACTTTTAATGTACCACCAAAACCACTATATCAGAAATTGTCATGTAGATAGATACAAATTACCATTGCAATAATTATATATTTGCCAACAAGACATGACACTGACAGCTTCTGTCCTCTTGTTTCACGTTAATACAACCCATGTTGTATTGCTTCCCTCCCTTATATTAATGTATATCAACTCCAACATAAAATATGTATTTATTTATAATATAAATGTGAAAAAAAAATAAATAACGAAGTGATAACCTTGGTAACATTCTGATATGTTCTTGCTAGTACCACCATGTTGTGTGTACTATTCAAGATGATAATAAATGTTACATAATACTTCCTTGAGATAAATGTATCAGGTGCCTACAAGAGAGCTCAGGCTCTCAACTGGCTCAGCCATGTCAGTATTGTTATTATTATCGACTCTGTATCTGTGTTCTTCTGGCTAAATAAACCGTTTCAATGTTAATACCAATGGTCAATCTGTACATTTTGGAAAACTAAAAATTTTTATTATTCTAATATATCCCAAAGTCAGTCTGCTCAAACCGAGGCCATAGATTCGATGCAGAATCTACCCACAAATGAAACAATATTATGGAATAGAATAAACATTGGCCTGCTCTAATAGGACATGCCTTGCCCCTAAGGATGTACAGTAATTGGGAATCCAACCCTTGAACTTAATGCCATAATTTGTCGAGTTGTGTAATGGAGAGCATTAACCCCCCCCCCCCCCCACCACAAAAACAAAACAAAAAATTTAATAAAAAATAATTAAAAATTTAACTTATTTAAATCTCAAAATTCATCTGTATTTGAAACTTCAAAACCATGCTGGAGTTTTAACACCCTAACAATGTCATGTGGTGGGGTATTAAATGGTGACGGATCTCATAAGATCATTTAAACAAGTGCAGTTTACAGTACAAGTAGTAAAACTACAAAACTGATATAAACACAACTGTAAAAGTGGGATTTGTTTTCTCAGTTGTCTCAGCTAATCAGAATGTAGCAACCACAAATAAATGTGCATGAATCCATGCCATCTATTACCAATTTTTGTGCACTCATTACAATACCAGCCTTACCTAAGAGTAATCATCACCAGACAGAATAATACAAATTCTATGATACAAAGTAAGGCAAGGAGAATATACCGTATTACTGTACAGTTACTTCATCACATACAGTACTGTACCTACAAGTCAACCTCAGTCCTCATTTTTCATTAAGCTTTCATGACAAAACTTTTTTTTTTTTTTACAAAACTTGATCAAAATCAAATCCCAAATAGAATTTTATGATCCTCTGATCCAAACATCTTTATCAGTTAAAATAAAAAAAAAGTCCACAATATGCACATAACCCAACAAACCTTCCATGCCTCACAACATTAATCCAATCACAGTTAATCTATGCTTAATAAGAAATACAAATAACTGTTGGGAACTGGTGTCAGATAATTACAATGAAAAAACTTCATCAAATATATACTTCATAAGGTAGATTTTACAGTAAAAAGATCATGTCAAATTTTATCTAATTCATATTACAACTGGAGTGTTATGATCGTCAGCAGTGATTATCATATTTACAATTTATCACCCCTCCAAAAAAAATAAATAAATAAATAAATAAAAACAAAATAATACTAATAATAGTAAATAAATTTTTAAAAAATATAAAAATTTCAAAATAACCCTTCATCCCTGAAGATTTCACTCCAAAAAACTAATTAGCCCAAATCTATTATAATAACTGGAGTAATTGTTAATCTTACATATACTGTATGTAAGTATTAACAAATTATCTCTACACATTTTAGACAAAACCATCGATGAGTTTTGAAAAAAAAAAAAAAAAAAATTCTTTTCCCATCACCTGCGTTATAATATTTTTACCTAAATATTGCCAAAACTTCAAACCAACTGATATCGTAAAAGGTCTTGTTATTTAAAAAAAAAATAATTAATTTAAAATACTAAATAATAATAATAATAATAATAATAATAATAATAATAATAATAATAATAATATTAAAAATAATAATATTATTATTATAATTATTAAAAATAAATTGCTAACATTTTTTGGCTCTTATTAAATATAACTGTTCCAAAGAAGTTTGCAAAAAACACATGAATATACACAATGGCTGAACAGTTATGTTATATTATTGTATTTCTTTTCCAAAACAAAGCCTCAATATACTGTGCATACAGCAGATGCCTAACTTCAGTACACAGCATGTGGATTGTTCATACATGGTAAAAAAAAGTAAGGGCCATTATTCTGATTTGTTTGGGTGATGTCAACTACTGTATAGTATTTCCACGATAACCTGGCCCATAAGCCACGCCCCTTTTCTATAAAAATAGCCGATTGGTTCATAGAAAATGTTCGTGCAGCTGTCCATTTATTCAAACTAAATGTGTTCACAATTGGTAAGCAGGCCTGTTATTCTCTAAAATAATGTTAAATATCTGGAACATCAAAATGAAAATAATTTCAAGGCATAAGCACTTAAGAAAGAATGTTAAATATTTATCCTAAAAGGTCAAAGTCAAAGATGAAATTCGCTTTTGAATGAAGTCTTTTAATTATTTCTTTGTTTTGTACCAAACAGAAACAGATAATGCCAAAAATATAGCAATATAGGTAATGAACTACAGTTTGTATGGCTTTATATATATCCCAAATAATTAATTTATATAACTAATAAAACTCAAAATAAAATTGCACAGTCCTGGGGGAGGTAATGTGACACAGAATTATCTGTTTTGAGTTTTTAACTTTTATCCCATCAATATCAGAATGGAGCCTTGACAGAAAAATTATTAAAATGAAACAAGTAAATCACCTTTCAAATTTTACAAAAAATACAGAAAAAACAAAAAAAAAAGCACTCAACTGTGTATCACTAAAGACAACAGATTGTATAAAATAACAAGAACGACAAGGTCCCAACACGAGTAAAAAAACATTCTTCATAGAGATTATTGTGTTCCATTACACATGTTAGAACTTTAAAATACTGTACTGATATCTTAAGAGAAATGAAAATAACATAACATACCTTTTTACCAACCTTAAGCCGGATAAGTTGTTTCATAAAAGAATGACATTTAAATTATTCTGGAAGATCTGCTTGGCAATTAAGCATGCAGAACAATAAAACTATTATTCTTACTCATTTTCTTAGTCACATATCTATATCCAAATTCACTGCTGGCTTGTGTTTCACTTTCCCCTCATCTAACCAAATATTTTTTAAATTGCTACCTCTAAAGGTCTCACACAGTAAAGTATATTTACTTAATTTCACTCCTCATTATAAAAAAAGAAAAGTTAAGATGTATTGCTCTTTTGACTGATGTTAAACCAATTTTGTTCATGGTTAAATGTTTAAATATTTTTGTTTCCCATGTGAGTGATTAAGTACCATTACATTTGCACGGTGAACACAGGCAACAAGGGTAACTAAATGGATATAAAACCTCAGCTGGATACAAATACAATATTTATATCTGTCTTCTGGTTCATCCTTCAGAAACCATGTCTCAAAACCTGGTGTTCTGGGTATTCAAAAGTATGGCTAACATGGTCCTGATCATCAAGAGGCACAGCATGATGACAAGGGGATTAATTTACAGGGCACATATAAGGGTTACCACATTACTGGATTAGCATATGACACTTACCAAAGGGGGCTAACAATCATGCATCTTCATTCCCTGAAGTAGTAGGTGCCCTTTTGTATTCCCTATTAAAACTTCTGATTTAAACTTTAATGGCCATGATGGGTCACATTATTCTATAATTATAAGCTTCATACATATTAAGGGCAACTACCATGAAGCCGAGTTAAATAACTGGGATGTTAGAGACATTCCACAAAGTTTGGGATTTTACAGCTTTAGAAAGTCAAATAATAAAATAAAATAAAATAAAATAAAGAAAACCAAGGAGCTTTATCACAGTAGTTTCTAACTGACTGGCCAAGACAGTCAGTCATTTACATCACTTAACATACACCCGTATAAAACTTCCAAGTATCAAATGAAATCAAGAGGAATTAAAGCAATTTAGCTGCTTCAAGTTAAAATTATCTAATAATCTGATACCCTAACAATATATCAAGAGAACTGACTTTACCTAATACCTTTCATTAACTTAGTTTAAAACCTCAATGGCTGCAGACAGACTAGCTCATCACACGGTGCATTTCCAATTTATTAGTGAAAGTTTAGGTGTAACATATAATAAGGTGTATTGACAAGAAGATGACCCAATACTGTACACTACTACCTAATAATTTGTAGTATCATGGACAACCCCTTGCTCATAAAATTAAGTATATATATATTATAAGGAACATTTTCCACAGGGATAGGTAGTTTACATACCGAGTCTAAATGAGCTGTAACAATAAACCCATATACAGGTGAGTCTGCTAAAGTTAAATTACTGAATGTGAGTAATGTTTGTATGTTAGTAGATATACATTACAGTACTGTATAAAATATATCTACGTCTAGTGAAAGCAAGTACAAAAATAAATTCAGGAAAGGCTATGTCTCCTGTCTGATTTGATCCTAGATTAACAATCTCCCTATCTCCTTAGATAATAAGGTTCAATTACTCAATCAAAAGTATGATCTTATTTTTAATCATTCTTGTAAGGTTTCTTCTGTTACACTGCAGGATACCCTAAATCATGAGTAAAACAAGGTTCTCCATTCACTGACTGTAAATACTGTTACCTCCTCACAAACCACTTGATGCCAGGATTTCCTACCAATCATAGGTTTTGTTGTTTCTAGAATATCCATAACCCTCACTTCTGGTACTTTCTTGCAAACCTTCTCGATCTTCCTCTCTTTCTTTTACCAAAAAGTATGCCTCAGAATTATACACTCTTTATACCAATTTTTCTTAATTCCACTCTCTCAACATGTTTTTATCACCTTTGCAAACCCTTGTCTAGTTTCTGTGTCCACCCCTTCTGCATTCCCCATTCTCTGATCTCTATTCACCCAACATAATTCACTTCCAGAAAGCATTGTCAGCTTGAACAGTTCCTTTACACATTCCCATCTCTGCTTCCTTCAAACATATCTCTCTCCATACAATCTTGATGCAACTATTGTTCTCCCTCAGCTACTCTATAATCAATTTTATCGCCCAATGTAGCTGATACATCCATTCCCAAATATATGAAAAACCTTACTTCATCCAACTCACAATGGCTTAACACCTCCGATTCTGAAACAGTCTATCGTCTGGTCAACCGAACTGTTGTCATGTCACCCATTGTGACTTACTGTACATGATGCAGCTGCATCGTCAATTATCATTACCCGCATATTTATTCCAATAGTATGATATAGTATATTATTCCAGTATACAGCAAATACATGTAAATAAAAATTTTCCTTATGCAATGGCACATTTGGTCATGCTCTACATTTGACAAAAAAGATGGCAAGGAGAGTATGACTGGATGCAATAAAGTTTTATTGGTTTATACCAATACTACCTAAAATCACATTAAATATATGAGCATTCACAGAATGAGGACACATGACAGTATGACGGCTCGTCACACAGTCAACGTCTAGCAGCTAATAGGTTGGAGCTAATGATGTTCTATTTAGTGATCTGTATTAAAACTTTAACCATGCAATAAAAACTTGCATTCAGAGACAGTGGTGGAATGCTTATTTAGCATCCTTAGTTTAGCTATTATTGTGTGGGTCCTTAGTGCCATTCTGGAAGTTTTACTATAATGCAAATGAATACAGAGCACCAACCACTGTAACAAATAGAACTGTGCTCGATTGTCCATCCTTAAATCAAACTTCTCTCAGTACACATTATGATGCATTTTTCCAAAAATTTCACCCACTACCTTTGATCCACACTTGCATTTAAATTCCCTATCATTGTCATAATGTTCCTTTGGCAGAGAATCTTTCAATACAATTACATACATTCAAGTCTTCCCCAAATCTCTCTCATTCTTCCTCTCTTTTTTTTCCTCCCAAGTCATAAAATACTTGGACAGACTTAAAAAATAAAAATTGTATACCCAGTAGAAAAATCTTTGGTATTAGAAATAGACTCCTTGGTTTTCAAGTACCTATAATACTACTAATAAAGAAAAATAAAGTCAAATATCTTTTATACTCACTGTACTAGTCTGTGGAGCTAAGGTATGCTTGCTCAAAACAACTTTGGTAGTTTTAGTTTCTGCTGAGGTCTTTCGGTCAAGCGGTGAAGAAGGGAGTATAGCAGAATTCTGGGAAGGTGGGTGAGACGTCAGTTGTTCTGCTGCTCTGACCACATCCATTACCTGTAAATATAGAAATGATCATTAACACTGGAAAAAGTATTCTAGCAATAACTTCATTTATTCAAAATAATTAAAATTATCTATGACAGGATATAACATCAAATAAAAATTAGCTAAAAATAAATACACTTCTTAATTGAAATTAATGCTCCTTATTTACAATCAACAGTAAAATAAAAGAAATTTCTTTGTTATTACAATATTCTAGTTAAATAAGTTTAAAGTCACACAATAACTACTCGTATAAATAAAAGAGTGCAAATTACAAGCAAATATCCAAAAGTACTTCTAAGCATGCAAACTACTGAAAAACTTTTAAATTAATACTATCAGATTTAAAGATGGAATACTGACTGCATAAAAAAAAAATGGTAGGAATTTTATGAATTATTGTATGTATTATTTCACTCTGTAAAGAAGCATTCAGTATTTTACAGGCCAATACAAAGTAGCCATGTTCGTGGCTAGCAAAAAGAAATGCGTACAATTTCGGGTGCAGATTTATCCTTAGGTGTGTCTGATATAACAGGAGCAGAGAGGTGCGGGGGAAGAGGAATGTCACAACCCACGTCATCATCGGTGTCAGGGGTGTCACTCCTGAGGTTGGTGGTAAAATCTTGTTTGGGCTCAGGTGTAAGAAGCCTATCACAAGGCTGAGACTTAGATACTGGCAGAGGTGGTGAAGGTTGGGGTGATGGATGCTGGGACAATGATGGTAGGGGAGACTGTGGTTGTGGTGACTGGGCAGGTGTTGGCAGCTTTATAGAGGCTTCAGATGGTGCTTCTTCATGCAGTGGGGACTTATCATCCTGCTGTATAAGGGAGTTAAAGTTCATCAACTGTCACCATTCTGTAATTTTTCTGTGCATAGAGGACAACTGAAATTACTTGGTTTAATAATTTATATCAATGTTAAATTATAAATAGCCACTGAGATTAGCTGAAAAGTACATTTTGAATGAGTCCCTTGCTCAAATCACAAATATTATGACCCTTCTGGTGACAGGTGATGTCTGGGGAGAAGTTTGTATTCTCCACATACCTTAATTAAACTACACAACTACAGGTACTTTTAAACTTCATTTGACAAACAAACGGAAAACAGTAAATATCAGGGAATGTGGTAACCAGAAACTCTAAAGAGTTTATTCAAACAAAATCTTAACTAAGAGTGAATACAATAAGTATAAAATCCTAATTATCATTATCAACTCTACAGTTGTGTAAATCAGTTGAAATAAAGAATGCGAAGAAATAAGGTAACTTAACCCTTAAGCCCCGGGTTAGGGTGCTGCTGGCAGTACCCTCCCCCCGCGGGGATAAATCGAGAAAAAATGCCGGTTTACTTCTTCCCAACAAACTCTCACACATACTTCACTCTCTTTAAAAAAATTAAAAACTCAGTGATATTCAAAATTTTCCCATTTATCCCAGACATTTTTAATGCCTGTATTTTATCTTCTTTTTTCTATAAACAGTAGTACCTCAATACACCAGAATAATTGGGGCAGACACCAGTCCAGAAAAAGCAAATGATCAAAAACAGCAAATCTTATTTATTTATTTATTTTGGAGGAGAGATAACACTGCTTATCTGAACGGATTAAAGAAAATAATTTGTTGTTATAATGTTATTACTGTGCTTCAACAACTAAAGTTTGTAAGTGCAATAACAAGGTTAGTAAAACACTATTATATCAATAATAAAAAAAAATATGAGACAGAACTCTCTGGGTTGAAAATCAGACTTAAGTGGCTGTCTACAAAATGTTTTCACGGAGATGATTGCTACATACTGTAAAGTGTTATATGTAAGTAACCATAGAATTTGCCTTATGAATAAAGAGAAAACGGTATACTGTATAGCACTATAAAGATAAAAATAACAAATAAGAGTGTAGGGGTATAGTGTGTGTGAGAGACGAGTGTGTATCTGGGAGCAGCAATAAAAGAGGGTGAGTAGCAGCACAGATGGGTGGTTCCCTTCTCTTCCCTAAGATCCCTTTAACACATCTTTATGCGATTTCACCACAATCCTCGTATTATTTAGGTTCATTTTGGTGCCAAATTGTTAAAAAAAAAAAACAAGTCGTTTGTTTACAAAGGGCAAACAGCTGATTGGCCTAGCTCTGTCACCACTCATGCTTACCTCAACACCTGTCTTCAGCACTTTGTAAATTAGTAATATAGTCTACAGTATTTATCATCGCTTAATAAATATTAATGTTGTGTATTTATTAGCACTTAATAAATAATATTGAACTGTAGTGTATGAGGGATCTGCCTATTCCATTGTTT
Source organism: Homarus gammarus (assembly GCA_958450375.1). Classification (NCBI taxonomy): domain Eukaryota; kingdom Metazoa; phylum Arthropoda; class Malacostraca; order Decapoda; family Nephropidae; genus Homarus; species Homarus gammarus. Next base: position 261,477 of record CAUDMG010000840.1, read on the forward strand.
ATTCATAAATCAGTTGTCTAAGTGTACAAGTACTGTACCAGTATCCAAAATGAACCATCATGTTTCACTCAAAAGTAATAAAAAATGTTGTTGGGGAAGTAACTCCATATCAAATACCATACAGTATGTTATTGTGACCTTGTTGTAAGCTTGTTTGCTGAAAGCTCTCACATGAAAGCTATACTGAGTGAATACCTTCCAATACAGCTTCTATTTTTATTTTCAAGTCAAATTACAAATTATACATTGTATATTTTCTATCATTGAAGATATTATCTTACTCGTGATGAATCATACACCATAAGAGGGTGGTCACATGAGAATATAATAATGAATTAATAAATAAACCTGACAAATGCAGTACTGCCTGATCAGCTGCAAACACCAGCCTGCTTAAATATGCAGTGTCTTGGCTTTTGTTTGGTTAGGCCTACAGCAAGTCTGATTAGACCACTGTATAGCATTCAGAGAGCAAGTGTTGTTCTTTACATAAGTTTTTTATTTTAACCATTACTTAAAATACATACAGTACTCTACATTATTTTAACAAATTCCTTACAACCCTGAAGTATCCCTGTTAAGGTATTTTGTACTTTACATAAAAAGTTCATGTAAATGAGTGCGGCACACTGATACGATACATACGACGGCAAGACTCAGAATGAGACACATACGACACCCACGCAAAGATGTTCAGTCAAATGTATGAACACACAAACTGTCTGGACTGATGCTGGATTTTCCAGAATTTTAAAAATATTTCAGAAAGTAAAAAAGAAGCAAATTCCAATGTATAGAGGTTCTATAGTATATGAATGTTATAAGCAAATTCTTTCTTAATTTCACTACTCCTACGTTCTTTCAACACTCGTCACCTGCAACTGGCACTGATTATTGAACTAAAACTAAAGATATCTTTGCCTTCCATGAATACAAAATAAGGCTAATTAAGATAATTGATATGGTAAATGATTCAAATATTATCTGAATCTATCTTTGATGATTAAACACTCTGTGTCCATGTCATACAATAACAGCAAAAGTCTTACAAATGCTGAGCCAAAGGAAACAGAGAACCAATTCGGCAAAGTACAAGTTGGAAAAGATCCAACTCTGACAAGGAGGATGAGACTTTATAGCAATACTACTTTCCAAGTTCTTTCTTTAACACTGCAAAATCTTTCATACAGTGTCTATGCTCAGGGCAAAATGTCTATGTACTGCACTGTATTCATAAGCATTTTCATAAAATAACCCCTAGGAGAAAAAGAGATAAATTATAACAGACACTTCACCACCAAAAATAAGCTATTAAGTGAAATCCAATGAAAAATCACTGAAAAGCTTACTGCCTTGGTACAATACACATTAGCTTCAGTAAACTCATTTTCCAATGATCTATGAATATATTAATTACCTATTGTTTCTTTTTCCCATTTCTCATTAAAAAAAATTTGCAAAATGAACCTAAGGCAAAGGCAGCAAGCTTATGTCTTAATCAATGTAATAATGAACTTGGATATTACATTAATCAAGTTTTTCCAGTATCCTTCCATAACATGCTCTCCATGCTACATGCATACTAGTATTCTTATGATGCATTTGGTACAAGACTGGAAGCTGTATCGTCTACCAAGGTACAGCATACTTATTCAAAATCATACTTTAGTGTGATATATTAATTTCTTATTTGGTGTTAAAACCCAAAGAATACAATTTACACTTCAAAATACTGGAAACTGCTGTAAGAAATGAGTATCTTTTAATGTTATTTGGACATGTGAAAATACCAGCAGCTTATAGTCATAAAATATGACATTTTCCTCTGGCTCAGATTTGGATTACTGCTTCCCATGTATTTCAACTACTTTTGCACATAATGATTAAGAAAACTTTTAGGTATTACAGCAAAGTCTACAACACACGGGAGTATTGAGCAATACAAAGACTTCTATTTGGAGAGGATTCTACTTGTCTGTCTAATTGGTTACTACTGATGACTTACATAATAAACTAAGGAGCAAGAAGTAAAAATGAATGTGGAGAAATATCTTCTATCCGTAAAAAAAAGAAAAAAAGACTCCCTACTAATTACCATCTTAAAACTGAAATTGGGCCAAGATACACAAAATAGCCTACACTAAAAAAAAATTATAATTTTAATTACTTGTGTTTGGTTGGTATCACGATCTTCTCTGTCAAGAGAAGTGACACTTTGACTGGTGCTACGAGACTCATGGCCCAAACGTCCCTCATTCTTCATCTGTTGTACCTGAAAATTTAATCTAAACTTTTTAAAATTCAGGAATGACATAATGAAAGTTATAAAATTAATTCATCAATAGCAGGGCACCACACAATTTTTTTTTTATACAAAAACCTTCAAAATTCCATATATATAGGCTGCATTTCCCAAATAGATTATTAACAATCCTTAACAACAATATTTTCTTCCAAGATTTACCAGCTGTCTACCTCTATGTTGTCAGGTGGTAGGAACCAAGAGCAACACTAACTCTCTTTATTTGCTCTCACCCATTCACTCTTACTGCTGTACAGCACCATCCCCATAATGTTCTATGCTGCTTACACTATACTCATCCCCCTCGCTTGGAATGCATCTTTATCTATATCTTGCCACCCCCTTGGTTCTTTCTCTCCTCTTATATACTCTTTCACCAATCTTTTACTTTTCATTCTCTCAGTACTGTACTGTACAGTAATGTACATCCATAATACCTCAGAAAACCTTGGTCAGGTCTGTTTGACATATTGTTAAATTCCATTTCTCCTAATTTTATTATTTCTTATGCTCTGCATTCTATATACCCCACATATAGTTGTTAAGTACTGTACACCATTGCCAGGGGTCAGATCCAGGAATATCAAAAAGGGGGGGGGGAGTCCAAGTTGTGAGTGGGGGAACAAGGCAAGCACAGCGAGCCCACCCAGCCTTTTTTTCTCTGTATGTGCGTGTGTCCAATATCATGGGCATTTTGAGGCTGTTTTGAAGCCACGTGCACTTGATATTAGAAGATATTCTGAAGTTAATAGTAATCACTTTTTAATTTACAAAAATGCCTGATTACAATACTGCATTGAAGAAAAAGTATTGGAATTTTCTGATGAAAAAAAGGAGGGGTTCAAACCCCAAGGATCCCCTTATTGGATCTGCCCCTGATTGCTGTTGTGTCTAGTTTACTTCTTCCTCTTGTATCATATGTTTCTGCAACAATTCATAGTAATGTTTCTACCATAGATTTTCCTTAGCATAATTAAAAGACTTACTCATCTAGTCTTAGCATTCCCTCTTAATGTCTTTACCTTTACATACAGAAACTACACACAATTTCCACCATTCCTTTGACACACTTCCCTCCATTATACATAAACATTACACTCATCATCAATATCACCTTTTCACCAACATTTGCTAACATATTTTTGAGGGATTCCATCCACATCAGGCATCTTACCACTCTTTAAATGGCTTACAGTATGTTTCATCTTTTCTCCACTGATCTTTCTTTATTTCTCTTTAAACTTTACACTTTTCATACCTCCCAATCCCAAACGCAAACACTCTTGATAATCTCACATCTGTTAAATCCACCAATTATTAAAATTAATCTCAACATTTCCATTTCAGTTCCTTTTCCCCCCACAATCTAGTCCCACACTTATTTTCAAATATTATTTCCTTGTGTCCTTTCAGCTTTCACCCTCTTTGCTTCTTCCCAATGCAATCTTATATTTTTATCTAAAAAACTGTGTTAACCTCACCTTTCATCTGATCATATTTTACACTCTTTCATCACTTTATCTTCTTTACAAGTCCAAGTACAGTATTCCTCCTTACTTTCCTCACTTCAAACTTGCAGTTAAAGTTTATATGTCCACTTTCTACATTTTTAAACTACTACTACTTCTTCAATATCTCCCAGTTTTTCTCATTTATTTTTAGCTATTTTCACTCAATCAATTCTTCATGTTGTACCACTAGATTTAAGGTCTTCAATTCCCAAACTTTAATAAGCTATGGGAAAAATATAATTGTAATAAAAGAAAAATCTCAAGTTCAGAACTATGCAATATATAATTAAGAGTTCTGTCACTTCCTGTCACCTACAGCCTTGACCACCGAAGGGTCAAGACGTACCTGGCGTTCCTCTCAGAGCAGCCAGGTCAACTGTTATGTTGGCCAATACCAACTCCCTCCCCTGAACCCTCCTCCCCACCGGAATATCAACATGTTCTCGCCAGAAGTTACTATTTCATTTAGGAAAGGAATGGAACCAGTGTTAAACAGAGGTGAACAGTGGTGAACAGTGCTTAAGTCAGTGAGAACAACTCAACAGTAACAGTGGTACCCAAGTTGACCTTCACACAGTGAGGTCCCAGGTACCCAGTGATAACGGCCCGTGAGACCCAACAACCATCGATGTGTTAATCCGTCTACGATAGGAAGGCCTGGAACCACACCTCACTCATATAACACCATCTGTGAGGGAATTACTACACCACGTGAGGCCCCTCATAACACCATATGTGAAGGAGTTACTACACCACATGAGGCCCCTCATAACATCACCTGTGAGGGAATTACTACACCACGTGAGGCCCCTCATAACACCATCTGTGAGGGAATTACTACACCACGTGAGGCCCCTCATAACACCATCTGTGAGGGAATTACTACACCACGTGAGGCACCTCACAACACCATCTGTGAGGGAATTACTACACCACGTGAGGCCCCTCATAACACCATCTGTGAGGGAATTACTACACCACGTGAGGCCCCTCATAACACCATCTGTGAGGGAATTACTACACCACGTGAGGCCCCTCATAACACCATCTGTGAGGGAACTACTACACCACGTGAGGTCCCTCCTAACACCATCTGGGAGGGAGTTACTACACTACGTTTTTGCTGTTCAACACCTACATTAATCTGTATGTTCACTGTATGTTCCTTTACCTTTCTCTAATGAAGGCTTTTGTTAAACCACCAATGTATGTAATAAGTCATTTATGTCCAATGTATATTTTCAGCCTTCGGGCTGCAGAACTTTTTCAATAAACCGTCAATTATTATTATTTATTATTATTAGAACTGTCTGCACATACAGTGCATGTATGACCACACCAGTATCAAACGTCATTCAAATATCCTCTTTTTTTTCAGATGACTGCAATTTATTTTAGATACATATTATTTTCAAAAGGCATCAGCAGATACAACTGCTCTAAATTTGTATATTCTCTGCCTTCCTCTTATTCTAAATTGTTGGTTTCTATTAACTGGGAAATAGTGACATTGCTGAGTTGAACTTCAATTTCGATCAAGTTCATTTTCATCCGACCCACTTTTTTCATACCTTCAATTCTCTGTACAGTATACTATTTTTGTTCCAGTTAAAATAGATTTGATCCAAATATTTCAATAATGTTGCTAAATAAAATGTTTAATTTATAAGTATTTTAAGTGCCTCTCATATATAAATCTGTTTTTTCCCAAATGATTGATGTTAGAACTCTCTTTACTGTAACACTATAAAAAGCTATGGGAAAATCATAATATCTTGAGGCACTGCTCTATGACTTACATTTCTCTGTGCATGTAGAGTATATCTGTGAACCCCAATTAAAGAAGTAGCATCCCTGAACATGTAATTAATAACAACAATAAGTTTCCTTAACCAAACCATTTCTCCAAAAATTAACATACAGTACTGTACACTATTTACTAAATAAGAACTGTAAAAGCTAATAAACCTTAAACATATATGTAAATCACAATAATTGCATCTCAAAAATAATTCAGATATTTTTATAACAAAGAGTATACAGTGGTCCCTCGGTTTACGAACACAATTCGTTCCACAGAGTCGTTCGTTAACCGAAAATTTTGTTAACCGAATCCATTATTTCAATGGGATATTGGGTAATTGGTTCCAGCTCACAGAAAAGTACATACGTACAAAGTAAAGCCAAAAATGCATAGTCAGAAACTCTCCTAAAATATATATAAATAAATATATATATATATATATATATATATATATATATATATATATATATATATATATATATATATATATTTATATAATGTGATACAGGTGATTAATTTTTATCTCGTGTAAAATATATGACGTTTATATTCAAATTATTCGCTGTCTTGCAAGGGTTCCAGCAATGCAAATTTTATTCTCCTAACTTTAGTCTGAGATATTATATAACATAAAAACTGTAAGACTAAAACCCTGGCTGGGGGAGAGGGAGGGAGGGAGGGAGGGGGGTTTCACAGTTGGAGTCGAAGGTCTCGTGTGTTTATTTAACAGTCCTAAGTGACTAAGCTTCTCTCATTTTAAAATGCCAGTGAAATGACCTGGGAGAATATAATTTACATTGCTGGGATTCTTGTAAGATAGTGATTAATTTTAATATAAACAAGCTATAATTTGCACTGGACACAACAATTTTAGTTCAATAAATCATTTAGTACATGTACAGTACAGGTTTGCACTTAAGTCATTTATTTCTTTTACGATTCTTTTAGTATGGTGTGTGCATGTAAATGAATGAAAATAAATGAAGAAATTTATGTAAATCTACCCAAAAATACAGCTGAGAAACTTTACATTACTAAAATGTACAGTTGGTCCTCCTATTACGCGGTCCCACAATCCGCGTTTCACCGTTAACGCGGTGCCTTGCCAGAACCTAACATTTTCACATTCCGCGGTCGTGAACCCCATTACGCGGAGAGCGGCTGGCAAGCCGCGCCATTTTTGGATCCAAACCTCCCGCCATCCGCCATGTTGTGTAAGAGGCGCGAAAATGGTGCGCACAAGGTCGCCCAGTCATCAAAACATTACCGAGTTCTTCACCCGCCACCCACTACAGCCGGCCCAAGTCAGTGATAGTGATAATTATAGTGAGGATATGGACTTATATGAACTTTGGGGGGTTTGACAAAGAGGCCCTGCAAGCCTCTGTGGTGGATAGTGATACAATTGATACAAGTGATACAGGTGAGGGCCAATAATCTGCCCTCTGCCTCGGAACCAACCGCCCATCCCAGTGTGCCCAGCCATCTTTTCTACTAATGTAAGTGTTAAAAAACCTAATAGATATTTCTCTTAATTATTAATTGTGTGTGCATGCCATCATAAAGTTAAGATAATATTTTTACTACAACATAGTTGTGTGTCGTCAAAAAGTGGAGTTTGGGGATCGGCCCGGATTCCATTTCAATTAATCCCATATGTTATGTTATTCACTTTACGCGTTTCTCACTTTCCGCGGTACCCTCCGGGTTACATTAACCGCGTAATACGAGGACCAACTGTACTAAATTAATGTACTAAAATTTTTATCTCTTGTGCAAAATATATGACGTTTATATTCAAATTATTCACTGTCTTGCAAGGGTTCCAGCAATGCAAATTATATTCTCCTAACTTTAGTCTGTGATATTATATAAGATAAAAACTTAAAGCCTACTGTATAACCACCAAACCCTTGCTGGGAGGAGGGGGGGGGGGTGACAGTGACATGTTTGACAGTTAGCGCCAAAGGTCTAGTGAAGTATTTATTTGTTTAGTTGTCCTTTAGATTGAGCTTTTGTTTTTTGCTTATAAAATGTCATAGTAGTGACCAGGGAGAATATAATTTACATTGCTGGAATTCTTATTAGATAGTGATTAATTTGAATGTAAACATGAGATAGTTTGCACTAGAAAAAAATTTTAGTAATCATTTTGTACATTATTTTGATTACATGCACAGTACAGCTTTGCCCTTAGGACAGTGTGTGCATGTAAATGAGTTTCAATAAATGAATAAAGGTACATAAATCGAGCCAAAAATATTAGTTGAAAATCTTTATGTAGACAGAGCTTGGATGGCTAAATTTTAGAATGACCAATAATTTTAATATATAAAATGCACAAATATTAAAGAGCACAAGTTTCTTGATATTTACTCCACTGGAAACGAATGTAAACACAGAAAAGATTACTGAATTGGCAGACTAGCCCATCAGCTGATTCTCACAACAAAACGTGTGTCGTAAGGATTTCGTTAATTGAAGTTTTGTTCGTTAACCGAATTGAAGATCCTTATCGGAGGTAATTCGTTAACCGAAATTTTGTTAATCGAACCGTTCGTTAACCAAGGGACCACTGTACTAGTTTAAATACAAGTTAGTATGTGTACAGTATATAAGAAACACAAATTATAGAGCTAAACATCCAAATAATAATTAACTAGACATAATTATAGAGGGGATTGTATAATCTAGCAGAGCAAAATATTAAGTGAGAAAGAATGAGGTTATAGCAACATCACCCACCAGTTGATTGTCGTAGCCATCACACACAACAAGTCTGATGGTGGAGCCGGCAGTGCGCATTATATTTACAGCTTCCTCATGAGAGATCCCCAACAGAGAGTGTTCATTTACCTCCAACACCCTTTGACCAACCTAGGTTTAAAAAATATAAAATAAAATAATTATATGACAGCATGCTTGTAATTTCTAAAGACAATAAAATATTGATTATTATTAAAATTTACAACAGTAATCTAAAAATTAATATAACTACCTGTATTTTTTCTAAGTTTTTCCATTTTTAAATACTACAATTACAAGAGGTTTAAATATAATTTTTTTGCATAAGATTAATATCCAAATATATTTTAAAAACATACAAAACTATATTCAAAATGTCCTTTTCCTAGTATTTTTTCACTTAATGCTGGATGACCAGACACAAGAGTATACATACACACATCTTTTCATTCATAGCTTCTTCACTTACTTTCACTGCTGCAAAAGATGTTTTTTACAATGCTACATCCCTTCCACAATAATATCCAAAATTTGGTTAACCCTGTCATTTTACAGAGGCCAGCATATCATAACCTTTCCCATAAATCACACTTTGACATCCACGCTTTGGGGATCGATTTTTTGAGGGGAACACATTTTCTGCAAAAATACGGGATAATCTTTCCAGTACCCAAAAAATTCCAGGGAAGGATGATTTTTCTCCAGCTTTGATTGTAGAAAAGTATTGCATCATTCTGGAAAATTCCAAGAAAATTCAGGTACTAGGAAAATTTTTGGAGATGGGGGATTTCTCTCTGGGTTTGAGAGAGGGTGCAATGTGCAATTTCTAGAACTTCCGAGAAAATTTTCCCGGCACCCGTAAAATTCCAGGGATGAAGGATTTTTTCCAGCTTTGAGTCACCTCATTACTCAGAACCTCTCATTCCTGAAAGTGTTCTGTACCAATTGTTCCTGCTAACGGAGATAACACTTATATAAAGTGTTTTTTTTTTTTTTTGCCCTAAGCAAGCAAGTTTTAATTTTTCTTACTTTTATGCTGACATTAAGAAATAAAGACTAGAGAAATATCACTGTAATCGTCTGAAAAAAAATTACTCCACATGTCCTCACCTTCAGTCTGCCATCTCTGTGAACTGCTCCATTGGAGTTTATTTTAGATAAGAATACACCCTCATCAGACTTGTCTAGCGGGTTTCCAGGAGAGCCTTGTACGCCACCCTTGATGTTCATCCCCAGTCTTTCACCTGCTAACTTCTTGATGATTACCTCCTGTTGACAATATAGCAAGTCATGAAGACATGTTTAAAATGACCTTCGTGTAACAGTGTAGTCATGTAATGTACTATATAGAAATGGTTAGGAACATCATGCTCTTCATGAAATCATAAAATTTCTGAAACCTTGTGAATTATTCCCCCTTATAATTATATAAAATATGATTTCCTGACAGTTGAAGGCTGGATCAATAATATCCATATACGTACATCACAAGAAAAAAAAACCACACACACACACAGTGGTCCCTCGGTTAACGAACACAATTCATTCCACAGAGTCGTTCGTTAACCGAAAATTTCGTTACCCAAATCTATTATTTCAATGGGATATTGGGTAATTGGTTCCAACTCACAGAAAAAGTACATACAAAGTACTGTATACCAGTAATAGAATTAACAAAACATTAAATATAAACTAAATACAGTACTGTACTGTACAGTATAATGTACAATCATAAAAAACAAAAGAATACTGTATTTTAAGTTACTTTGAGGTGTGTATGTCGTATTACCGGCGGCTTTGTTTACAAATCAAACAGCTGATTGTAGAGGCGGTCGATGATGACATGCCATATTCTTTACAGAGTGCATTGGTTCTAATGCCTTCTTCATGTTTCATAATAATTTCTGCACTGTATATTATCAATATGTTAACTAAATTTCAGAATGACCAATAATTTTAATGTAAAAAATGCAGAAATATTCAAGAGACAAACTTTCTTAATATTTACTTCACTGAGATCATTCATTCCCCCCTCCCCACTTTTGACCTTATGATAAATATTTATTTTACTTTTTTGCACATTCTGTGTGCAATACCATGTGCACATGTAACACACAATTTTTTTTTTTATATAAACCTAAAATTACAAGTTGCAAAATAACTAATACAGTTGGCAAAGATAGGAGGATGTGGCTAAAGTGATGAGTCTTATGTTACTATTACAAATACAAAACTAATATATATACAGACAGTCCCCAACTTACGACGGGGTTAGGGACCCAAATCCAGGTCGTATATCGAATTGGTTTTAAGTCGAAAATGCGAAATACATAGAAAACCTACAATGGGTCTCTTTTTCTTCTCAGCACCACAAAACTCTCATTTTAAGCTGCCAGCCATTTTCAAGTGAATTACAAACGAAAATTTTGTCAGTACACAGCGCAATCACTAACATCGGGACTCAAAAATACGTAATTTGAAAAAATTTTGGTACGGCTGCGGCGGTCGTTTGTCCGGGTGGTCGTAAGTTGAATAGGTTGTAAGTCGAGGAGTACCTGTATATATACAGTACAGTGGTCCCTCGGTTAACGAAGACAATTCGTTCCAGAGTCGTTCGTTAACCGAATCTATTATTTCAATGGAATATTGGTTGGTTCCAACTCACAGAAAAAGTATACATACAAAGTACTGCATACCAGTAATAGAATTAACAAAACATTAAATATAAACTAAATACAGTACTGTACTGTACAGTATAATGTACAATAATAAATAAAAAACAATAGTAGAATACTGTATTTTAACTTACTTTGAGGTGTGTATGACGTATTCCCGGCAGCTTTGTTTACATATGAAACAGCTGATTGTAGGGGCAGTCGATGATGACATGCCATATTCTTTACAGAGTGCATTGGTTCCAATGCCTTCTTCATGTTTCATAATAATTTCTGCACTGTATATTATCAATATGTTAACTAAATTTCAGAATGACCAATAATTTTAATGTAAAAATGCAAAAATATTCAAGAGACCAACAAACTGGATGTACACTCCACTGTAAACAAAGTTAAACTGAGAAGCGTTATTGGGTAATTCAATCAGCTGGTGGGCGCACAAAAGCTGTTCCCTGTACTGTCTATATTACCAATATGTTAACTAAATTTCAGAATGAGCAATAATTTTAATATAAAAAATGAAGAAATATTCAAGACACCAACTTTCTTGATATTTACTCCACTGGAAACGAATGTAAACATAGAAATGATTACTGTATTGGCAGACTGGCCAATCACTTGATGCGCACAAAAAAACTTGTTTGTCGTAAGGATTTCGTTAATTGAAGTTTTGTTCGTTAATCGAACTGAAAATCCTTATGGGAGCTAATTCGTTAACCGAAATTTCGTTAATCAAACCGTTTGTTAACCGAGGGATCACTGTATATATATATATTTCTCCCCAAAGCTGTAAAGTAATGGCTTACACGTTAAGTCAAAAGGCTGAAGAAAAATTCGTAAAATAAACTCTATTGATTCCAACTCACTGGGCAAGATAAAGGGAAATTCATGTTCCTGTTAATTAACGATCCCACCTAAGGGAGAGAGGGTGGGAAACCAGGTCACAAGTTTCTTCACTTTGACATAAACTGGGTTATCAGCGAGTGTCTTTGTTATTCTAAACCCACTAGGAATGGATTGAAGGTTGTCATATGTCAACAGCATCTCAAGAAAGAAATACTTTTCTCACTATGTACTGTAGAAGCACAGTCTGAGCTAATCTGTTAAAAATGAGACTTCGGGGACTTTGAGCCTCACTCCAAAATTAATATCGTATATCTTGCTCACATCAAAGTCATAAGGAGTAAAACCTCATTATAATGTATTCTGAATCCTTATGCCTCTCTAGTCTTACAATGAATTACATTAAGGTTTTAGAATGGACCTCTCTCAATTTCTCTAGAAACTTGAAAATATTCTAAGAAGTTCTTTATGCGGAATTCAACCAACCCTTTACAAGACACTGAGTATTTCTTCCTCTGTCGGATATCCACCACTAGACAGAGAATTTTATTTCAAAAGAGCCTAAGACTGCAGGAAACTTGTCACAGTTTGAACACTAAAAGCTTCCTAAACCAGCTGTTGACAGGGAGGAACGGTCTCAACAGCTAATGGGTGGGGGGGGAAGAGGGGGGGGGGGGGGGGGGGGGGAAAAAAGTATGTTCTGGAATTATCATTTATAATTCTTAAACATTAAACATGCACTGTACTTCTCAACAGCTCAGCAACATTTTCTGGACAATACCCCCTGCCACAAAACATGCCAAGCATTATGGGTAGGGCAGGCTCTGCCAGAGTGTGATTTAGTGGAATGTAACTTGCAGGTCACTTCCTGAAGACAAATAGGTCATAAAAGGACAAGCTGCTCATCCAGTGTGAGAACATAGGCAAATCTCAGCACACACTATAATATACTCTAACCACAATGACTCATCCAGGCGAGTAACAAATTACTCTAACCATCACAGGTTGAACCTCGATTTAACGGCATTGGTGGAATCTGGACCGTGCCATTAAATCCAATTTCCCATTAAATAGAAGAAGGGGGGGTGGGATTTAAACACTCCACGGTCTAGTTTCTGTAGCATTATAACCTTCTGCACTATGTTCAGGGAATATCTTTTCTTCTTCGGGTCCCTAGTAACTCCGATAGGGTTTTCAGGTCACTTAGAGGCCATAATTTATGCAAAGAAAGTAGAAATTTAAGGCCATCACTCGAGCACAGCACCAGCTAGACTTCAATGCCAATATAAACCAACCACATCACTGCAGGAACACTGCAGCAGGTAGAGGAACTAGTGGAAATTATGGGCAGGCCTTTCAAATTCACGGTCTCTAAATTTTGCTGTTAAATGCGAGATGCCAGTAAATCCAGTGCTGTTAAATCAAGGTTCAACCTGCAGTACTATTAGTCACTGAACATAACGGAAATTTTTCAAATGCAGATACAGGAATGTATATGCATATCTAGAAGATGAAAACATTCAGTCAGGACAGGCAATAATTAACTGAATAAGATGATAAACCTGCATGTTGAAAACATATAAAACTGAAACTCCTATGATACTTCAAGTCACTGGATGGTTCAGTGGCACAGTTCTCACAAACTAATGTTGAACTAAAGGTTACATTGACAAGAAGTTTTCTATGTATACTAGGTGACACTGACTTACTTACAAAAGGGCACAAGTATGTATATTCCTTAAAGAGAGATACAGAACACATTACTTGCATACACACGCACACGCTAAATAGATGCATAAATATACAGGATATATATATATATATATATATATATATATATATATATATATATATATATATATATATATATATATATATATATATATATATATATATATATATATATATATATATATATATATATATATATATATATATTGTACTTGTTTAACCAGTCATTCATCGTTAATATGAAATGGGTAATAATGCATAATACTTAGCAAGGTAAACACTTCAGGGATCTAAACAATCAGTCTAAAAACATTTATTTTGCAACCTGAAACAGAATATTCCTTACAGAACCGTAAGTGATGCCAAGTGATTGTTGAACATGCCCATCAGGATATTAGCATAAAATTAATTGATTTATCACATACAATATATGTTTAGGGAGAGAATTAGTCAGAAAATACCGAGTTTATATATATATATAGCATTAACCCAGTGACACTGCATCCTGTTCACACATAATCTAACAGACATTATCTATACCTCATTTATCCAACTGGTTATCAATCAATATTTATGTAGACTTTGCATATAACTGCAAGTACATAAACATCAATTACTCTACCAAAGACACCTAATGGATGTTATAACAAAGATTAGCAACCAATGTAATAAATTACTATTTGTTTGGCAACACACAAGAACAGCTTTTATCTCACTAAGAGCAAAACTTAGGGTGTTGCTGTTTTCTATTATTTCTCCCAAGTAAAGCTGCAGCATTTATCTAAGAGAAAGTAATGACATAATCAAATGAATATGGGAACAGACATCAGCATAAGCTTGAATCCTAACCACCTTATTAGGTAATTCAGAGGACAATCAACAAGCTTCATTTTCAATGAGTGTATAAGGTAGGGAAGGAGAGAAGAGTGTGAGGATATTCAGATCATAAACAAAGCTGTCACTATATTACAGTCTGTTTTCCTTTAATGCATGTTTTCATAATGTGAATTGGTTGGGGAACACATTTTTTTTTTACTACTAGGATACTAATTGGGTGTGATGTGACTGAGTAAACATAACTATGTCACACAAGTAGGAATAAGCAGTTGTGCAACTGCCTTGGTGTAACATCAAGCAAGACGGGATACTGGTGGATGCTTCTAGATGCTGCCCACAGCAGCAATTTGGTAATGAAAAATTTGTTTGGTAATTACTGAAAATGATTTGGTATTAACCATGAATAAATTCTCAGTTAACATGTGTGATCATAAGGGGTAAACTTCTAGATGGGCAGAAATAATTTCACTGCCATATGACTGAATTATTACCGATTCAGTGTAAGCGAATTTATCTACACTTCAGCTATATAAAGGTACAGTATGTTATTAGGTTATTTGCTTGCCCTTTTTTTTTCTGTAATGTATGCTAAAAAATTAAGCATTGAAATACTTGATTTGGTAACGAATCTCGAGGGATCTGGTATTCACAGGAAAATCAGACTTGGCATCTCCACTCGCCTCGGTCTTTTCTTCAGCCTGCATACACATCACATGTGTTATCACAGACTGAGCTTTACCCTACATTATTTGTCTCAAACATTTTCAAAATTTATCAACATTTCTTTTGGTGTTATCATTAAAAGCTGTTAAGTTAGTCACTCTTCACTAATTTCTTCATTTTTCCTCTTCATCCTGCTTCATGGTTACGTTTTCTATCACTTAGCAACGTGATAAGCATCGCTTTTGGGTTTTTTATTTTATTAATGAATGATATCAAACTAAATACAGTCATTGTTAAAGAACACATGAAAACTTACAATAACATAACAAATTGTAAAGCAAAAGTGTCAGTCATGTTGGTGTTTTTCATCCTACTACCCAGTAACTCCTTAATTCCCATTGAATCATCTGTTATTATAAAGTGATTTTTCCATAACATGATATTCTTCAGGAATGCAACTACCGACTTATAGAAGAACTGACTGTAATAACATAGTCTCTCGTTTTCATTGTTATTATTGTGCATATTATATAAAAGCTTGCATGAAAAATTAAGTCACAAAAAACCATAAGTGGCTCATGCAGCACAAAGGCAATGGATAAAAAAATCAAAGAATGGATAGTAAATTGGATTGAATATGCTCACCTTTGGGTTTAAAAGAAAAAGAGAAAAGGAAAAAAAATGAGAATAGATTAAAGCGAACTTTAATACTCCCAGTCAGGCTTCAGAGAGGACAGAGTTGGAATGGAAGTGAAAATCCTTTATGCCACCAACACAGAAGCCTCAAATGGAAGTGTACAATTCTCCTACCTCCACATTTCATTACTCTTTTGTGATTCACTTTGCTTGTGATTGATGTCTAACACAGTGGGAAGATGCACAAGATGGTAACTCCTGTGTCAATATTATGAAATGACTAGAGATTAAAAAAAAAAAAAATGCTCTTTTATTCGATCACTTTCTCTTCTTGTTTACCTTATCTTTCTTTTCTTGTACCCAGATTCCCACGGGAGAGAGGAATCTCTGAATACTAAATGCAGTGAAAAATGGTGAGTCAAATTGCGATCCAGCACTAAACTGCTTCAACGGATGTATGTTCAAGAGGCATCAACTGTCTCAGATTATACAAGACTTAATGCTGTATGCTTTACTTTCACTACCCCAATAGTAAAGTATTAATATATATTTAAGCATTACTGATGCATACTGCAATCATGATGAGTGCCTTTTGTCAACCTTTTTCTAACATTACTGCTATCATACAAATTTGTTGGAAGCATGCATACAAGGTCCGACACAAAAATAACGAGACTGACCCTATAACTCGGGAACCAAGAGTGGGAGAGGTGGGACAAACAGACGGTTATTGAACATGTTCTAACCTGACAAGGCTCAACTCGATCACGTCACTCAGTACAAGCAGGTGCGTGTTGAAGTATAGACGTGTTCTTACGCTCAGTCGGAAAATGTTGGACTGCAAAACTGAGCAACGAGTAAACATCAAGTTTCTCGTTAAACTTAAGAAATCCATGACGGAACTTTTCAATTATTGACAGAGGCTTACGATGAAGAGTTCATGTCTCATGTAAGCTTTTTTAAATGGCACAAACAATTTTCGGAAGGCAGAGAAACCGTGAAAGATGATGACCGCCCAGGCCATCCACACACAGCAGTTGCCAATGACAACATTGAAAAAGAGCAAAATGCGATTAGAAAAAACGTAGGTTGGGTGTTCAAGCAACAGCTGAGAAAGTTAATTTAGACAAGAAAAGTGTTCGGCACATTCTAATTGAAGAATTGAACATGACAAAGGTTTGTGCAATAATGGTTGAAAAAATGCTGTCAGATGAACAACGCGCCAGCCCACAACGCTTTGTCTGTGAAGCAGTTTATAGCCAATGAAAACATCACTGTGTTCGAGCACCCACCCTATTTGCCAGACCTGGCTCCCTGCGACTTCTACCTCTTCCCAAAGATCAAGTCCGTTCTCAAAGGAACTAATTTTTTGTCGGTAGAAGAGGTGAAAGCAAAAACGACGGAGCTCCTCATAGCCTTACAGAACATGATCTGTGGAATTGCTCTGAACTGTGGCAGCATTGTATGCAACTGTGTGTCAACTCAAAAGGGAACAACTTTGAAGGCAATCACAGTTGATTTTCTTAATATGGTAAATAAAAAGAGTTACAGCATCAGACTCGGTTTTTTTGTGTCAGACCTCGTACAGACACTTCCATTATATCCAGTCAATAATTCAGTCTTAATGCTATATTAAATATAATCAGCTATGCTGTTCTCTTCCCACAATAAAGCCCCTTGTATCATCTACCTGGCTTACCCCTACTGCTTCACATAACCTAGCCTCACTCACATAAGAAAGAGGATAACCGTAAGATGGCTGCATATGGACTTTTGGACACAGTTGAAACTGAAGCTCATGAACTATGTGAAAGATCAGGTGGTCTTTATATTACATCCTCGTCAAGTTATTTTTATTTTCTAGACATACCTACTCTGGTACCTTAAGTTCATTTAGGATATAACATTAGACAACACCAGTTAAAACCCAGTCTATCTCCCACCGAGAAAAGTTTTAAAGTTGTCTACTCATAAACTGGACAAGTATGGAGTAACTAGGGTAAATAGGGGTATACAGGAGTTACATATATATACAAGACTAAGATGTGCAGAAAACATCACATGTTGCTCCTAGGAAAGGAACAAACCTCTTAAACTTAAAACACTGATACACGCAAACAGTCTGTGTACATGAGAAAACGCAACTCACAGTGGAGACATCTTACAGACCCTCAAGTGTTTACTCACATGAACAGAAAGCTCTTGACTCGCAGAAAGGATCTAAAGAAATGAACAAATCACAAAATTGAAGAATAAAGAATATGTCTACTGCCACATTAGATAACATGAAAGTATGGAAGTATTTCCATGTACTAGTGAATCAGATGTATGACACAATCATCATTTGTGGGATTTTATGAATTTAAAAAAGGATCACTTACAGACCACACTCAAATCTTTCACCATGGACATTTTAATCTTTCAATAAAATTAGTGCAATATTCACAGTACTGGTGACTGTATCACACACATGGATAAGCGACTAACATATAAGAAGTTCAAGAAATTTTTATATTAATATTCTCTAACAATGGTAACTCTTTACAGTCAAGCATCTTGCCAACATCAAACTAGTTATCTAATATTCTTTTACAAAGCTTTTATTCACTGATATTTTCCTTCCAAATATCTATAAAACAAAAGCTTCAATGCAGTAACAGGGGCATTAATGGAGCATTTGCTCCCCATGTCTTATATATTACTACCTACAGCATATTTCTTCCAATTTTTAAGGTCCTGAAATATCCCTTAATACTAAATTAAATTCAGAACATAATACACTTGTATGTTTTAATCTAAGTTTTAGGCATCACATTAATCAAATTTTCCTACTAAGATGAAAGTACTACTGTTAACAGAGCCAACAGCCACAATATCAACTGGCTCGAGCATTTCTCTCACACTAGTCCCATAAAATTGAAATACACTAACTGTACTGTACTTCATCATCTACAGCATCATGCAATTAACCCATCAAATTATCCACATCCCTAACTACTATGAAGACAGAACACCCTTCCACATTTCTAGCCCCTCATTCAAGCTGCAACCCTGCCATACATGTACGTAATGCCCAGTTCCCACTCTTCAAATGAGAGTTGACAATATAAAGGGCATACAGCCATAAAACTTGCTTCTAATTTGTCTGATGGCAGCCAGGAATGAGGCTACAAGAGACGAGCTTGGAGAGCTGCTATCAGGTAAATACAGATAACCCGTGTAAGCATAGATAATAACCATAAAATGGTGGTGATGATTACTTTCCTGTTTACCTATGGCATTTTCAAACAAATGCCTTCAAATTCCCACAAAATTTGATATTTCATATGAGCTAACCAAAATTTATTCCCGAGATTTCAATCATTAGTTCCTTGAATTCACTATTGTACTGAATCTTCAAAGTAAGCCATATAAAGCATGAAACTATAGCCCTCACATTACTGAAACCACCTTAATTTTTAAATGTGCCTAAGACATATGTGAACCTCACAATTTCACATTACTTAAACCATTGAAGCTTCGAAGTAAGAAGAATACTGTGGTGAAACATCAATTTCATATTACAGAAACTAATGAACTTTTTATGTGTGTCAAGAGCAATTGTGAAATTATGAATTTTAATTTACTAAAATTATTCTTTTTGATATGTAACCATTACCACAAAAAATCTGCCTCTCCTTCATGGTTCAACTTATTACATCAGAGAGCCACAGAATGAAAAAAAATATCTAAATCTCAATCTTGGAGACAGCAGCCAATTCACTCACTGTGTAAGTACATTAAAACAATACAAAAACTTTATAATACTATCAAAGAGCAATAATCTAACTGGTACCAATCTTTTTCTGGACTTACACTGTCTACAGTAGCCTCGTAGATCCTTAATTAGACTTTAGTGATGTAATTCTGCCAATGCAAAAGTTACATATTTTCTTTTTTATAAATGATTCTATAAAATTCTTAGAAGAATCTGTCTAACAATACTGAAGATAATAAACTGAAACTAAAAAAGTTATCAGACAATTGACATAATAACAGACAACAAGTTCTAGACACTGCCACAACATGACAGCAATACGGTATTTGTAATTGCGTAAAAAAATTCTCAACCCATGATCCAAACAATTATTTTCCTCTACGCTGTTAACATTCTCAGGATCGCCTGAATTTTATTTAGCGGGCCTGTCATTCGCTCTGTTTTGAGCCCGCAAAATGAGCAGAAATCTGTGGCTAAGATATTGTCAAATGATGTCTTCCTACATAAAACGGGCTGGGAAATCACATGAACCACCACCCCCCTAAAAATAAAAAATTAAAAAATAAAATATATACCTGTATAAAAAGTGTAATTTGGCGAGTATAAGTGAAAAGTGAGAGTTTACTGTTGATTCCTCTTTCATGCTGTACCTACATCAATCAGTATAAAATTCACATGGCAAGAAAGAGTAAATCATGAGGAAGCTGATGGTGAAATCAGAAAAAAGATACAGGTAATGTAAAATATAATGGAGTTACATAATAAAAAGTAAAAATATGTGGTGGTTAGGCACGCAGTTGCCGAAATATTTACACACATTTTTTGTCCTTGCTAGTTTTGTCAAAAAATTTTGAAAGTATTTTTTATGGCGGATTATTAATGTACACATAGCAAGGAAGAGAAATAGACCAGCTTAGAAGTTTGAGACAAAAATTGAAATTTTGGCAATAATATTTCCACTTACCACTTAGATGAGGTAGGCCTTGGCACATGCACGACAATGGCGATGGTGTTACGAACGTGTATCAAATAAGCACAGTATATTCATTATAATTCACCTTACCTGTAGGCATACCTCTACAACACTGCATTTACTATCAACTATTATTTTTCCAAGCTAGGCCTATATATTACGACCTGCTTTTGTGTAGCAAGTGACTGTATTGTGAATAGCCATTTTACCAATGTCTCATAAATTCAAAAATAATTCAGTATTTCATTATATATATTTCAATACACATCACTTTATCACTTCTTAAGACTAAATATCGAGGACGTAAGAGATAAATATCTTGAGATAGAGGCAAAAATGCCACGGTCACCATTTTTAAATTATGCCTGGGACTGACACTCTCCTGCTTACTGAGGCAGAAGCATTACTGGCAATTGTTGTCTGGTACCACATGGTCCACCACACAGATGGGTTGCCACCTAGCCTTAAGGCTTGGTTCCGTACAAGAGTGGCATGACAAAAGTGGCGTTAAAATTTTAAGTAATTTGACCAAAAACTTTTAGATAATATGGAAAAAAATGCTATCCTGGTGTGTCAGATCAGGCAAAAGTTTCATTTACAGTACATTCAACCAAAATACCACTTGTGCGTGTATGATCCTGAGTGTGCAAATATCTTACGTTCGTGCACAGCCTTGAATTTACTGTTTGCAGCAAGTTGCTTTAAAATTGACTCCATGAACTTAACAAATCATTCCTCCCTAGTTTTGAAGAAATGTCCCTGTATGTATGACAATCTATAAACAAAAACAAAATTCCCTTGGAGGCCATTAATACAACATTGGATTCTATAAATAGTAGAGTTGCTCAATATGAAGTGTCTAATTATCATGTCAAAAATATACTGTGCCTACTGTAGACTGTAAAATCTTCCTGGATATTAACCCTAGGAATTCATCTGGCTGTCACCACACTTTGTTGCTGCCATGTTTTGTTGTAAATTTTCACATTGCTAACTACAGTTAATAAACAAACATTCTGTAGCTTGACTACATTATTATGTGACATCCAATAACACACACAAGTGAAAAAAGGGATGGAATAGACTACTGTTGAAATGAACAGATTTTTCCACATCAACTGTGAAGAAACTTCAGCAAATTATATTTCTATGGTAATTTGTGAAGCAAATAATTATATGCTGTAATAGCAATCAGCTTCATAATACTGCAATGCATGCACCTCTGTTTAGGCAAGAAGATCCATACTGTTACACTTTCTAAATGATTATTACCATGTTTTCTATAATCAAATCAAATTGACATAGCCATCATTACTATGTCATTCTAACTATATGAATACAGACAATAAGCACCACATAGTAACCTAAACAGATGACATTTGTTTTATGGCCTACAGATCATTTGATATGTGATCTATGAAACTCTTAACCCTCTAGGGAAGGGACAGAGAAAGTCCTGTGCCAAGGAACTAACCAAGAGTATCCCAGTTATAAAGTGTGCAGTTAAAAAACAGTCTCAGGCAAGTTTCATCACTGAGGGACAAGACTTTCATTCTATATGAAGATATCATCATTAAAAGCACCTAACATTTTATACATTAAAAAAAAAATTAATCTGAGAGGTAGTGACAATAAACTGGAATAAAAAGCTCTTCATGTAATAAAACAATATCTCTGAGCTTTCTTTAAGGCATTGAGATGGGAAAGAAAAGTAAAAATAATTAGCTCTTTAAGAAGTGAATAAAGATCCTTGAGCAGTCTTTATTGGGAGAAAATGCATAAAATTAAGCAGAGGTTATCTGCTCATGAGGCCAGCACTTTATTACTGAAAGGGAAGACTCGGCAAAGAGATATGTTATAAAATTTGAGTGTGTTGAATAAAATTTTCTCATAGACACAGTTTATAAGGAAGCATGATATACAATAAGCAGCATTAGACAAGATCATATTACAAAGGGTCTCCGACTTACGAACACCTGCCGATACAAACGGGGTTAAACTTGAAATTTACAGTATTTTATTTACCCGATGACTTATTTTTTTACTTTCATTTGTAATTTGTCATTCTAGTTCGCTTTTCTCTTAAATTAAGTGATTTTCGATGTATATAAGGACTTAAGCTATGATATAGTGGGATTTTAAACATTGTTCTGTAAGTATGGTATGCACATAGCATATTACACATCAGAAAGAAAAAAAAAATTATGTTAGGGATACCATTAATATAATTATAATGGGTGGTTGGAATGGTGATAAGAGTAAAGGGTGTGAAGTGTGGAGTGGTCAAGTGAGTCAAGTTGGTTCTCCATTGTGGTATGGACATGTGAGAAGGATGCAAGAGGATAGGATGGTCATGATGGTGTACAGGGGTAACCTACATAATGGGAGAAAAGGGTGGAAGAATACATTTAGAAGTGAATAAGATATGGGATAAAGGTAGTAGAAAAGACAAAATAATTATGCAGTGACAGGGTGGTCAGGAAGTTCTGTGTCATAGCCCCAGGGAAGTGATGAATAGTAAATAAAATGAAAGTTCAATAAAATAAAGTTCATTACCATCAAGTGTATCATGAAAATATGATCAAGCCTAAAATGCCATCAACTTGAAACAATAACAAGCTGTAAATCTGCAAGAAGATAGGAAAAATTTTCATTTATCCCTATGAACGCCATTACATTCTTAATCAAACTTAGCATTATCTTTATCAAAGACACACAGTGGAAGACCATTCCATACCTTATGTGAACTGTGTTGGAATGATATCTGTTACAATGTTACAAATTAGTTTATTTTTAGAACATGGGTAAATTTTCTCAATAAAACATGTCACTCTAGTGCTGGGTTATCATAAATGAGCATGGATGAAAATCATAGAACTATCAGATAAGGCTGTGACTGAAGTGTATTATTTGGGATGTGCTAATCCCATAAATGTTGTACTATCAGGATATGCAGATCAATGCAATAATGTTTACAACTGCACAGTGAATCAGAATGGTCAAATTGCCATAAAACACCACCACCTCAAAATTTCAATGTAAATTAAAACCATGGAGTGTTTGGTGAAATCAAACATACATATATGAGATAAAGTACAGAATAGAGAACACTTAGTCTTTGGTTTTATAAAGAGCATAATGGAGTGTAAGTAACATGTATTAATTGTATGGCTAAGTAGGAAAAATAAAGAGGACTGATGTCTGAGACTGAAATTCATGACTGAAGAGTTAGAATCATGTGAGCTAGCTTAAGATTTATCCTAGCTTCTTTAACAACCACTGAACTAAGGTTCAAAATTTGGTTCATAAACCAAGATTTGACTGGGTTAGGGAACCTTTGCATAATCTGAATGGCCCTTGTCCCTGCCTCAGAATGTAGATAGCTCCATAGATGAGTTAGGAGGATAGGCCTAATAATGTAAGTCACTTAGTAAATTGGAAAGAGCTTACCTTAACATTGCACATTCAATAGCTAATATTAACACATCTTCAATGGTTAAGTATGTTGAGAATGGTTGTC
Organism: Homarus gammarus; assembly: GCA_958450375.1. NCBI lineage: Eukaryota > Metazoa > Arthropoda > Malacostraca > Decapoda > Nephropidae > Homarus > Homarus gammarus. The sequence continues at coordinate 285,474 of CAUDMG010000840.1, forward strand.
AACCTAGGGTATGCCACAGGGTTTACAATATTGACTAAACTGGTTGTTATTCATGTTCGATTTATCTAAAGCAAGTCATTTTATGAAATTCAAATTACTAGTAACAATTGAATAAAATGAATGAGCATTAAAATGACACAAACATTAACATACATGCTATCTACTCCCTTTCCTCCTTCTGGTAACTGAGAAAAGCAATTCCTAAACATGTAACATTCTGGTGGCCTTGAATAAAATACTCGTAAAAGGCTAAAAAGCCATACAGTAAACCCTTGCAATTCGCAGGTTTGCAATTCGCGATTTCGGCTATTCGCGGTAAGCAGATGATGGCTACTTTACAAGCCTCCCCGCAACACAACAAGTCACCCCCACATGCCCACAGAATCACCTTTCCCTTTGTTTATCCTCAACAATTGCCTGCAATGCAGCATCTCTTATGTTGTACTCTCAACTTTAGTGTTTCTATGTGAAAAGGACCCTAAAAGACTGCCTCCTGTCAGTGCTAGTGATGCTAGTGGAGTGAAACGTTTAGAGACCTCGAAGCCAATAGAAAACAACTACCAATCACGATGTTTATCAAGATAGAACCAGCCACTCGCCAAGTTATTTCATCTCCCTCACCTACTCAGTCAGCTGCTGCCACCACTCCACCACCCACCTACCCGGGCCACCCCGCCATACGCCTAACCACTACGCACCTCCCCACCAACCACCACTACATCATCCACCTCCCTGCCACAAGCTTCCCCGCCACACGCCTCCTCATCACAAGCCTCTCCACCAACCACTACTCCATCACCCTCTTCCAACAGTGATCCTGATGATCTCCCTATGCGTCAGTTACCAGATTTCATCCAACTGAACAGTACACTTCATCAAACTCCAAACTTTTACATACAGAGAAGAGTAGTATTGATGACTCAATTTTCTCATACACTGTATAGGTATACAATAGTGCACAATGATAGTATAAGTTGCTATTTGTGGTTTTTCCAATTTGTGCCATTCCTTGGAACCTAACCCCATGAATAGCAAGGGTTTACTGTATTGTATTGTACTGTGGTGGAATACCAATACCTTGCACTCTCTAGGTTTATTTTTTTTCTTGCAAGATAATTGCAACCAAGCAACTCCACTGCACCTGGGTGTGTAGTGCTATCAGAAATAAACCTTCATTTTAAAAGCTCCTTTCAATCTACAGTAAACCCCCGCCTGATTTACTCCAGCAGCTAGAAATCTAAACAGCCTTATCACAACCTAAATACCAGTAATAAAATTTTATTGTAAGACTAAAGTGAGTAACAGTGAGTAACCTGTACTTCACATCGATATTTGGTTATGTGAGAAACACAAATACAGCTGCTCCCCGACTTACGACGGGGTTAGGGACCCAAACCAAGGTCGTAAGTCGAAATGGTCAAAAGTCGAAAATGCTTAAATAATACTGTACATAGAAAATCTAAAATGGGTGTCTCTTTTTCTTCTCAGCACCACAAAACTCTCACTTTTAAGCTTGCCAGCCATTTTAAAGTGAATTACAAACGAAAATTTTGTCAGTACACAGCACAATCACTGACGTTGGGACTCGAAAATACGTAATTTGAAAATTTTTTGGGACAGCTGAGGCGGTCGTATGTCCAGGTGGTCATAAGTCGAATAGGTCGTAAGTCGGGGAGGAGCTGTACAAGATAAGCAAAGAAGTTATCCTTTTACTAATGAACATGATTTCAGATACTTTCAACCTGAAGAATTAATTAGTATTCAGCAACACATTTTACTCTACCCTCCAAAGATTGCTCATTCCCATATTCTTAATACTGTACCCCAGAAAGTAGAAATTTGAATTGAAACAAACATTTCCAAAACAATTACAGTATTTTCAAAGCTGAAAAATTATATAGTGGTGATACAAAACAAAAGAAATTCCATCACTGACCTTAAGCCCTTTGGGCTGCGGGTCATGTCGGATTGATAGTACTATTTCATTGGGTGGATTAAGAAGTGCCATGACAGCTTCTTGATGGGATGCTCCTGTCATGTCAGTCCCATTAACTGCTAAGATACGATCTCCCATACGAAGCTTCCCTGTTTTATGGGCTGCTCCACCTGCTGTGATCTGGTAAAAGTTTTTAGCTGATATATGCTACACAAGGGCTATGTTATAATAACACCAATTACACACTCTTACCAACAAACAGTTTCATTTTTTTTATCTCCAGTACAGTACATGAAAGATTATAAAAAACAAAACACAATTCATATATACATTAAATTATATCTCAAAAGACACTGCAGAAAAGAAAAAAAAGCTCTTATGGGATGATGGGATATATGTGGTTATATTCTGAGTCCTATGTGGTATGTTCTGGATCCCAAAACATTTCCCTCATATTCATTTAAATCACAAAAATAGTTACTTGTACTGTACTCTAAGTCGTATACGTATTCATTTTACTACAACATACTGATGAAATAGAGAATATGTTTCAATGAAGTGACTCACCACAACAGTGTTTTGAAAAATAAAAATAAAAAATAAAAATCTAATGAAAAATGCATATGAACTACTGTACTTTGGGCAGCAATCACACACAATACCTATCACTCCACTGCATACCCAAGCATCAGTATAGACATCAACAAAATATCATTTAACCTTTACAAACCTTGCAAAAAAAATTGTGTAAAATAACCAACTATAGCATTTCCACGCTAACCTGGCCCATAAGCCAAGCACCTCTTCTATAAAAATAGCCGATTGGTTCATAGAAAATGTTCGTGTAGCTGTCCATTTATTCAAACTAAATGTGTTCACAATTGGTAAGCAGACCTGTTATTCTCTAAAATAATGTTAAATATCTGGAATATCAAAATGAAAATAATTTCAAAGCATTAGCACATTAAGAGAGGATGTTAGACATTTATCATAAAAGGTCAAAGATGAAATTCGCTTTTGAATGAAGTCTTTTAATTATTTCTTTGTTTTGTACCAAACATAAAGCAAACAGAAACAAATGATACCAAAAATATAGTACTATAGGTAATGAACTACAGTTTGTATAGCTGTATACATCCCAAATACTGTAATTTAATAACTGATAAAACTAGATATAAAAATGCACAGTCCGGGGGGGAAGGTAAAATGTTTAGGGAAACAGACACTGGACTTGGTGGGAATTTTATTCATCTTGATACAAGGCACAACAGCCAGCAGACGTAAACTGTCAACAGATGTCAGCGCTGTGGTACTTAACCAACAAAAACATATCTCACACCCATGAGCAGATTAGTAAATACTTTATCCACTAACTTGGCATCAGCCCATCTTAAATGCTGGGTTGTGACAAGATTTAAGTAATAATATACGCTACGAAGTATTAAGAAGCAATGTAGAGGTTTAACATTATCATCCACTGTCACTAAGTATCAAGAAATTTGATGCAAATGAACGAAAATCTCGGCCAATGACAGACGAGGTATAGTTAATTTGTGTGTCATAGTATTCTAATGTGAGCTCTACCGTATTGGCAGTACGAGTCAAGTGTCTGGCTGATCTTTCACTATCAGCTGATCACCTATCAATCTGGCCGCCAAGTCCAGTGGCTGTTGTTCTCCTAAGCGTATTACCTCCCCCAGGACTGTGCATTTTTATATCGAGTTTTATCAGTTATATAAATTATTTGGGATATATACAGCCATGCAAACTGTAGTTCATTACCAATACTGTACAGTAGTCCCTCAATTAACGAATGGTTCAATTAACAAAATTTTGGTTAACGAATTAGCTCCCATAAGGATTTTCAGTTCCATTAACGACAGCCTTACGAGAAACACGCTTTGTTGTGCGCATCAGCTGATCGGCTAGTCTGCCAATACAGTACAGTGATGCCTCGGTTAACGAATTACCTTCCATAAGATTCTTCACTTCAGTTAACGAAAAATTTCTGTTAACGAATTCCTTACGAATTTTTTCAAACATGTTTTCGCCTGCTTTTGCCTGCTCACCAGCTGTAGTATTAGTCCGCCAATACAGTAATCAGTTTTAGGGCTTAAATTCGTTACCATCTGAGTAAATATCAAGAAGGTTGTACTATTCAATAATTTTCCAAGTCTTATATTAAAGTTTTTAGTCATTTTAACAATTATTAAACATAATTGAAGTACAGGGAACTAGTTTTAGCGCGCCAAACAGCCACTTGACTCACCCAAAATGGCGTCAGTGTGTGTCCCTGCTCAGTGGAGGAAGCTTCTTGCTTGAGACTCTCTTGAACATAAACTATTTTTACATTTTTACAGTACAATTATTGGTCATTCTGAAGTTTATTTTACATATTGACAATATATAATGCAGCGCAGTGTTGATTTAAAGAAAATAATCTTGAATTACACCAAGTGAACTAAAATTTTATGGGTAAAATGGCAGCATGGGGTGGCTTCTCTTCCACCCCAATGCCTTCTCTTCTCCCTTCTCCTCCACCCCCATTCTAATTCCCATCATCATCAACTAGGAGCCTTCTACATGCACAC